>JAMWFC010000036.1:280269-347750 GCA_027475525.1 Macrolepiota albuminosa | reverse complement strand
AAGCTGATTTGCTCTTGGTGTAAGGACGGGGTCGTCAGGAAAGAGGGGGGAAATTACCCTTGGGGACCTTACAACCATGTAATCATCTCCGACAAAGGTTCTTCCCTCAGGGCTGCATGGGGGCGTGTCGACTAGAAATGCCTCCTGGAATGGATGATAATCGACAGTGGCCAGCTGTGGTTGGGGGTGCGCGAGGGGCATAGGGATGGCTGGATCATTCTGGTCACGCTGAGAGCCGCTGCATGTGTGGTGCAGGAGAAACGTCTCCCTGCAGCTTGGTGGGGAAGGTTCCTTTTGTGTAGGGGTGCGAAGTTGATGGCGTTATTGTACGGGGGGAATACGGTCAAGGTATGTCTCTTGAACCTGTCTTGGGAGGGGAGTGCCTTCTGTGGAATCAATTCGCGCTCGCGAGGTGATACTGCTATGGGGGGGGAATCGGCTGGCATCTGTTGGTTATCTCTGGATGGGGCGTGGTTTTGAACTTGGTCTCGAGGGTTCTTATGCTTGTTAGGCTTGCAAATGAAAATTTCTGACACCTGTCATCGACATTCCCCGGAACTTGGTCTCGAGGGTTCTTATGCTTGTTAGGCTTGCAAATGAAAATTTCTGACACCTGTCATCGACATTCCCCGCCGTGAATATTTCTGGCTTACTCTAGGCCACGTTTTCGCAACATCACCACCTTTTTTCCCAGGGGCAAAGATTGCCTTGGAGGACTCTGGTGTCGGGGGGTTTATATTGCGATGTTATATTTAGCAGAGCGAGGAAGATGGCTCTCGAGGGGAGGACTGGAGCCGCTGGTATTGTTTTCATGGGCATTTGGACTCGAGTCTCCGCAGGACTATGGCCTGATGTGTCCCTGAGTGGTGTGGCGAGGGTGCAATCATCACCCGTTTTACGGGCCATTGTTCCCCCTTTGGGAGGCCACCCTCGGAGGGATGTATTGGGAGGAGGGTGCAATCATCACCCGTTTTACGGGCCATTGTTCCCCCTTTGGGAGGCCACCCTCGGAGGGATGTATTGGGAGAAGGTGAGTGGGTGGACTTGGGCTTTGATCGTCAGCACCTTTCGGCATGTCTCCGGTCTGAGTCAGTCAGTGTCCACAGCGCTCAATTTATGTCGTGTAGATAAATTTGGTTGTGATCATCACGTCATCAACAATCATCGGTGCACCTGCTTATATAATCGATCCAACTCGGTGTAGATAAATTTGGTTGTGATCATCACGTCATCAACAATCATCGGTGCACCTGCTTATATAATCGATCCAACTCGAATGAATTTGATTTTAACTGCCGGCAAGCCACACTGCTGGGCTAAGAGGCGGGGGAAAGTAACGTATGTATGTACTCTACTCCAATAATGTAACTAGGCGATCATTGTGCCAAAGGCTTTATGTATTTTTGGGTATTGGAACTTTCCTCGCAGACTTCCAGGTGGCGTGAACGTTGGGCAAGGTTACGTCGATCCAACCGAGCGAGAGGAATGATGTATGTATACCTACTTAACCCTCAATCAGAGTTGCATATGTATGTCATGTCACGTCTGATTTGGGATGAATAAATTATCTTTCCCGCTTATTGCAAACAACATGGGCACTACACAAAATATTACAACCACGAAGTGCAAACACGCTCGAGAATAAGTGGATTACAAGATATACGCGTAAGAGTAAAATACACGATCCATTGATCCCGTTCCTCCGTTCCGGATCGTGCCATTCTCTCACAAGTAACTATATACATAATGACTAGTGTGTGCGTGCGAGGCTAAGCACCAACCAATGCAAACAATTCTTCCAAGTGTTTAATCTTTAGAGGTTCTGGCAGGAAACAGTAGTCCCGGCATAGGGGGCATGCTTGAATCATAGCTCCTTCCCACCAGCGCTCAGCGCACTTGAAACAGAATATATGTCCGCACGAAAGACTGCTTGTGAAGTATGGTCAGCAAATCAAGATAAAGTGGCTGCGAAATAGTGACTCGCGATGTTAAACCAATGATCGGTTGATAACAAACATTGCACATCACAAGTTCCCTTAACTTTTCAACAATCTGCCCCACGATATTCAACGAACAGACCGAAACGAAAGGAAGGATATCTAACGCACCGGGGTCAAGTGATCCCTTTCGGCCACGGCAGCTGCAAGTTGTGTTTTCTGACCACTGAGTTCGATTGTGGTAGCTTCGTGTCGAACTTTCTCATCGATTAATTGGGCCTTGAGGGTTTCACAGTCCTAGAGCAATGATATACGAACGTCTCATAGTAAAATAACACCGACGCACGCGCGTGACTTCATCTCTCTGTTTTTTGAGAGTCTCAAGCTCCTCCTTAGCGTCTCTCAGCGCCATATTCAATTGGAAAATCTCCAGTTCTTCGGCGACTCGATGACACCTGCCCTCGATATTGTCAATGTCACTAAACTGGATCCCCTGTTCTAAAAGGTCATCGGCAGAGTGTATGTGTATTTGAGTTTGATTCTCTTGCGAGAGTGCCTGTAACGGTTAACCAGTCGCAATACACCCGCCACGATAAATCGCCGTACTGTGCGAATTTGTGGATCCGTAGACGATGTACCGTACGGTGAAGCAGCGCGGTGAGGACCAGATGCGATGCGGCTCCAAGGAGTCAAGACCCGTTTTCCACGACTTCGATTACGTCTGGAGGTCACAGGCATAAAAAACAGGACATGCGGCTCCAAGGAGTCAAGACCCGTTTTCCACGACTTCGATTACGTCTGGAGGTCACAGGCATAAAAAACAGGACCTTAAATGTTGCAGGAGTATATAAAGGCCATTTCTTTGAAGGAGAATAAAACAAAGAGTTTTTATCACAGCCACAAATGTCCCACGCCGCACGGATAAGGCGACTCGCTTCTGAGTGAATGAACGATTGGGGGCAAATTCAAATTGTTTTTCCGCAGGCGCGGAGCGATGCGAGACGACGAGCGCTTCTGAGTGAATGAACGATTGGGGGCAAATTCAAACTGTTTTTCCGCAGGCGCGGAGCGATGCGAGACGACGAGCGACTCCAGGCAAAAATAAATCGGTCGAGAACGGATACAGCGGCGTAGGTCACGGTCAGCCCGAGCAAAAAGAAGCACGCTCTTGTCTCTGAAAGAGTCCACTCGCCGGACGGCACATTTCGGTCATTTGGGGTGGAGCTGGTGGAAACATGACCATGAGCTCGTGGCCGGTCAAAGGAGCGGGTGATTTTCGATGGGGCACGTCAGGAGTAATGTTGAGATTGACATCTACAAGTGGACCGAAGCTATTACGTTGTCAAGTTGAAAAAAAACATACCTGGTACTGAATTTGGAGAAAGGGGGCGGAGTGAATGGTCATTGGCCATGGATGAAGCTTTAAGGCCTTGAGGCCTAGCGCTCAAGCGCTTATCACTTATTAGGAAGCTTGACCGAAAATGTAAATGATTTATGTCAGCGTAGATCAATTTGGTATGAAGGGCCTCACCGTGGGCTTGTGGCCTTGTTAAGCAGAAACTACGACTGCGCAAATTGAATAGGGGAGGAAAATAGTTTGGTCCAGTCAGGCGCACCAAAATTTGGTTGTGATGTCATCAATAATCATCGGTGCACCTGCTTATATAATCGATTTGTCATTTGTCATTTTGAGGGTTGTAATTCCCTAAAGTGTTTATCATATTATCGTGTTCTGCTGTATGAGCTTGCGTCCACTCGTTGCTCATACACGCTTTTCTAATCCCATCTTCTCATCCTATCCTTGGAGCACTGATGACTTATCCGTCGAGTCCGACCTTACTAGGAGTTGTCCGTCAGATACCGATGTAAGTCTTTCTACGTGTTGAAAATTTGAATCTGCTGTTAATCTGTGATTCGCTTGCAATATCAGTTTCTCGCACGCCGTCTTTCATCAGGAGAATGTGATAATGCACCCCCGTTGATGTTCATTTACAACTTTCTGGACGCCCCCCACGTGTTTCCTCTCCGTTTGCAGAGCCCATTAAGGCTACTCAAAAAATAGTGAGTTGATACTTAATTAATATACATCGTTCTGAATTTGAGACCCTTTTAACAGCCTCGCGTGTCACACTTGGGGCGCTCGGTTCGCAATCCCGGCAAGCGTTTTCGAAATAGATCATCCAGCTCATTGAGTTCCTCCGCGGATGATCGCTCTGTTGATGATACTGTTACTTCCAAGTAAGTTTTTGTTTTCTCTTATTCGAACAATTGTGTTAATATACGCATTGCACAGCGTTCTCGTCTTAATTAACTAGCTGTCTACCTTGTTTCTCACTATTCCTAGTAATATATTGTGCTTCGTGTTTCTTGATAATGACAATTCCCGCTACTTTAGTAGTGGGTCTTTGGCATTGAACGTTGAACTTTGGTGGGGATTTTTTTTGTTTTGCAATTCATCACGTGTCTTCTCCATTCCACTCTTATTTTAGCGTAGAATGTGGGATAGGAACTCGTTGCCAAACCTTTTTGGACTACCTGATTGGAACAATTTATAAAAAATTTCTCATTTTTGTATGTATCACTCGATATTACATGTGCACGAACAACAGAAGGCCCGTAGCGGGCTGTGCGGCCGCAGGGCGCTCTTAAAACATTATTTTTTACACATGGTGACAGGCTGGCGTCAACTTCCCCTTGTGATCAACGGGAATATCCGAGTGGCACATGACCAGTTTCAATGTCAGAAACCCACCCTCAAGTTACAGGTTGCTTAGATAGGCGCCATTTGCATTCGAAGTCCGACGTATGGCCCCCACAACAACTGTCGGATTATGATTATAGTTTGATTTATTTGACTAGTTAGAGATTGACTTTTAATGGATTTTATAAACTACGATATCTTCAGTGTCTTGACCGAGATTGATTTATTTGACTAGTTAGAGATTGACTTTTAATGGATTTTATAAACTACGATATCTTCAGTGTCTTGACCGAGAACTGAAAAAGTATGTCTGAGGGTAATGAAGGCAACGATGTGCGTCAAAAGAAGAAGGTTAGACGTGAGGTATGTTTGAAGCGTTGAGGTTGGAGCCATTACTGATACATTACTTGACAGAATCATTTTCTAGACATTGAGGCTCAAGTCGATGATGAAGAAGACCCTGAGGTGGAAGAAGAAGACGACAATGGTAGTTTATGCAGACGCTCTGTATACCTATGGCTGACGATGTATGGACTACAGATGGCTTTATCGAAGACAGTTTACCTGTCGCATTGGATCGAAGTCTTTCTCATCATCCACTTGCCGTCGAACAGGACCGAGTGATACAGAACGGGGTGCTTTACTTGTTCGTGCTCGTGCCCCGTCTCCCATCGTCTCTCATCGCGTCAAGTCTCGATTTGGATTTTATGACCCCTTGCGCGATCATTCTATACAAGTATCCATCTCCGCAATCATTTATTGCCTTTTTAAGGACAAAGCGCCTTTGTCTGGATTCATTACATAATCTTTTTTGCCAAGATTTAACTCTGCGCGACCCTTTTGGATACTTACTCGTCCTTCTTCGTTATGTCCGCCCTACAGGTACTTATTCCTATGCTGAGAGGATTCCATTGATATCCCTTAGATCAACCAGTACCGGTTTCATAGTGACCCTACAGGTACTTATTCCTATGCTGAGAGGATTCCATTGATATCCCTTAGATCAACCAGTACCGGTTTCATAGTGACCTTAAAGGCAGTAAGGGCCCGATCAGTTCCGTTGTTTTCAACCGTGACGCTACCCTTGTATTCATTGGTAGTGAGTTGCGAATTGTAGATTGGTATTTTTCCTTTGAGCGCTTTGTTTAAGGTGACGATGGCCACGTTCGCGTATATTCAACAAGCGACTTCACCCCCATTCAAACTCTTCATGAACCGGCTTGGGGCAAGGTCACCGCTTTGACTTGCATAGACTCAGAGTCTGCTGCCGATGGTAGGGTTGGAACCCTTTGTGTCGGAAGCATACGAGGGCTGGTATCCCTCGTTCCTCAGGCGAAACACAAGAGCGTGCGCGCTCCTTTTTGACCTTGTGATATCTTGCTGACATATATCAAAGTGGTTCACCCAAAGATCTTCGAAGTCCATTGAAGTGTTTAAGTTTAATGATAGCGTCGCTGCACAAGTATACGACGCCGCAAATCAACGAATTGCGATTGCCAGCCACAGTGGGATCCTGAAGTTATTTAGCGTAGATGGAGGTGAGTCGAATTCGATGTGTTAGTTATTCGATGATCTCATTGATTATAAGCTGATTTGATTGAACTCTGGACCGTTGCGGATGCACCTGGAGTAATACCCATCAGCCTAGCATTCTTTGGAGGAGGCAACCAGAGCCTCCTAATTCACAAATTAGAAAATGGAGAGATGTAAGATCATTAGTGCGAAACTTGTTGCACCCTTTTTATCCTTAGCTTGTAGGACATGCCGAGACGCGCAGACTTCAGAGGTCCTTTGGCAAAAATATTTAACATGCGCTGTGTGCGTTCCACGTATGCACCATTGCTATCATCTTACTTTGTTCTAGCGGCCACGCGGCCCTTTCTCCTCGCGAAGACCTTCTTCTCGTGCATAATCTGACGGAAAGCTACGCCCAAGTCTACCGCTTTCCAGGATCACTACCAGAGGCGATCCTTCCCGTTCAATTCAAGAGGCAGGTCACGTTCCAAGGCGCTTGGGCCGAAGATGGGAACATTGCTGTCTATGGGAACGATCATGGAATCATCCATGTTTTGGATATGGCGACGCGAGAAGTTATCCAACAATTAACCACGAGAGGTAAGCTTTCCATTTAATCGTAACGCAGTATTCATTATCACCGACTTCCAGGGCTTATACAGACAGTTGCCACCGCACAGCTCTCAAACGGTCTCCACATCATTATCGGCGGATCTAGTTCCGGCGACTTTTGCGCATCAGTGTGGACGAAGCAGGTGAGCGAGTGATCTAATCATTTCTCAAACCGCCGGTATATGATGTGGAACGCCTTACTAGCCTAACGTACCTTATAATGAGCCTACTGTTGCACACTCGGCGGCACCTGTGATAAACTGGTCCCGGAATGCAGAGCGGGGCCTCATCTTGTTCTTATTCTTGGCAATTGCCATCCAATACTTCTCTCCTGCTCTAGCCCTTTCATCCCTAAATGTAAGTTTGATGTTTCCTGATTGCGCTTACTGGATTGAATTTGTTATCCTAAGCCCATCCTTTTTTTTAATTCCGCGCGCTTCGCAGCGCTGCGTCCCCAAGACGCTGCTGCCCAAGCTTCAGTCGTTTTTACTCGAACGGTCTATGAAACGGCGGAGCAGGCGGCATCTACTCAAACCGCCCTTGTTATCAGTAATGATGCCCCGGGTCATTCGGAATGCGCAGAGCAGACTGGGATTCTCTCTGTTGCGCACAGTGACCGTTCAGCCTGAAGTAGTCACCAAGACGGTCACTGCTGTGCGATTGGAAACTCAGACTGTAACGGGCACACGGTGACCGTTCAGCCTGAAGTAGTCACCAAGACGGTCACTGCTGTGCGATTGGAAACTCAGACTGTAACGGTTGTCACTCACTGGGTGGAGGAAAGTCCGCCTACCGGCGACGTAGAGCAAATAATCATGGAGGATTCATTGTCCTCATCGCCAGGAGGTGGCATATTCTCAGCGTAACTGACTTGCCGTAATCTTCTTATCCCGGAGCAAGTCATTCTACATGTAACTTTTTGTTCCGGTGTCAACTCAGTAACTTTGGGTAGAAGAGGAGCTGGGTGTGCGCCGGCGCTGTATTACTTTAATAACATCGGTTACCATTTTTCTGTGCCGTCGTTCCGCTTCTTCCATTCTACGACTGCTATTTCCATAAATTCTTGATCATATAGAATAACGTACTATATGGCACAATTCTCGCGGAGTACTCACCTAAGAAGGCATTGCATTCGTCTGCTGAATGATCATGTCACGTGAAATATATGTACTTGCAACGAATTTTCCACTTTTACTAAGATTGATATATAGCTATGCTGTACATATGGATGTATCTATGGCAATACCCCGCGGTAGAGTTAGTGAAAAAAACCTACTAAACAACCCCGCGTTATATATGACGAAGCGCTAATCGGTTCATAATTCTAGGGATAATAGAATGTTAGGTTTCTTGGAATATAGATTCGGCCTTGATGCGCCCGGCTTACAAACCTGCATAGTATGTATCGATCAAGGCACTCGTCACAGATGAGAGAGGATCCACATACCGTCGGACAGCGAAGTTGGAAAACATCGCATCCTTCCGCCTCATGCTGACAAATTCCTTTTTGACTCCTTTTCTGAGGACGAATATATCTCCTCGCCAAATTCGGGAAGACCATGGTTGGACGTGGTGATTGAGCATGAGGTTGACGTGATTTCGAAAGAAGATGTGGAATTGGAACTTTTTGTGCCCTCGGACAATGGTGACAATGGCGTGATGGATGGTTGGCTGAATTTCATGATGTTTCAGCAGATATTGAAGGTTGGGACGCCTCCCGTTCGAGTTAGTCTGACAGAGGACGCGCTTGACGACTGGTTGCGCATAGGACGTTCCGTAGAATCGGCCATTTAGTGACGTTATCCAATCCTGTGAACGTATAAGTGGCAAGGGACGATCATGATGAAGTGTGCCTCACTCTGGTTGTTGCGGTAAAGGGTTCGAGACTGTGGACCATCTTGTAAATACAGTGCGAATAATGTGAGACGATCAGCGTGTTGAAAGAGATGAGCGAGTTCTTGTGCAGAAGCAAAGCGCATTGACGAGTTATATAGTCCTTTTTCTTTGAACATATCGACAAAGATTGGAGACCATGCGGCGGACAAAGGGTCGGGAGTCGAGAACATAAGCGTGTTTGTTCTCTCTACATATCGACAAAGATTGGAGACCATGCGGCGGACAAAGGGTCGGGAGTCGAGAACATAAGCGTGTTTGTTCTCTCTAAAGCCCGATTATTTCGATTGTTTTCTTTGACTCAAAAGGACTTTTCTTTCTATCTCATTTGAAAGGCAAAAGCGTGTATTTCTGTTCCCCGACGTACTGCAATATTTTCATCTGTGCGCACCGCGTGGTCCTCAGCAGCTAATATGCTCCAGAGTCGATGAGCTTCCTGTCACCATCCCCCAGCTTCTGCCGGTTTGAATGGTGTCATGGACACGCGGCGTGCCTTGATACGCGAACGTGATTGTGCCTTGACGTGCGGCGGTGTTCAGATCACCTTCAGTTCTCTTTCATATCTACTGCGACTGTTGGAATATAGGGACCGGTTTGTTCAGATATGCATATGGATGGGCAGAGGGGCTGCAGACAAAAAGATGAATCAAGATGACAATACTGGCAAAAATCTCCTAAGCTGCCCTCTCCGCTCAATTTCTACCCCTGCTTCTTAGCTTAGTCGAAGGTGATATGATCAATCTACAAATTCAGGTTGTTGTGAATGGCTTGTGCCAAGACAAAACATGAGATAGAATAACTAAGGTGATATGATCAATCTACAAATTCAGGTTGTTGTGAATGGCTTGTGCCAAGACAAAACATGAGATAGAATAACTTACAAACGTACTCGATTACAGGCAGAACAATGGCAGATTGAGCATCAAGCCTGGCTTGGTAATGCTCAACGATTTGAGTACGAGAACAAAGTAGTATTTTTATGGTAAAAGATATGCATATTCCATACGTAGTATAAGTTTAAGCAAGTATAGTATAGCGAGAATCCTTCAACAAGAGATGCCAAAAAAGTCTTGAGGGCGAGAAACATGTTAGCTATTGGTCCAGTACATCAATATGCAAAAGTATGAACTTGAGCATCCACTGCTGGAATGATCTCATGGGTCGGAACTGTTCCCCAGCAAAGATAGCCAGCCGCGGTGTTTCATCCAAAGCATGCAGCAAGTCGAATTCGTCACTACTTGTCACATGCGCTGCATGAAAAACCGGGGCAAGCTCCTCCATCCCAAAGTTTTCGAGTAATCTCCGGAGTTTCAGTGGAACCCTATCAATATCATTGTTACCGCGTGAATGATGTGGGCAACCACTCCAACAATTGATGTCGCGAGAAACCGATGTCAGGTCCCTGGGCTACAGAGTCGAAGGTTAGCCCCACACCTCTTCTGAGTCACCAACCAATGCTTACCATAAAGTATTGTTCGAAGTGTTGAAGAAGGGAAAACTTATACAATGGGCTCAGCATACCTTCAGACAGACTATCCATGAACTGTTCAGGCCCAGCATTCCAAGTCGTCAGGTGATTCAAGATGGATAGATGTTTGTCATTGACAATGCCCAAGCGAGCAAGAGCATCAATGACTGCTTGATTTTGCGAAAAAACCTGGATATGGGCTTTGGCAGTAGCTGGGATGTCTGGAGTATAGTTGCAGAAAAGACAAACTACACAACCAGCATCAATGGTTAGTCGTTCTTCTGACCTGCCACCAATGACACGTCCGTTGCTTTGAAATCGCATATTTTGAGGTAATGGCAAACCAACGAATGCTGAGGGTCGAGGTCTAGTCATACGACAGATGGCATCGCTTTTAGGTCCAGTCATACTGCGGAAGGCGTCGCTTTTCCTTCCCTTCTGTAACCTTGGCAAACCAACAGATGGTCGACATCCAGTCATACGGCGTACGACGGCGCTTTCCCTTTGCTTCTTTAACCTTTCATTTTTTCTAAGAACTCTCAAGAAAACAAAAATTGGCCAATAGTCCTCAAATTCTTCGAGTTCGGGAATTACTCTGACAACCTACTCAAGAATGAGTCTTTGAAGAACAATGGTTTCAAGTTACTCGCTTTCTGCTGGAATTTTTTCCATCTCTTTGTGTCTTGCATGCGGGGCGGCTGACCATTAACGAGGATTTCCTTCGAGGCGGAACGGATTGTTTCCTGAAAAAGAAAAAAAATCTACCACCTTCATGAGATGACGCGTGTAAACATACTCGGAGAACTTCCAATCGACCTTCTGACCAAGGGTAAATTCCACGTAGTTTGTAGATGGGATATCCTTCTGATGTGTAAGTGGGGGGTTTAGGGATCATCTTTCTCCAGCAAGAAGCGTGAGTGATCAGTCAGCCAGTGTCAGCGTAGATAAATGACGAATGACAAATAACATTACATAACGTAATAAATAAAATGGAAATGAAATTAAATTCCCAACCACTTTGGTTGTGATCATCACGTCATCAACAATCATCGGTGCACCTGCTTATATAATCTTAACGTAATAAATAAAATGGAAATGAAATTAAATTCCCAATTAAATAACTTTGGTTGTGATCATCACGTCATCAACAATCATCGGTGCACCTGCTTATATAATCTTAACGTAATAAATAAAATGGAAATGAAATTAAATTCCCAATTAAATAACTTTGGTTGTGATCATCACGTCATCAACAATCATCGGTGCACCTGCTTATATAATCTTGACTTCCATGGGTGCCGGTGAAGCCTGTTTGCTATCGCAAAATCGCCCGTTTGGCTGTGGCATGGGGCAAGGACCCTTCCAGAAGAGTGGTTTTCTTCAGGTCGGGAGCTCTGAGTGGACAAGCCAGGCCCAATATGGATGATGCCATCATCTTCGGCTGCTTTGTTTTCGTGAAAGGACTCTTATCAATTCTTTGTCTTTGCACAATCTGTTTCTCACTCTTTGCCGTGTTCCACCCAGAAGTCCCAATGAATTCTGGAACTGAAAATGACAGCGACAACCATGACGGCACGGAGCATGCAATCAGGAGCCTTCAAGAACAAGTCTCGAGAATCCAAAATGCTGTTGACCAACTTACAAACAACTCCACCCCGACCGGGAGAAAAAAACTTGTTCGAAAGACATACCCGTTCAAAGTTCCTCAAAAACGGGTTGTTCGCTCTGACGACCGCAACACCGCCATGCGGATTACAAGATCCGAAATGTGCAGCATCCTTGGTATCGGCAAGGATCGTGATTTCGCCAATATTGTCCATGCCTACCCACGTATCCTGGCGAATTTTGATGAGGTAGAGCGTTTCTGCAGCGACGACACTGCTCCGGGACCGAGTCTTCAAGACCCTCGAATTTACCTAGATAGCCCTGAATGCATTTGGAATGTACACCTCGCGGGGGTCTTTGCCCGATATGTGACCGAGAAACATCACAACAGGAATCTCAGCGAGGAGGTTGTCGCACGTCACTTCCTCGACCGAATTGAATGTCTTCGAAAAGTTTACAATAAGTGTCAACCCCGGGAGGATGAGAATGTGGAGGACGCTCAAAGGCGTGTTGAACAAGATTTAGCTCGGGATAGCCAGCAGAAGCGCAGGAGACGCAGGCAGAGTCAAGTAATTATAATCTTCCTATATGGGTGGGTTGACACTGATATCCCCTGAAGTTGTATCAGGCTCGACTTGCCGTCTGTGAAGAAAATGTTGCAGAGGAAGGTTGGAGTCTTATGTTACAGATGGTGTCGCGCCTTGAAATCAACGGTCAGAGTTCTGATGAGTCCGATGGTGGAAACCAATTTAGGGTTAAAAAACAAAATTGGCAGAGCCCTCAAGTTTCATCTCTTCTATACCATATTGATGAACACAGACCCACCACCAATCATCTCGGGAACCGACGTCCAGGTGCCCCGCCCCGTCTCTTCTATACCATATTGATGAACACAGACCCACCACCAATCATCTCGGGAACCGACGTCCAGGTGCCCCGCCCCGATATCGCCACTACAGCGAGGAAATCACATCACGACAGCCGGAAGACATCCCTGCTCGTCTTCCTGCCAACATGTACAACACAACGTGGTACGATTCTCTCGTTGAGCATTACCAAACCAGGCTTGATGCTCAATCTGCCATCGTTCTGCCTGTAATCGACTACGTTTGTAAGCTATTCTATCTCATGTTTTGTCTTGGCACAAGCCATTCACAACAACCTGAATTAGTAGATTGATCATATCACCTTCGACTAAGCTAAGAAGCGGGGGTAGAAATTGAGCGGAGAGGGCAGCTTAGGAGATTTCGGTGCCTTGTGTTGAGTCAAATAGCAATAAAATTGTTCTCTTGGTCTATCCGTTTCTGTTAGTGTCCCTTGCTGTCTTTGAGATCTGTAGTCCCTGTCCTTAATTGCCCTACATACGGACGGTGCCAAAAAAAACATGAACTCTGAGCAAACAAATTTCAAGTTAGATCAAAAATTCTGGCCATGGGACTCGTGGTCGAATTCTATATTGTTTTCTAATGTACTTTCGATGCCTATAGATTTGAGTGTTCCTTTCTAAATAGTTCCCTCTACAATAATCCCCTCATGGCTGCGAGTGCACGAATTTCCTCCACTTCGTGGTCTTCAAAGCCAAATGTCTCGTACAAGTCAGTTGGACCAAGTTCGAAAGCTGGGAGGGCAAGGCGTGTGTTTATGCCTGCATAGTACGTTTTTTTGAGAGTGTCGTTAGCAATTACCCATGCTATGGGGACCCGCAGAATGCATTTTACATCGTTTTCCAGCTCTCCTTCAGCCCAGAAAGAGAACCACATTGGGTTAGGGGGGGAGTCACATGGTTCAGCTGGCTCCCGGATAATGAGCCTTCGAATGTCCGTTCCCCCCTTGGTGTGGTATAGATAGACTTCATCGCCTCCTCTAGGTACCGAATTTGTGAGATTTGGTCATCATCGTCCTTAAGCTTAGGGCGACCCACTCGGGGACATTGTGATTTAGGCTTCCTGGCAAAATGCCCTCTCTCCGTACACCTCAAGGACCGCAACAGTACTGGCAATGCTGATCGGGCTGCCCATTGTAGAGTATGGGCTGGAAGGTGGGGTTGAAGCTGCGTCTGGGGTGTGCTCGCTTAGAGCTGTGTTTAAGTCGAGTAGGCCCTTCTTGATTGTGGGGGGGGGCGAGGAGGGCGTGTGGGAGTGTGCTCGCTTAGAGCTGTGTTTAAGTCGAGTAGGCCCTTCTTGATTGTGGGGGGGGGCGAGGAGGGCGTGTGGGAGGAGCGGGTTTGGTCCTGCATGACTTTTTTGCAGATGTCTCGACACACGTTCACGCGCGTTCGGAAAACCTTCTGAAGGTACCATCATGATAATGTAAGCACCCCATTTAGAATGATAGTCTCTGTTATCAATGTTTACTCTTTACACGAGAAAGGAGAACTCGACCTACGGCTACGCTGAAATGTACTCAATTTCAGAAAGATAGCAGATCGAATCCCGAATTCATTGGGACTTCTGGGTGGAACACAGTAAAGAGGGTGTAATATGCATATCTTTTACCATAAATATACTACTTTGTTCTCGTACTCATAACCATGTCAATCTCGGAGCTGGTACCTTTCCCCTACCTACTTTGCCAGTATTGTCATCTTGATTCATCTTTTTGTCTGCAGCCCCTCTGCCCATCCATATGCATATCTGAACAAACCGGTCCCTATATTCCAACAGTCGCAGTAGATATGAAAGAGAACTGAAGGTGATCTGAACACCGCCGCACGTCAAGGCACAATCACGTTCGCGTATCAAGGCACGCCGCGTGTCCATGACACCATTCAAACCGGCAGAAGCTGGGGGATGGTGACAGGAAGCTCATCGACTCTGGAGCATATTAGCTGCTGAGGACCACGCGGTGCGCACAGATGAAAATATTGCAGTACGTCGGGGAACAGAAATACACGCTTTTGCCTTTCAAATGAGATAGAAAGAAAAGTCCTTTTGAGTCAAAGAAAACAATCGAAATAATCGGGCTTTAGAGAGAACAAACACGCTTATGTTCTCGACTCCCGACCCTTTGTCCGCCGCATGGTCTCCAATCTTTGTCGATATGTTCAAAGAAAAAGGACTATATAACTCGTCAATGCGCTTTGCTTCTGCACAAGAACTCGCTCATCTCTTTCAACACGCTGATCATCTCACATTATTCGCACTGTATTTACAAGATGGTCCACAGCACAAGAACTCGCTCATCTCTTTCAACACGCTGATCGTCTCACATTATTCGCACTGTATTTACAAGATGGTCCACAGTCTCGAACCCTTTACCGCAACAACCAGAGTGAGGCACACTTCATCATGATCGTCCCTTGCCACTTATACGTTCACAGGATTGGATAACGTCACTAAATGGCCGATTCTACGGAACGTCCTATGCGCAACCAGTCGTCAAGCGCGTCCTCTGTCAGACTAACTCGAACGGGAGGCGTCCCAACCTTCAATATCTGCTGAAACATCATGAAATTCAGCCAACCATCCATCACGCCATTGTCACCATTGTCCGAGGGCACAAAAAGTTCCAATTCCACATCTTCTTTCGAAATCACGTCAACCTCATGCTCAATCACCACGTCCAACCATGGTCTTCCCGAATTTGGCGAGGAGATATATTTGTCCTCAGAAAAGGAGTCAAAAAGGAATTTGTCAGCATGAGGCGGAAGGATGCGATGTTTTCCAACTTTGCTGTCTGACGGTATGTGGATCCTCTCTCATCTGTGATGAGTGCCTTGATCAATACATACTATGCAGGTTTGTAAGCCGAGTGCATCAAGGCTGAATCTATATTCCAAGAAACCTAACATTCTATTATCCCTAGAATTATGAACCGATTAGCGCTTCGTCATATATAACGCGGGGTTGTTTAGTAGGTTTTTTTCACTAACTCTACCGCGGGGTATTGCCATAGATACATCCATATGTACAGCATAGCTATATATCAATCTTAGTAAAAGTGGAAAATTCGTTGCAAATACACAATGAAAGCTTGAGACCTATCTTCTTATGAGACGGGATCTTTGGTCCCACAGGAGATTGCACCACTTCTTCGAGTTTCTAGGTCCTCGAGAACTATATTAGAAGTTTCATACGGAGGATCAGAGTTGTCAATTGTCCTGTCTCTTTTATCTACCTCCTATGTCCTATGGTTATGTTTCCAAACTTCATGAAGCACAAACAACGCAGATATGTTAAAGTACAACGTAGTTCAACTCGAAGGTCTTGACTAACAATCCATTAACATCACTAGTACTGGCTCCACTTGCATCTACCAGTAGCATTACGAAAACCCTCTTGAATACCTCTCAATCGACTCTTACTCCGACCAATCTACCTATTCTTACAATGCGTCGTATTGAGTAGAAGCAATGATATCAATCATCCTCCCTCTGAATGTCGACCTCGACTTGAAAGCGGGCTATTTCACGGCCAGCCCGAGCAAAAAAAGCACGCTCTTGTTTCTGAAAGAGTCCACTCGCCGGACGGCACACTTCAGTCATTTGGGGTGGAGCTGGTGGAAACATGGCCATGAGGTCGTGGCCGGTCAAAGGGGAAGGTAATTTTCGATGGGGCACGTTAGGAGTAATGTTGAGAATGACATCTACAAGTGAGCTGAAGCTATTACGTTGTCAACTTGAAAAAAAAAACATACCTGGTATTGAATTTGGAGAAAGGGGGCGACTTGGAGGGTCATTGGCCATGGATGAAGCCTTGAGGCCTCGAGGCCTAGCGCTTATCGCTTATTGGGGAACCTGCCCTCCGTTATGGACATCCTGGATCCAAAATGTAAATGATTTATGTCAGCGTACATAAATTTGGTTGTGATCATCACACACGCCATCAAAAACTATGCGAAGAGAGTTCTACTGCATAACGTCATGACGCAAGGCGACGGACAAATAGATTACTACCCTACATACCTGGAGTAGAGTATGATACAGACTCTAACCCCGCCTTTTAGCCTGCATAGCGGCTTGCCGGCGGTAAAAATAGAATTTATCATCGTCATCATCATCATCATGTCATCAACAATCATCGGTGCACCTGCTTATATAATCGATCCAACTCTCGACAACGATATTGAGGGTTGTAATTCCTTTTCATATTATCGTGTTCTGCTGTATGAGCTTGGGTCCACTCGTTCCTCATACACGCCTCTCTAATCCCATCTTCTCTTCCTATCCTTGGAGCACTGAAGACCTATCCGTCGAGTCCGATCTTACTAGGAGTTGTCCGTCAGATTCTGATGTTCATGTATGTGTTTCTACGCATCTGCTGTTAACGTTAATCTGTTATTCCCTTGCAATATCAGCTTCTTGCACGCCATCTCTCAGAAGCAGAAATTGATAATGCACCCCCGTCTGTCGATAACCTATATTCTCTTTTTCGGGCGTCATTGTGTGGTATGGATACCCAGAAAGTGTCTAACCTTAGGCTCTATGATGCCCGATTCAAATCACTCATGGCCTATCGAGTGATTGATGTTTATCTACAACTCTCTGGACGTCCACCACGTCTTTCCTCTCCGTCTGCAGAGCCCATCAGGCTACTCAAAAAATAGTGAGTTTATACTCGCTAATCAATATACATTGTTCTGAATTTGAGTCCCTTTAAAAGCCTCTGGGTGTGTTAAACAACCTCCACAGTTTCCTTGCAAAAGCGCAAACGGAAATTTTGAACCATGTCCTTAAAAGCCTCTGGGTGTGTTAAACAACCTCCACAGTTTCCTTGCAAAAGCGCAAACGGAAATTTTGAACCATGTCCCTAATTTGGAAAGCGAATCTCAAGAAATCGAACCCTTCGCGCCCTTGTCATTGCCATACGGTCCTGCAAGTTCCCTGGTTTGCTTGTATTCAGACATGGCTAGGCGCGCTTCGAAAAGAGATGCTGCTACAACTATCATCAATTTATCATCGGCGGCGGTCCATCTTGGGTGCTTGCTCAAGGCGAGTGATCGTATGATATTGATATTTGATCCTCGGCTTATTTATTTACTTCTAACCCGTGGTCAGGGCAATCTCAGCCTTCCTACAGACGTGTCGGCGGTTGAGGAACTGTTAATTTCAGAGTGAGTCGTCGCTGTCCTTCCTAATATATATATAAAACTAATGCGGCACCAGTGATAGCGGAGACCGCAAAGTTTTGAAGCATGTGCACGCTCGCCATTCCTATTCATCGCGGAAATGTATCACTTCCATGCATAACACGTTGTATCTTGCACTCACTGTTTCTCCTCTCTTACTTCTTGCATCTCGAGAATATTGCAATATGGTAGGCAAGGATGCCCTTCTTGCGGTGCGTCCCATAGCAAATGGCATTGGCAACAAGTATAAACTCTTCTTCTTTTCATATTTATCAGCTTTGGAATCACATTGGCCGACTTGAACGACCTGCAGCTGTAAGGAAAGCCGAAAACACCATTTGGAGGCTGTTGTTCAGATCTGCCTGCGGAGGCGATCTGGTTGATGAACTTAGATCTGCATTGTTCTCGTTTGATTCCATTGCTAATGATGATGCACCTGTGTGGATACCTCTTGTGACTTTACCGAGGGGTAGGCTCGCTTTCTTGCTGATTTAACTGATGCTGACATTTTTTGTCTCGTGAAGGCAGTGCCCGTTTTGCTGTACCCATCAACGGTAGTCTTCTTTCCAAGGAAGTTTCTGCAACGGGGTCCAATTCTTCTGCATCCGAAAATATGACCGAGATAGACTACCTCGGCAGATTAGGGCCATCAGCTCCATCTTCAGACGGCATCTTCCCACTCGATTTGGGTAGTAATTCTTCGTCTATACACTTACTATCTACTCAACTCTCCGCTTCTCCATCTTTCTCGACATCTTTGTATCGTTCCGACTCTCAACCTGCCGATAAAATTTCGCATGATGATGCTCCCTTTCCATCGTCCTTTGGTAAACAAAAAAACGTCCAATCCGATCTTGACTGCCCTCGAGGTAATGCGAACTTGCTTGTCAATCCCTACTAACAGTTAACACCTCTCCCGTATGTAGATGAAACCTCCCCTGACCCTCGATCTACATCAACTTCTGACGTGGTGGATGAAAGCGCTGCGGTCCAATCTGTTCAGAAAAAAGCTGTTGTTCTGTCCTCCGATGTGGCGACTGCACATTCTGATGTTCAACCTGATCTTGATTGCCCTCGAGGTAACGTGAACTTACTTGTAAATCTCTACTAACAGTTAACACCTCTCCCGTATGTAGATGAAACCTCCCCTGACCCTCGATCTACGTCAACTTCTGACGTGGTGGATGAAAGCGCTGCGGTCCAATCTGTTCAGAAAGAAGCTGTTGTTCCGTCCTCCGATGTGGTGACTGCACATTCTGATATTCAACCTGATCTTGATTGCCCTCGAGGTAACGTGAACTTACTTGTCAATCTCTACTAACAGTTTACACCTCTTCCGTATGTAGATGAAACCTCCCCTGACCCTCGATCTTCAAGACGTTCTTCTCAATTCGACGAGGACGAGTTTGACGGTTCTGCACCTGATCTATCTGTTGATGCCCGAATCACCAGGAGGTTTGAGCATACGTCAACTTCTAAATCTAGCTCTGCCCCTTTGGCATCTAGCCAGTCACCGACCAAAACCATCTCCCACAGCAGGAAGACCCAGGGCTGGCGCTCCAGAAAGTCTCGCTCCAGAAAGTCTCGCTCTAAGATTGAGAAGCATCCTATCGAAGAGAATTATCTCTCGTCTAGTATTGACATGGATAATCTGCTTGACGGCACTGTTGGTGGACCTCTTACCGTTTTTTTCTTTATCTCATGCATTATACCTTCCGTGCAGGATACTGAAAACGGAGATATACCGCTAGACTTGACACACAGCCAGCCTTTGATTCAAGGGGATAGCCCTGTCAAGTACACAGTTAGCGGCTCGTCAGAAACGTTCTCTTTTACTCCCTCCTTCCACGTTAGTTGATGTTTATCTTTGTATGCCATTTATTGTATTGATATCTATCTGCCAGCTCGCTGAGGACCTAGAATTTTTCTATGAACTTGATGCGGCTCTTTGTCGAAGACAAAATGGACGCTCTATGGTAAAGATAGTCGATCATTATGAATATGTTAATCTGAGCCCGATGGATGTCATGGAGTTTTTTACTGATCACGCGTGTATTCTGGTGGTTAATCAGCCTCATGATTGTCTTGCTTTTGATGCAGACACCTTGTCCACCGTGTGCTCTCTTGATGTTGTTACAACTCTACATGGTGACTATAGTGTATTCTTGCTTCGTTTGTTGATCTCATGCATGTTCTTCCCAGATTTTACTTCCTTTGGTCCCGCGCGAACTCGGCGAGGTACCCCATATGACCTGATACGCAGTCTTCGAATGGAGCATCCTAGGGCTCTAAGTGCGCTTCATTTACCTTGTTCTCAGGATACATTTGTTGTGCCACCCTTTTCAAGCGAACTTGTCGCTTGGAAAGAAGTACAGGGACGACCTTACTGTCCATATTCTGAAGTGTATCCCGTCTCTGACATGAGGTGGGCGATAGCGTCTACTAGCTCCGCACATCATTACTGGCACATTGATGCCAACGGGTTTGGTTCCTTTGTACAAGTCGAAACCGGAACGAAATTGTGGTTTATAGCGACCCCTAAGTCTGGCTCCTTTGATGATTTCGGATCCGTGGATATTTTCACCGCCGACTACGATTTTGTTCGCTCGAATGAACATCTATGGAATATCGAGCTGGTTGTTTTTGGTCCGGGGAGTACGCTGTACGTACCTCTTCTGCTGATACGCTTCTTTTATTGACTTTTAAATAGTATAATGAGACCTAATTTACCTCATTCAGTATTCACTCCTGTTCCCTCTATTTGTAAAGGTGGCCATTTCTATTGTACGGCGACTTTGATGGATTCTATTTCTGGAATCTATCACCATTTTGTGAGCAGTCAGGTGATCACCAACGCCGACCACAAGTCTGCTTCGCATTCCTGTCTTTGTCGTCTTCTCACCTATTACACCCGTGGACTTGCTGAGGACAGCCCTCCCGAGTTCAGTGAGTATTAATCTCCTTTCCCTAAAGTGATTGTGATGTATTGGACATGTCACCAGAACGTAACACCGAACACCTACCTGATATCTCCTCATGGAAAGGTGTTCTGGGACTGTTGTCCCTTTGCATCTACTTCGAACTTTGTAGCGCTCTGATTAATTGGGATTACGCAGAAAACGTGCAATTGTTCAAGGCGTCGATCAAGTTGAGATATCGTGCAAGGAAACTTGTCCACTGGCTTTTTAATACACGGTCTTTCGATGGTCCCTCAGGTCTCCTGCATACAGATGTGGCATTTAGCGACATCTACTGTCGTTTCCTCGCCCATCAAGCAAGTATGTTGGTTCTTCTAAAGTCTCTCGCCTGGAAAGCAGGACATCGTGGGGAGGAAACGGGGCTCAAACCGACCCGTGTTGCGCAGGCCGTAAAGTTATGCCTTGAGGATGGATTTGCCTGGGATTTGTATCGCCAGCCTTTATCACCTGATATTAAGAGGTCTTTTTCATGGCCGGGTCCTGCTTATGTCGTCAAGGAGGTCGGAAATTCTGGATTTGGTAGGTGACCTGTTGCTTCATCTCATATTTCTTGTTGCTCATTGGTATATAGGCTTTCCTTACGCTGACGGACTGGTTGCGGGAGACATCATTACTGCTCAAAATTTCGGTCTGCCTTTGGTGCCAATAAGCAGGTCTTCTTCCTGTAAACCCGTCTCTCGTGGACCCTCAGAATTTGATCCTGAGGTCGAAGGCGTGTCACCCTTAAGGCGCTCGGTTCGTAATCCTGGCAAGCGTTCTCGAAATAGATCATCCAGCTCATCGAGTTCCTCCACGGATGACCGTTCTATTGATGATACTGTTACTTCCAAGTAAGTATCTGTTTACTCTTCTTCGAATAATTGTGTTAATATACGCATTGCACAGGAAGCGTTCTCGTCTGAATTAACTATCTATCTACCCTGTTTCTCACTACTAGTAACATATCCGCGCTGCTTGTGCTTCGTGTCCTTTTCTAATGACAATCCATTATACGTAAATTAAGGGGCTGAAGTGAACATATACATGTGGCAGGCTGGCGTCAGAAAATATAACCAAGTCCAACTTCCCCTTGTGATCAACGGGAATCCCCGAGTGGCACATGACCAGTTTCAATGTCAGAAACCCACCCTCAAGTTACGAGGTTGCTTAGATAGGCGCCATTTGCATTCAAAGTCCGACGTATGGCCCCCGCAACAACTGTTGGATTATGATTATATAGATTGATTTATTTGACTAGTTAGAGATTGACTTTTAATGGCAACGATATCTTCAGTGTCTTGACCGGGAACGAAAAGGTATGGCAAAGATGTGCGTCAAAAGAAGAAGGTTAGACGTGAGGTATGTTTGAAGCATTGAGGTTGGAGACATTACTGATACACTACTTGACAGAATCATTTTCTAGACATTGAGGCTCAAGTCGATGAAGAAGAAGACCCTGAGGTGGAAGAGGAAGACAACAATGGTAGTTTA
This sequence comes from Macrolepiota albuminosa, assembly GCA_027475525.1. NCBI lineage: Eukaryota > Fungi > Basidiomycota > Agaricomycetes > Agaricales > Agaricaceae > Macrolepiota > Macrolepiota albuminosa. The sequence continues at coordinate 325,505 of JAMWFC010000036.1, read as the reverse complement.
TGCAGACGCTCTATATACCTATGGCTGACGATGTATGGATTACATATGACTTTATCGAAGACAGTTCACCTGTCGCATTGGATCGAAGTCTTTCTCATCATTTACTTGCCGTCGAACAGGACCGAGTGGACAGTGATATAGAATGGGGTGCTTTACTCGCTCGTGCTCGTGCCCGCTCTCGCAGTAAACAACTTTCGTTCGGCGAATCACCTCATCAAAGTGTCAGTATACCTTTCGATGGAGTGACATGTCTCTGGAGGGTCGCCATAAAGGTATGCCTCCTTTTATGTTCTCTGTTCTCTGTTATTTTTCCATTTCCCTTCTCTTCAGCTAGGCTACGAGGACACTGCTACATTTATTGTCATGGAAAAGCTCAATCGTTCGAAAAGTGACGCGTGGTTTACAACAACTGCGTTTCTATATCCTATCTCTAATTACTGTTCGCGATTTGGACTCACTCCCCTCCTGTTCATAATGGCTTGCATTCGCGCCTGTGTGTCCCTCAGCTCGTTCCGGCGGGCCGCTGCAGCCCCGTTCTTCAACTTGGTCTTCAAAATGCAAAGTACTGGCCAGCAGTCTTCGTAATCCTTTAATTTTGGCCAGTTCTTATCCTTGATCATCTGATACAACCAGTCAGACCTTTCAAATGGCGAACAGCCACCGCTTACCTCGTCACATATCTTCTTGACATCTCTCTTGTCCTGCTTCCTGTAGCATTTGGTTAAATCCAGCCTTTCCTGAGCAACGGCATGAACAGTTTCCTGTTCAGAGCTGTCAAATTGTGAAATAAAAGCTCGAAGTCAAGGACGCACCGCTAATTGCTTGACAGACTTTTTAGACCAGCCAGTCTTAGCCAGCTCGGTTGCAAGGTTGAAACCTCCGCTGTTTGGTCTTCCTGGCTCACCATGAGGCCTCGGTATCTTCCTGTTGACGCTGCTGCGAGTGCGGGGAGTCTCTAGATTCTGAGGAGGCTCGTCCTCAGGTTCGCTGCTGGCGTCCGGAGCTTCCGGGTCTACTGTCGCAGTTGGATTGTCCGGTCCAAACTCCATACGCGCGGCAGTTGGCGGGAATGGCGGAGGTGGAAGTGTAATGAATTCAATGCGAGCTGAATGCAGAGGATATGGTCTCTCGACGTGAAGTCTCATATCGGATTGGAAATTTGTCAAGAACATGCCGCCCTCACGCCATGATTATATGTCTATCTCCACAATCATGCTTTGGCATTTGCTGCTTTGGCATTTGATTCAGCTTTTAGGACAAAGACCCCTTTGTCCTGGTTCATTACATAATCTATTTGGGGCCTTCAATTGTTCTTTCATTTCTTTCGTTACACACTCGTCCCTTTTCGATACGAGTGCGAGGCGATTAGCGTGTTTGCAAGAGATGAGCGTGTTCATGCACGGGAAACAAAGCGCGTGGGTGAGCTATCAAAGCCCTTTTCTTTCTTTCAATATATTGACAAAAGGTTGGAGACATCGACAAAGAGTCGGAGTTCGGAATGTAAACGTGTATGATATCTCCCTTTCAGTTTGGTGACATTACTTTCCCCTTGCTCGAAGACGCTATAAAACATTTTCGACTTCCATGATTGGTCTTCAGCTCCCTGGTATCAACAACAGCGAAACTGTAGCTATGAAACCTGATCCCCCGTTTTATACGCCGCTTCCGGCCGCTGATATGAATCGCGATGTTGGTGTCCCTTCACGATCACGGAAGCGCGCCCGAGGCGACGACAACGATATTGTTGCTTCGTGCATCTTTGCTTCTGTTCGTTTTCTCTCCCATCCATCCCAGTAATATATTGACATGATTGGCCCAGAATTCTTGCGCCAATGGCATCAATGGGACTGAAGTCAATGGCGAGATTGCCCATCTCCAGCAAAAGCTTGAGGAAAAAGACCTTGAGCTGAATAGGATTAAATACAAATTGACCGTGTCGCAAGGCGAAATCAAGACCATTGAAGCGATGTCAGAGGCCAGACAATCCTCTTACGAACGTGCATTAAAGGTGTGCCGCATCCCACTTGTTGTTATGTCTTCTCTCACCCTTGTGCGTTTTAGGAGCTGGAAATTAGGGAGTCGGAGAAGACCGAAGAGAGAGATGCTGACTTTCAGAAGATGAAGACCGATTTGGACACTCTTGTGCAGGAGAAAGATGATCTCCTCGTGTTGTTGAAAGGTCGCCAGAAGGTATATTCTAGACTGCTTAACAACTGCATCTCTTCTCATCTTCGCTGAGGCGCTCAACAAAGCGCTTAAGGAGATTGTAAAGAGAGACCATGACATCGAAGTGATCTCTTACAATAGGGACGCTCTCCAACGTGAGCGGGCTGCGTTGAACTATGAGAAGGTTGCTCTCCAAGTATGGATGGTATTCTACAATCGTCACAATGTTCTCTTCTCACCGCTGCTTTAAATTCTCAAGGCCGATCTCGAAGCTGAGCTCAAGGAAGCAAGAGACAAATTGCAAAGCATGGAATCGAAACTGGACACGATGAGCCACGAACAAGATGCTCTCAATATGAAGCTCGAAGACCAGCTAAACATAACAAATTCTCTCGTGGCTGATCTCAAAGCCGAACTCGCATCTATGAAGGTCAATCATTCTGTACTGACTCTATGATATAACCTCTTCTCATTGTAGCGTTGCACTTCAGACAGTGCTAAACATAACAAATTCTCTCGTGGCTGATCTCAAAGCCGAACTCGCATCTATGAAGGTCAATCATTCTGTACTGACTCTATGATATAACCTCTTCTCATTGTAGCGTTGCACTTCAGACAGTCCACGAGAGCTTGCTTAGAATCATTGAAGTGAAAGACGCGGAACTAAAAGAAAATAAGTTGAAATTAGACGCGACTGAATCAAGTCGGGTCGAACTTTCCGCCAAGCTCGAACTTGGAGCTGCGTCCTTATCGGAGCTTGAAGCTAACCTTAAGGTCACCAATTCAGAGTTGCAAGAAGTACTGGAAGCGACTGACAGCGAAAAAAATGCTCTCGTGGCCGGTTTCAATGCCGAACTTGAATCTATGAGACTCAATCTAAAGGTATATATCTCTGTACTTGCTCTATAATATATCCCTTCTCATTGCAGCTTTGCATTTCAGGCAGCTAACGAAAACTTGCTTAAAATGACTCTGGAGAGAGATGCGGAGCTACAAGAAAATCAATTGAAACTGGATGAGGTCCAAGCATTACGAGTCGAACTTTCCAACAAACTTGATGCTGAAGCTGTGTCATCAGCACATATCAGGTATGAATTAGAACAGGCGGAGGTATGGCCCCTTTAAATTATTTATAATCACGCCTATTGAATCAGCTTTTCTAGGCAGCCGCCAATCAGGCTTCTGAGGCAAAGGATAGTCTCATTCAAGACCTCACTTCTGAGTTGTCACAAATCAAAAAGGATCTCTACGACATTCAGCTCCACAAGGATGCTTTCGAACGGCAAGCTTTAACGGAGGTCTCATCCAAGGACAATATCATTCACCAGTTATGCAACGAATTGTCAGCTATGCAAACAAACTTCTCAACTTATATGCAAACAAATTCCGCAATTGCTTCGTCGTTGTCAGCAGTGAGTTTGAACTCATTCTGTTGTGACCTCCATTTGCTTACACTTGTCATATTTGACAGAAGCTTCAAGGAAGGGAGAATGAAGTTCGAGAATTAAAGGACGTTGGTATTTGTTCTTTCCTTCCAAGCACAATAGCTCACCCCGAGAAGGAATTGCACAAGGTGCGGCAGGATAAGGCGTCTGTAGAGGACATTCTATCTGCAGCCCGTGTTTCGACTACCAAGTACAAAGCCAAAGTGGAGTCCGAATTGATCAATGCCAGAACTCGACTGGAAGTTGTTGAAGCTGAGAAGATCATGCTTACTGCCAAGCTGGACATGCTCACGATAACGTACACTCTCAACGTGAGTTTTACTCTCATTCCAGAATCCTTGTCCTTGAGTTCCTTACTCAACTAGGTCTCTGAAGTCTCAAAAATCATCATCTTGCTTGCAGCTATCTGCTCTGAATGCATTGCCATTCTGTCTATTGTCATTGCTTTGCAACCCTATGTCGAGGTTCCCTTTATCATCATCTTCCTGTTGGCCGTTATATGTTACTTTCGTTCGCCGTTTATATCTTTCTGACTGAATGCCTTATTGTTTTCCACTTACTGCCGTAAAACGTTTTATTTCATATGTGCAATCTCATTTCATGTATTCTAGTATGTTTTTACTTATTTTTGGCTTTGATTCAAATGTAAAGGTCAAGACAGTTAACCAGCAAGCCTTTCAGCGTTGCTTGATGGATACGCTGACCGAGTCACAAGCTTTAGGATCACTGTGATCTCATCCTTAACGAGCCAGCCGGAAAGATCGCACAATTGGTGGTTGAAAATACCGTCAATCTCATTGTGCAGGTATGTGTCGGATATTTCTATCAAAATATATTTCAACCGACCTCTGCTTAACAGGCCTGGGCACAAGACAACGAGGTTATCAACCAGGTCCTTGTAGGTGACTTCAACAGACACCACTCGATGTGGGATAGCCCAAGGAACAGTCACCTGTTCACAAGCAGAAATCTTGACACGGCTGACATGCCCATAAGCTTACTCACTCGACACAGATGCGCGGGGTTCTACGTCGGTGGGCGGTGTGGTTGGGGAGAGTGAAAGTGAGCGTGAGCCCACCCCGGCAGTTCGTCAGTCCGCCTGCGAGTCCGAAAGGGGGATCGGTCAAGCTTGTTGTGGGTGTGGAGAGTAGTGAGAAGGGGGAGGGCTATGACAGAGCCTTTGCCTTTGTCTGTCGCGGCTGAGACTAGGACGACGACGAGAGTGGTCAAGATGAGGTCAAGTACGAGTGTTGCTGCGAGCACTAGTATGGGTGCGTCTACGAGTACGAGTGGGAAGATCGCGAGCAACATGAAGCAGAGTATGAAGTCAAGTACGAATGCCGGGGGGTGGCACAGACGTGGGCCCGGAAAAGGTGGAGAGAAATAGTTTGGTTCTTTCCGGCGGCACTGGTGCCACTAAACCGGTGGGGATTACACCACCTCCAGCCGCTCCACAACACCGTGCGTTGTCCCCATCTTCCCTAAACAAGATGCAAGCCAAAGTGCTTCGGGCGAAACTCATGGGTGCACCGGATGCAGTCAAAGGGATTCTGTGTCATCCGCATATAAAAGTACGTCCAGGTCAAGATATCCTACAGAACAGAAGGTTAGAATGGTAACTAGAAAACCAGGCATATCACCTACCATCGCATCCTGTTTATTCTCGATCGTCTTGACAGCGATCTCAGCGAGGAAGTAGTCGTGCAGAAGGCGAGTTGGCAGGTGCGATTCAATCGGCAGGCCTTCTGCCAAGAACTTTTTGTAAAAGTCCTTCCGAGTCTGTTGGCACATGAACACACAACGGCTCCGTTCATCCTCTCTCGGCCGACATGCACGGCCCATCATCTGCAGCACATCCATGACAGGGTAATCGATGTACCTGTGCTCCTTCCCCTCATAGAATTGGACACCCGTGATGACATCAATCGACTAGGGCATCATGTGTCGCTGGTGCGCGTGGAGGTGGAAAGCGGGACAGATGAAGGCCTTGACAGAGACACGTTGCTTGTCGTCGTCGGAGGCGGGGACTCAGACGGTAGTTCGCAGACCGAGGACGGCGTCCCATCACTGGAAACCTTCATCTTCTTGCTCTTAACTAACAACTGATCCCTCGGGAGATCGTCTAGCTCCTCCGAGCTACGCTTTCGCAGCCGATGGGGGGACGTCTGCCCCGTTTGTGGTTGTAAGCTGATATGCAGGTGAGTTATTTTCGTCCGTCCGCGCTCTCTTTGGAGGCGTCCCACCACGCAGCAATAGACCATCCATCATGTCGTAGTAATCGTGTTCGTGCGTAACATCGATATCAAGCTCGTCACTGGATCGCTTTCTAGACCGCGGAATGACAACAGTCGGGAGAGCCGGGGAAGACAGCTCCTCCGACGAATCGACTTCCACAACCTCGCTCCCGTCCGATGCAGACGTAGACTCGAACTCCTAAAACCCTTAGACCTCGCGCACTTCTTCTTCCATCAAATCTTCTGTGTTTTCTTCATCTTCATCGTATGTATCCACATCATGCTCGATTTCATCTTCACCTTCCCCATCAATATCAATAACTTCCTCCAGCTTGACCGGTTGCGGTTCTGGCGCGGTTGGTATTTGCGAAGGAACAACTTTCACTCTAGGCTGGGGATGGGCACTGGCATGCGCACGAACTGCAGCACGTAGACAGATGGAGCATCTGCAGCGATATAGGGGAGCGCAGGCTTCTCTCCAAGCCTGGGTGAAATAACAATTTAAAATTAGATCTAAACGAGAAATGTAGAAGAGGGGGGCATACAGATTTAAGCGCGTCCATGGTATATGGCGGTAAGTGGAGAGCAGTGGATGGAATGTAGGGCACTGTGTGAATGGGCCTTGGCGGATCCTCTACGGGGTCGATAGAGATCATCACAGGAACCGGCGCAGGAGCAGGCGTAGTATTTGAAGTGATAATTTCGTCCTTCTTATCATCTATCGGTGGGGGTGGGGGCGATGGTGTTGTCTGCAGTGTCGTCGTCGACATGACGGGGCTTGTTTCATTCGAAGACCGGCTCCCACTCGACGTCGAAGAATCATCGCTATCTGTTCCCATCGTAGTCGTACTCGAATCTCTCCTTTTCGAGTCTCGCTCCTGAGAATCATTCATTCTCCGTTGCACCCAGTCGAGTCCGTTAAGCCACACGCCCTCCTCGTTCCTCAACTCCGATAAGACATCCTCCATAGACATCTTCGATGCCCTAATCGCAGGATCTTCTATCCCACGTCCGTACCCCATCCCGGGCGTCTGACATTCAATAACTATCTTGCGCACGAAATTACGCATGGGCGGGACCAGGATCTCCTTCAACTGGCGCTGATGAGCACTGAACGCCTGCTCACAGAGTCCAAATGTTGGCGGAATCGTTCCCTTGAGAGTAGAAGGTAGGGGATGCACCCCTGTCTCATCGTCCTGGCCTGAATCGGAAGACGGAGAGCACGTCCAAGGACAGGGGTGGACGGCCGGCACGTAATCCTTGTACCCATTCATCGTGTGGTGATACCACGTGTCAGCAGGACTTATCCAGTGCCCATCGAGTATCCGAGCCCTAGCCCAATCCCCCAGTGCCATATCACGCACATGGGCCTCTTCCATCTGCAAAAGTTCAATGTCTTCCTCGCTGTCACTCGACTCTTCCTCCTCCTCATAGCGTTCGAGGCCCTAAAGGCCTTCACTGTCGATTTTGTTTGTCTTTTTCAGCATCTTGAGCATGAAGTCAAGGCGAGTGTTTTTCTTTAGCCACAACTTCTCGCGAGCAAGGAAAAGGACATCTTTGATGCATCCTTCTGCTAGGTCGAGGAAGGAGTCGACGACGTTGCGTGTCTCCCAGTCGCTGGATTCGAACCTGTGTCCACCAATCGCTTCACGATCTCCGGGAGTCTCGCCTGCGCGCTTCCACAGCCACTCGATACGGCATGATCTACAGGTAGCTTCAACATTCAGGAAAGTCTCCTTGTCATCGTTGTCGATAACGCCAATGAGATGTTCCTGCTGGGCAGCGTTTGCTGCTTGTGCACCGACAAGCGCAGCATCGTACGCAGGTGCCGCACGCAGGCACATTCCGCAGTAAGAAGTTGGGCGGCGGTCATGCTCACGGCAGAGGGCGATAGTGCGGAGGAAATTGTTACGGCCCAAGCGTTTTGCATTCGCAAGGCCTGTGGTAGAGTTGGGCACGTTAACGCGGCAGACGAAGCAACTGACGCGTGTGATGTTGCGAAAGTGGTAAAACGGAGAAATCCTGGTAGGCTGTGCATTGGTTACAGAAGAATTGAGGGATCCATTTCTGGGTACAATGAACTGGTGGTGACCAAGCGCGTCAGTTGGGTCAATTAACGCTATTGCCTGATTCCAGAAGAGGTGATATTGCACTACGAAACGTGAGTGTGGCGCAGTAAATCAGGACGAACTACATACGTGCTAGATGCCACTGAGGACAGATGGCCATCATGTGTCTCTCGAGCTCGTTGGCGTCGCGTAACGCGGTGTAGACCATACCCTGATGCCAAGTCTCGCGTAACTCCCATGACTGCGGGCAATAGCTAGTAGAAGAGATATCTAGCAGGTAGAAAGTGGCGATTATCCTGCCATACCCAAAGGATTCAGTGCTCATATGTGGCGCCAACGTTAGTGGACACACCGTGGGGCCTTGAGGACGACGCGCACGCTGGCCTGCTCCCAATCGACATACACGTGCGGAGGGTCTGCAGTATCTCAAACTCCAACCCTGGTGTAAAGCGCTGTCTTGTAGTCGACTTGATAGCGTTCTTCATCTGGCGCTTTGACCCCGCTTCAGATAGACTGAGACATCTAGACGCCTCTGCCAGCAATCTGGTCTACTCCAATCTGAGCTGTCGAAAATACAGCAAAGTGGGGCATGAACACACCTCCATACCAAGCGCAGCCTCCATGAACGCACATACGCCTTGTCCGAGAAGGTGATACGGGTCATCTTTGTCCGCGAAATGCTCCTTGGCACGTTTGAGGTCGTTGCAGAAGAGATAGTCAAACCCCCGTGTGGCAGAGACGAGGAGCTCTGCGCTGCTTGATTCACTTTGTATTGCAGAGGAGGCCATTAGACGCTGGTGCGCCGACACTGAGAGAGGGCATTTGGACGCTCTCTGGGGGGCCTGGCCGTCGACGAGCTGGCAGGAGGGAAGGGAGGAAGAAGGGGTGGGTGAAGGGCAGTCCCAACCACAAGCGATGCCAAACGAAGCGCCAACGACGCTTTGTTCGGGTGCGTGGATGCTGAGAGAGGGCATTTGGACGCTCTCTGGGGGTCCTGGCCGTCGATGAATTGGCAGGAGGGAGGGGAGGAGGAAGGGGTGGATGAGGCAGCCCCCAGCACGAACGACGCCGAACGACGCGCCAACGACGCTTCGTTCGGGTGTGTGGATGTTGAGAGAGGGCATTTGGGCGCTCTCTGGGGGTCCTGAGCGGCGACGAGCTGGCAGGAAGGAGGGAAGGAGTAGGTAAAGGGCAGTCCCAAGCACGATCGACGCCGAACGAAGCGCCAACGACGCTTCGTTCTGGTGCGTCGACACTGAGAGAGGGCATTTGGACGCTCTCTGGGGTCCTGGCCGTCGACGAGCTGGCAGGAAAGAAGGGACGAGGAAGGGCAATGGGCAGACATCTTAGAGCGTGAGAATATACCCTGATTTTTCTCTTATAAGCTCAGCCTCGCGAGAACATCCCCCATTTCTCTCTCTTCACTTGACAGCCACCATCACCTTACAACAATTTATGTCCTACATGTCCATAGGCTCTGTCCTATCCAAAGTCTTTCCTGCCGAGGCACGCCCTACGACGATGAATGACCTGCGGCCTTATTCCTTCCAAATCTTGCTTATGGTATGTGGAGTTTCTTGTAAATTTGTCTTAGTCCTGTTCTTCTCGCGATGTCATAGGCATTCTCATTGGGAGCGTTGGTTCTATCTTTGAAAAATCTATTGCCAATGTTTACACAACGTTTCGTAGCCCGATCATAGGTGCCCTGGCAATACCTCAGGACAATTTTGTTCCCAACGGGTTTGCCATGTATACAGTCTGGTTATGCGTTGTTTCAACGGTTATTTCGGCGATTTTGGCTTTTGTCTACATCGTAACGTATACCTTTGATGTGAGTTTCACACTCTCATTCCAGAAGCCTTGTTATTGAGTTCCTTACTCAATTAGGTCTCTGAAGTCTCAAAAATCGTCATCTTGTTCATAGCTATGTCTATGACCTTGGCCTTTTGCTCTGGATGCATTGCCATTTTGTCTATCATCATTTCTTTGCAACCCTACGTTGTGATTCCCTTTATCATCATCTTCCCGCTAGCAATTGTATTTACTTTCGTTCGCCGTTTATTTTTTTCTGACTGAATGCCTTTTTTTTTTCTACATTACATATGTACAATCTCATTTCTTGTATTCCATTATGTCGTTTTACTTGTTTTGATTTAAATGTAAATTTTAATGAGCGCGTCACATCGTATGATCATCACAGAACCCGATGAGCAGTGTTGACGAGCATGTCGCGCATCGTATGATGCGTGACGCGCTCGTCGATGTGATAGGTGTTTCTAATCTGTGTTTCTACAGAAATACTCAAAGATTATCTAATCTATGTTTCCCGAGGAACATTTAAGGTTTTTCTAACACGTTTTTTGTGAGAGAAACAAAGAATTTTCCCTTGAAAACACTTGAAAGAAATACAACAAGTGTTCACAAAGAAACACAATAATGTAAACATCACTTTCTTCTTGAGAAAAACACTAGAAACACGATTAATTTTATCTATCTGTATCTCAGGAATAATCGAAAGAAAATTTTTTCCTTTATCTCAAGTGAAATCATTGAGAAACTTTAACTTTTTTTTTTCTGTTTTTCGAAATAGATCTTATGTAATACTTGAGAAAAACAATTTAGAAATTACATAACGTGTTTCTAACAGGTTTTTCTCAAGAAACCCCAGGGATTTCCCGAAGTGTGGAAGATCAGCGTTGACATCCGTAAAGAAATGATTCCTGACCTGGGCCTCCATGCGGATGGATCAAGAGTAGGCACCACGGAACTACTGACAGGGATGGAAACCGTAGATAAAGCACCTTGTATAACACTATGCTAGCGTTAAATATGGAGGGCTCTTCAAGTGGCATTCCTAACATACTGAACAAAACGATCAATATCCTTCTGGTACTCAATCTCGTTCTTCTTATGAGCACCAGGAACACGCGTATCTCTATCGATGATGGTGAGTTCAGTATACTCTATCTTAGTACGAGCTCGCTTACTGATCACCAATCTCAGCCATTACAACCTATACAAGCTATCAGATATAGCGAAAGTGCTGAAGGCATGGCCTAACGTTGTAACCGTTATCAACCAGTTGACGAGCATACAGGGCACCGATAGGACCAGATCCAGCGATGAAGACCTAGCACTCGGCGTTAATACAAGGCGTTTGTGTTGTGAAGAATACGAACATCAAACTCAGGGATGAGCGTATCTTGGTGAACGGGATGGAGAGGAAGATCAGCCATTACAACTGTAGAACTATTGCTCTGGAAACTTTCTACCTGAAGGGTTTTATATATCTGCGGCTACGATGAATTTTCTTGGTAAGTACAATCGGTGTATTAGCCCGGGCAGTTGGTCTGCGGTCTTCGACTTCTGGGGACTATGAAGAACATTCTAAACCTGACAGGGAGTCTTCGTAAACACTTAGGCTAAGGAAATACACTGTCACGGAACCTAAAGCCAGAAGAGCCTTTGAGCATTGCACAGGTTAGAACAGCATTGAGCCATTCATTGCATTGTATACCCATATTCATGCAGAGAAACGAAGAACGTCAACCGTGTTCATCCGATTTGACGTAATACGGAATGAAAACCCACTCCAAGAGGCAAAATGTGTTGACTTTTCTGGGTACTGTCAATTCGGCATAGGTATTAAACTTTATATGATTGACGCTTTCCCATTCGCTTGTATAAGCTTTCCGTAGCCGCTTCCGAACTAGACCCAACTTAGGTGCAATTGTCATGTACAAGCATGTAAGGTAATCCTTTATCGCTTACATTGGAAAACATATCAGGTAGAAGCCTTTTTAATGCCAGACATCGATGACTGGTCTCGCACGTACATCGATAAATTTGAGAATAAGGATTCTACACGTTCATTGAGGAAGCATGTATTCAACTGTGTGACACAGTCGAGGTCATGTCCTTCAATCTGGATCGTTTGCAACCGCATTTACTCTTGAATAATCTTAGCATTGGAACATGTAATTAATTCCTCTGGACACCTTTAACATCACTACCCATCACATGTACTGGGTTGCAAAATCACAGGGAGTTGTAAAATGTGGTTTCTTACGAGATCTATATGTCTGTATCTCTGATCCTTTCTGTACTCGAAGTGCTCCTGGGTAGTGTTGTGCAGGGCCCGGCTCGGCCTGATGAAGCTCAGGCTTGTACATATTCAAAGCCGGGCTTTAGGAGGGGCTCAGGCCTGGCCCGGCTCAGCTTAAGCCCAAGCCGTGGCCTGTAGTAAGTATAGATAGTCAAAGAGTCTTTCCATCATGCTTTTGTGGTACATCAAAAAATTCATCAATATCTTGAGTCTTCTGCTTGCCAGCCATGTATGAATCCATAATCAGGTGAAATTTTGGGTGTAAGAGTGCTGCTAATAACGGAAAGTCAAAATGCCAGTGCAAATCATGATCACAATCAGTGGTTGTGAGGCCACGGCTCAGGCTTTTCAAAATTCAAAGCCGAGCTTCAGGCTCTCCCAAGCTTTGAAGAAAGCCCGGCCTGGCCCAGCCTATATGGGCTCAGCTCAGCTCGGCCTGTGGCCTCAAGCCCAAGCCGGCACATCACTACTCCTGGGATCTCAAAATAAGTAGAAATATACACCTTTCAGAAAGACTGTTCCCAGTTTTAATCTCTATGTTATATTTTAACTTCAGATATTAAGTACAGGTTGGATACACTACTGAGCAAGCTGTTGAAGTAGGACCCACACGTCCATTACCAAAAGTATGATCACATATATTTTTTCTTATGTTTCTTTATATTTTCACTTTCTGACCGATCTACTGTGATGCACATGTCCGTGAAGTATGATTGGTATTTGTTATGATCTACTTCCAAACCTTAGTTATTTTTGACTTGATAATCGGCAGATACATACAGTCACCCTCAGTTGTACACCAGACTCTGGAGTGACTGAGGGTGAGTTGGTTTACCTACTAAATATCCTAGTAACTGACAGCTCCTGTAGTATACTTACTATATATTTCTACAGGTAATATATTAGTCGTACACCATACTCTGGAGTGACTGAAGTATACTTACTGTATATTTCTACACAAGTCTACTATAAGTTTGTAGGTGCCTTGTTGTAGCGTTGGCCACATAGCTTTACTTACTGTAGCCAATATTATATTATATTTATTATAATATAATATTATTATTATTACTTACTTTATTATAAATAGTTTACATGTGCTGCTTACTAAGCAGCTTATTTTGTGTTTGTACTACATAGTCAATAGACTGGACTGGTCTGATTCTGTGTAGTGTGAACTTTAAAGCTCTCACAAACCCTGTAACTTCGTTACATTTTTTTGAATCCGCCAGCTAGGATCTATTGCCTAGCATCTGACGTCAGTCGCTGAGTTTGTTGACAGAACTCTATCAGCTTCTCGAGCTTCTTGCACAGCCACACCATGCAAATTTCAAACAGGGAATTGATGAGTAATTCCATACCTGCAGTTTCCACTGACGGCGGGTGGAATGCCCACGACCTACAGGGAGACCCAGCAGACACCCAGGACACATCAGCGTCCAATGCGGGTCAGTCAAGACCCAAGGCTTGAGATTGAGGTTGGAGCACCAACCTGTCCGAGAATGAAAGCGAGGCCCGGAGAGCTGAGAGCTCACAACAGGATGGTCAGCAAGGGCTACGTGACAAGATGCCAGGGGAATTAACTCCCCCAGCTATGCAGCTGCCAGGGGGACTGCAACAGTCTAGCCAACTAGCCTCAAAAGGGCCCCCTGAGGACAGCCAACAGTCAACAGGTGCCTATGGTGTCTCAGGAGACACCGAGGTGTCGGTACGGAGTGAGGGAGCTATCCCTCTGAGCTGGAGTAGTGGGACCAGGTGGGCCGCAGCAGGCTCAATGCCCTCCAGGATAGTGGAAGCCCGCATAGAAGAGGTACCAGAGGAGGCTGCAAGTCCTGAAGTAGCCTGCACAGAAAACCAATTTCTGCACACACCAGCAGTGGAGGAAGTTCCGGAGGTTGCAGAGCTTCCAGAGGAGGTGATTGAGTTGTCAAGCGATGATGAGATGCCAGAGCAGAGGAGCAGCGGCTGAAAACCGTGTACACCGTGTGCTTGCAGGTATTCTGGGATTTGCACCCAGAGGTGATGAAATACACCACCCAAGCATGACTTGAGCGCTACATGTCAGCACATATAGTAGCACTTAGGTGACAAGGGCACAAAGTGCCCAATGTATTCAGTACAAAATATACTGATTTGATGGTGAGAGTGCTCACTATTGAACTGCAAATGTATTTGCAGCAAAAGGCCACAAGGCAATTGGGGGTCTTAACCCCCTGGAGCCACACTTCCGAGGAATGCTCAGCACGCCGCAATCAAGATGTTGGACTCAAGCTAGTGGAGGCACTAGCACGGGCACAGGAAGTGCCCAAAGTAAAACTAGTGAGTACTTTCTATACTTCAGCAGGACAAGGGTGGCATGAGGAGCCCCCACACATGCGTAACCGAGACCTTAGGACAGATATGTCAGGCCCAGATGGGCACAATAGTACCATGCTCAAGGTGGAGAGCAAGGCATTTGTGATGCCGCATGTGCCCATGGCAGAAATGTTGAGCAACAGAGTCGCATATCAATGTATGTGCAATGGCAACCTCAGGACTAAGGGACAGTCCCTTATTGACGATCAGGGCATCATATTCAAGGGCACAAAGCCCATTGACGAGATGCATTGTCAATTCGTCATGCAGGGCCAGGAGAATCAAGCTTCTCCAATCCCAGGGCAGCGCAATGATCATGATCAAGATGGCGCCACGAGATGTGATGCCCCTGGTAACGGCCAGGATGATGGCCCTAGGTTGACTCCTCAAGACAAGGGCAATTATGCCCACAGTCGAGGAGGCTCAGGACGTCCGCCACAGGGTGGACAAGGGAAGTCACTTCCCCAGGCCGCTGATTTGGCGACTAGATCTCCAGGTCAGCGGGAGGCCATTTGAATGCATCATGAAGCTATGCATGATTGCCTGCATTGAGTAGTCAATGATTCCCTGGGGGTAACCTTATGGTTACCAGATAGGGTAAAGCTGTGTAAAGCAGACAGTAGGCATATTTGCGCCTACGCAGGCACATCCAAGTTCAGCGACTTGGAGGATTGGGCGATGGATGTATGCACCCACCGCGCCATGTGGTTATATGGAGATGACCGTATGGAATGAGAACAAATCTTTGTTCTGCCTGAGTTCTTGGCCAGAGAGGCCATGGGGTGGTTTTGACGAGCTGTCTTGCACATCAACCAGGTCCAGTATGAATGGATGTTCAAAGGAGTCCTCACAGAACTATACAATCAATTTGTACACCCTTCAACGCTACAGGATGCAAGGCGGGACTTCCAGTCCGCCAAGTACACCAAGAAGTTGGGAGTGCAAGAGTTCTATGATACCCTTAATGACCATGCCCAGAATATGGCAGTATACCTGGATGGGTATACGATGCTCAAAACATTCTTGGATGGTATCCCAGTGGACATGCACCGCTATCTGATATGTGAGGATGGACTGTCCCCAGAGGTCAATGATGTGGAGGAGTTCGTGGTGTACACCATCAGATATGAGCAGTCTCTTAAGACTGCTAACCACTATGAGCATTGGAGTGGCCACAAAGGGGGAAGCAGGCGACTACCACCTGCTGGGGCACCCTCACGGAGTCAGCATGTGGGGATCTTCTTGGCCAAGAAGGCCAATTTAGATCATGACCACAACACACAGATTGTGGTACGCAGAACCCCTGCTGCAAACCGAGGATGAAGCCACCCACGCCCAGAGCGGGTGCTGGACAGAGAATGCCCTAAACCAAGGCCGGAGTTCAAGTCAGCCAACCCACCAGGTCAGACGGGGACTTGCTTCATGTGCGGCCAGCCAGGCCACTATGCTACCAATTGCCCCACAAAGCCGGGAGCCCCAAGGAAGGGGTATACACCCCACACCCACCTTTGAGCCACGCATACTGCAGCCACGAGTGGGAGTGATGGAGACGTGTCCGCCGAGTCTGAGGCAGAGCACCCCACAAATGACCAAGAGCCCCTAGAGGAGGCATCAGGCACCAAGCCCAAGAGTGTGGTCGTGAAGGGGGAGGAGTATGTCACAGTCGACATATACAACAACGTCTATGACAACAAGTACTACAGTCGTGACAGCAACTCTAAGTGCCTAGCGGTGATGATGGATTGGCCATCTTCAAACAATTCCGAAAAGAATAATGTGGTTCAGATGAAGAAGGTGACCCTTCATCGAGCAGAGGGCACTTTGCAGCGCCCTACACTGAAACAGGCAGACAAGGAGTGCCTGGTCTCGTATGGGGACGTAAATGGCCAAGGCATGGACCTTATGGGACTCCAGGAGTACTACGTTGGGCATAACGCCCCAGTTTGCCCACATGTATGGAATATCTGTGCAGGAGTTGGATATGCCATTGGTGTTGCAGCTGGGCACCATAGGAAGCTGTGCTATGGGGCAGTATAGGACGAATGTGACTGTCTAGACACCGGGCTCACATAGCCAGGAATACATGGATGTAGCAAACTTTGATCACTATGATATGATATTGGGAACACCATTCATGCGGCGTAACAAAGTCATGCTAGACTTTGACCACTGTCAGGTACTAGTGAATGGAAAGGTGATCCCAGCCAAACAAGCTATAGCAGACGACACTGATAATTGCCTGTGATGTCATTGCACTATGGAGAAATGCAAGAAGTCTCCATGACTTGGCCGGGGCAAAGTGCCGATGGTGGAGGATGTGGATGAGGAAGTGCAGGCCATGCCTGGACTGAGCTCAGACCACAACGTGGTGATGATGAGCAAGGAGGAGTACCAAGCCTCCAAGAAGAGCAACGAGCAAATAATTGCTCCTGATATTCGAGGCGCAAAGCCTCCAGACAAGTGCCAACAAAAGGCAAGACAGCGGGAGGACTCAGTGGATGTATGCCCACCTACGTCCTCACAAGTCAAGTTGGATGACTTGAGAGACAGCAACCGAGAGGTGGAAGCCTCATGTGAGGAGGACACACAGTCCCTATGGGAATGACCAGCACCCCTTCCTGAGTACAATTGGGCATACGACCCTTGAATGCCACAGGAGTGGAATGAGCTGGTGGCAGCCATGTGTGTGCAAAATGCGCACCAGCAACGGATGACCGTTATACCAGCTTATCCCCAGCCAGTGTTGGATGAGGTGTCCATAGTGTACTCACTTGTATGCAAGGGAAAAAGCCTCATGGGCTTATAAGGCAGCGGTAGTGGGCCCTCTGCTGAGACTACATGTACCCAATGACAGTGTCACTCAGGTGCTCTCAATGCACAAGCAATATGCACCGCCACCTTGGTCACCCTCAGAGATGGTGGAAGTACTTCCCCCAGTGTGTATGAAGGGGAAGCAGAAGGCAACAAGCCTTTGTGAGGAAGATATACCTCGGTTGCATCAGCAATGGCAAGAAGAATTTGCTGATATGGTCAATGGGACCAAGGAGGAGCTCCTGCCATGGTGGGAGGTGAACCATGAGATCAACCTCATAGATGAAAGCAAGCAATACAAGTACCACTTGCCACGCTGTCTGTGCGCACTCCAGGAGCAATTATGTGATAAAACTAATTGCTACTTGAATGCTCAATGGTGGTCACCATGCACCACTGCTCAGGCTGCACCATTATTGTGCATCCTGAAGAAGGATGGACCCCTTCAAACAGCTCTTGATGCACGTCAGTGCAATGACAATACTATAAAGGATGTAACTCCTTTACCAAATCAGGAGGTGATCTGGGAAGACATGGCTTGGGCGAAGTATCGCTCAAACATGCAGATATACTGAATAGTTTACTTAATTGTCAAGAAAAAGCCTGAATGCTAATGACCAAATTAGCTAATGTTTTTAGCACTAAAATAGAAATAGGATCACCAATAATTTGAATGTATCTCTTAGGCAATCCTGATCATTATACTGATTATAATTCCTTGAATTTGTATTGGCCTACTTTCATTCAAGAGGCCAGATGTCCTTGGGTAGATGATGCTGCTGACCAGTTACATAACAAGTTTTTTGATAAGTTGGCAATAATTAAGAAACAAGAACAAGTGATAGTCATCAAGATGTAAAAGAGTCAAGTTGACTAACAGAACACATAATATATTGGTCTATGATGATGACATATCTCTTAGTGGAACAAAAAATATGCAGTGTTCAGTGGTTATTAAATTCTCAACTTGTCATGTGCTTTCCAATACTCATGGTACTTATGTGTATTCTCTCTTATATAGGCATGTCCTGAATTTAGTATGCAGAAATTTATCTAGGAAGGATCAAGAGAAAAGAGAGTACTATTGTACAGCCATGTTAACACTTTTTAAACCTTGGCATATAGGATATGATCTTAAAAATACTGGAGAAACATGGGATTTAGCTTTTGAATCTACAACCTTCAATAAGCATCAACTCATATTGTTCAAGAATATGAACATACAATATGAGTGCTTAGATGTGGCTGATAACTTTTATGCTCAGCTGAAGAGTGGAGGTATATGTCTTACTAATTCAACACTGACCAGTAACAAACTATCTAAAAACTTCGAGGATATGGATAATGTAATCACAGGTGTTGATGAAGAAGCATCTGCTGTATTTGGCAAGAAAAAATTAAGATATAGATCTGATATGCTGCAAATGTCAGCAAATATAGCAAATCTGGAGTAGAGAAATCCTATAATAGTGTTTCCACAAATTGAGACTATTGAACCTATGAATGAAAAACATAACTCATTGTACTAAAAAGCTATTGTTACAGCAAAGCAGGATAAGGTGCTGAAGAGCCAAAATTCCAGCATACCTGCATGTAGTAGTAAGTTACCAGGCTATGTACCTGAACTACTGGGACATGTCAACGTAGTAGATTGGAAGTATCTTCAGAAAATATATGTAGACAATAAATGGGAACCTACTATTGCTATTATATCTTCAAACTACAGGCTGCACAAAGAACAGCTGAGACTGTTCTGCATTGTGGCTAATTACACAATGTTGTATATGCCTGAGCAATTTAAATTGTACATGAAAGGAATGGGGGGCACTGGAAAAACCCAGGTGCTTCAAGCTCTCATTAAGTATTTTAAAGCTAGAGAAGAGGCATATTGTTTGGCTGTAGTTGCACCTACTGGCACTGCTGCATTGCTTATAGGTGGCTCAACATATAATTTGATGTTCAGCATTAACAACATAGTTGGTATATCAAAGAAACAACTCGCTCAAATTAAAACTCATCTACTAGATGTTAATTACATGTTTTGTGACGAAATATCTATATTATTGTGTCAAGACTTGTACAAGATTTCTGCAAGACTGGCTCAGCTGTCTAGTAAACTAGATATCCCTTTTAGTAGTATGAACATGATATTTGCAAGTGATTTTGCTCAGTTACTCCCTGTCGCTGAGCATAAAGGATCAGTGTTATATAGTAGAACTATAGGTTTAAATACCAAAATATTTAAGGATCAGAAGTCTGCCATAGGCAAGGCTGTATGGCATCAGGTAATGACCATTGTCATATTGTATAAAATAATGAGGCAGAAAACTCAGTCTACAGAGGACATAGCTTTGTGTACCATGCTTAAAAACATGAGATATAGAGCATACACCAAAGAAAATGTGAAGTTTCTCAGGAGCAGATCATTGGCCATCTCTAATAATTGCCCATTTATATTTGACAAACAGTTCAGAAACATTTCTATAATCACCATACAAAATGTGGACAAAGACCCTATTAACATTATAGAAAGTACTCAATTTGCAAGTAAGACCCATCAAAAACTAGTGCATTTCTACAGCAAAAATAGTCTGTCTTCCAGAGATGGCAATGAAATAAAAAACCATTCATCTAATTATATGTACTCTAAAGAAACCATGAGATTTCCTTCAATTATACAGTGTGTGTTGTGGGACCAACCTCTGTTATCTTGCAGTGTTCAAGTTACAGGAAAGCTGTTGTTGTATATAGGCTTGGCTAGACAGATTATGCTGGATACATTATTTGTACTACTCAATAATTCTCCACAAAAAGTAAAAATCAATAGACTTCTCAAAAATGTGATTCTGATTGTACATATAAGTGTGCATCTTAAATTTTGACTTCCTAGCAACAACAGCATATCTCTGTCTCGATCACAAGTAGAAGTATTGGTAAACTATGCAATGATAAATTATGCAAGTCAAAAAAAGACTAGACCTTAGACTTAACCAAGTGTCAATTGCACCAAGCCTACTACACTGCAGTATTAGAGATGCTCATCATCCAAGAATTTAATGCAAATAAAATACAAGGCAAAGTGAGTGGAGCATTGCACAGGGAATTTTGTGACTTAGAACTGCTTGATGAAATAATCAAAGTCAGATATATGAACCAGCTCTCTAAAAGTTTTGTCAATTCACCTAGACAAGCTGATCTAATTTATTTATTTAGATAATGCAAACAAAAAGATTTCATATCTCCTAACCTTCATATGGCCTTACATTGAAGCGACAAGGACTCTTATAATAATGCATCATTTCTAGATATCAAATGGCAATTTGCTAGTGAAGATAGACCTATTAATCTACTGCAGTCTTCTAAAAGCAGATTTATTCCAGCTAAGGGCACTCAGCCCATAGTGTATCCTCAACTAATACCCAGCAAAATAAATCAAAACCATGACAATAGTTCACTCAAATTGAAAAATTTGAAAAGTATTATAAGCGATGAACAGGAATTAAATATGGGCAGATGTGGAAGACTGGTGGAAACTCAATGAAATGCCAACAGTTGCATGTATAATGCAGTGATAACTATATTATACAATATGTGGCAAGATGACATGTTACTATAATTGATAAATTTCCGATTGGTTGGGATCTCAATCATGTGAAGCATGAAAAGCAACTTCTTATCAATACACAAAAGTAAAATTACACTGGAGGCTGCAAGAGAGGATTTGAGAAATTATGTGAACAATCACAGTCCAAGAAACTTTTTGTATAATAAACTAATGAATGTTCATGCTGTGATTAAAGAGTTGCTTATATACAGGCAAAATATATATACATCATACATGCACTGTCCACACAGTTATACAGTTAACAGAAGAGCTGTTACATCAAATTCATGTCAAATTGCCATATAAAACAATTTACACCTATCAATACAACATTTCCTAAGAAATATGGAATTTCTTACCAAATCTTGGTACAGAACATGCATGTCTGAATTAGTTAGAATAATGAGAACAGTATATGTAGCACCAATACTGTCTTTTGATGTAGCATCAATTAATATTGCAATCAATAGATATTTCAATATGCTGGTTTATAGATTGGGAGACAGATGATATATCCTAAAAAGTATCATATATTTTGCAAATAGTCATTTTATGTGTCAATATGTAGATTTGTCCTTGAGAGTGTGGTTCTATAATAGTTTAATTACTGATAGAAGGTTGATTGTAGAAGAAGACAGTCTGGATATGTTGGATATATGAGTATGCAGAGGTAGTAAAGCAACAATAGTGTTATAAATTAGAGTGGCGTAATTATATATTACCAATGAGAAGTTGTTTAGTTTGAATCAAGTCTGTATATTTAAGAATATAGGTCATTGTTCCAATGACCCCTTGTAAAATCAGGACAGTTCATGTGAATTTGGATGATATAAAGTCATATGATCATAAAAAACCATTGGTGGTCATACACTCAAATGCTAACATAATATATATTAAACATGCACATATTGAATATAATTTATTTTTATTTACTATAACTAACTAAAGACTAAGTAGTCTGTAAAGACGATCTTCAATATATCTATTAAGTGAACAAAAGTGCATATTATATAAGCATTCAGTAGAATGACTGGTTTACTTATATATTTTAATTAATTAATTAATTATTTTATTATTGTTTAACTAATAAAAGACTAGATGATTATACATCTAAATGCTGACATAATATGTATTTACATATATTAAAATTAGTTTATTAATTAGTAATTATAAATTTAGACACATGATGTTTACTGTAGGTTCACATGACCAGTTTTATGACTGTCCATGTTATCTGATTTTTTAACGTAAGTGTATATTATATAAGTGTTTGATGTGACAATTAGTTTAATTATATTTATTTATTGTAATTTTTAATAATTATTAAATTACAAAATAAATAAATAGTAAAATTAAATAACAATTTCATAAACATGATTTTATATTATGTAATAGTTTAGTTGAATAACTGTTCAGAGAGTACATAGCAAATACATATATATATATTTCATTGTTGTTATGCCACTTTGTACAGAAAAACCAGTTTTTAAAATAAAAGATACAACTTTATGGTATGTTGAAACAACTTATGGTATGTATATATTTGATGTTATATATTACTATTTTATTTCTTATATATTAAAGTATGTATGTAAGCCTTCAACTCTTCTTCTCTGGTATGCTCTCTACTTTTCTATGCCTTTCAGTCTGTTGTTTCTTTTTGTTGGTTTATTATACTGGCTATGTTACATCTAGCTCACTCTTATAAAATGCTATTATATGCTCTTGAAAATGCATTTCTACCGCTGCTTAGTTCTACTGGTACTAGCATTCTATATACTTATTACTTATTCTGGGCTAGAATACTTTGATGGATAAAATTATATCAATTAATATAGTCCAGAAAGTACATCAGTCTGCTCAATCTATGGATTCACATGAGTCAAAATAAAATATTTCTGTACAAATTTCTATAGAAAATATGATGTGTTACTCAAACACCGATGGGATGAACTACAATATACTAAATTGATAAACCAACCAATATGTTGAGTTATCATTAAAACATATAGATACAGTGGCTCAAAAAACTGTTTCAATGTTTCATACTTTTTGAAAGATGACATTGGCATGAAGAATGAGAAGTACCTAAAATTCTAATTATATTATGTAAAGTACTATGGCATTGTAGCTATAAAACAAATTTAGGTTGTGATGGCTATTTTAAAATATTCACTTATTGAGATAGTTTTTTGAGCATCTCTAATTTTTCAGATTTACCCCTATTTTACTCAGAAATAAAGAGTAAGTTGCATGTGGAAATATAAACAAAGTCATGTGACCATATTTAGATATATTTGAAAGTATTTCAAACTGATTGAACCATATCTTGACCTTCAACTACTATTATAAAACCTATTTCTCCTGCACAATGCTCTACTGTTGATTTTCTTCTTGCTCAAAGATATTCTCTGTGTCAGATTGGAGCTCAAACTAGTCTAGAGAAGTCTATTATTGAGAGGATTAGTAGAGAATTGGAGATGGACAAGGAAAATTATCCTAGAGGCTATTCTGCTAATCTTACTCTACATGATAAACAGGCTATTGTTTGATAAATCTTAACTAGGAGACTTGATACAGCTGTTCAGACCACCAATTTTATCAACAACATTACCTGTCTCTCCCAAGAGAGCTCTGAGTATGTTTCTGGAGATAGAGACTGAGACTGAGACAACCCATTACAATTGAAATATGCATGGTCAGCATCCCATTATGGAATGACAGCTCTTCTCAGCAGATAAGGTTTTTCTATACAAAGTCAAAAGAGTTCTGGAGACAGGAATATCAGAATATATTCTGTTAAATCTGCTGACAGATAAGGCCTGTTGTTGCACTGCCAGAGAGCCACCTGGCCCTGAATCAGCCTTTGTGATTTCCAATGAAAAGCTGAGACTGCTCAGCACCTCCTTCAATGTTTTGAAAGAAAGTAAGTTGCCATTTGATGAGTAGGTCGGTGCTGGTTCCAACCTTGTAGTAGCAATACAGTCAATGATTTCATATTTTTCTGCTACCCTATGCAAGACACAGTACCAGTTTGTTATTCTTACAACAAATTGCTCATATAGTCCACGGCTTCTCATCTAGGTTAGCTATGAGCTCCTAACAAATTCATCCCTTTCTCCAACATCTTTAAATATATAGGCTTTAAATAGTCCCTTGCTCACAAGACAGTGGCATTGCCATCAAATAAGCATGAAAAATACAAAGCAAAATTAGATGAATAGCGCACATCTTCCTCTATATCTTTGAAGGCTACCAAATCCTTGATCAGTACTCTTAATTATGCATGTCATGTCATACCACAAGGTTGCTCACATTTCCTAGCTTTATATGCCTTTTGGGCTTCCTTTCCTGTTAATTCTAGTTGTTTCCTGTGATATCACCCTTCTAAAGCAACATTAGACAAAATCAAGTGGTGAAAAGGCACTTTTGACAATAAGTGGTGTGTAATCAAAATTAAATAACTGTCCAAACCCATAAATATGGATTTGTTTGTTGACACTTCTATTGTAGCATAGTCTGCTATGTGGTGCTGGCCACATAGCTTGCACTTACAGTAGTAGATGATATTATATTATATTTATTATATAATATAATATTATTATTTACATTACTATAAATACTTTTACCAGCTGCTTATTAAGCAGCTTATTTTTGTTACACCTACATAGTCAATAGACCGGTCTGGTCTGATTCTGTACTGTGTAACTTAAGCTTTCACAACACTTGTAACTTCATTACATTTTTTTGAATCCGACAGCTAGGATCTATTGCCTAGCATCTGATGTCAGTCACTGAGTTCATTGACAGAACTCTATCAGCTTCTTGAGCTTCTTGCACAGCCACACCATGCAAATTTCAAATAGGGGATCGACAAGTAATCCCATACCTGCAGTTTCCACTGATGGCGGGCAGAATGCCCACGACCTATGGGGAGACCCAGCAGACACTCAGGATGTGCCAGCATCCAATGTGTGTTAGTCAAGACCCAAGGCTCGAGACCAAGGTCGGAGCACTGACCTGTCTGGGAATGAAAGCAAGGCCTGGAGAGCTGAGAGCTCACAACAGGATGGTCAGCAATGGCCACATGACAAGATGCCAGAGGGATTAACTCCTCCAGTTACGCAGCTGCCAGGAGGACTGCGACAGTCCAGCCAACTAGCCTCAAAAGGGCCCCCTAATGAAGGCTGACAGTCAACAGGTGCCCAGAGCATCTCAGAAGACACCAAATCGTTGGTACGGACTGGGGAAACTATTCCTCCAAGCTAGAGTAGTGGGACCAGGCAGGCCACAGTGGGCTCAATGCCCTCCAGGATAGCAGAAGCCCACATAGAGGAGGTACCAGAGGAGGCTGCAAGTCCTGAAGTAGGCCACGCAGAAAACTGCTTTCCGTGCACACCAGCAGTGGAGGAAGTTCTGGAGGTTGCAGAGCTCCCAGAGGAGGTGATTGAGTCATCAAGCAACAATGATGCTGGAGCAGAGGAGCAGTGGTTGAAAACTGCATATACCATGCACTTGCAGATGTTCTGGGATTTATACTCAGAGGTGATGAAATACACGACCCAAGCGTGACTTGAGTGCTATGCTTCAGCACATATAGTAGCACTTAGGCGACAAGGGCGCAAAGTGCCCAATGTATTCAGTACAAAATATACTAATTTGATGGTGAGAGTGCTCACTATTGAACTGCAAATGTACTTGCAGTGGAAGGCCGCAAGGCAATTGGGGGTCTCGACTCCCTGGAGCCACACTTCCGAGGAATGCTCAGCACATTGCAATCAAGATGTTGGAATCAAGCTAGTGGAGGCACTAGCACAGGTGCAGGAAGTGCCCGAAGTAAAACTGGTGAGTACTTTCTATACTCCAGCAGGACAAGGGTGGCATAAGGAGCCCCCACACATGCGTAACTGAGACCTTAGAACAGATATGTCAGGCCTGGATAGACACAATAGTACCATGCTCAAGGTGGAGAGTGAGGCATCTGTGATGTCATGCATGCCCATGGTGGAAACGTTGAGCGACAGAGTCGCATATCAACATATGCGCAATGGTGACCTCAGGACTAAGAGACAGTCTCTTATTGATGATCAGGGCATTGTATTTGAGGGCACTAAGCCTATTGACAATGCAGGGCCAGGAGAATGAAGCTTCTCCAGACCCAGGGCGGTGCAACAATCATGATTGAGGAGACTTCCTCAATCGAGATGGCACCACTAGACATGATGCTCCAGGTAACTGCTGAGATGACAGCCCTAGGTTGACTCCTTGAGACAAGGGCAATTATGCCCACAGTCAAGGAGGCTCGGGACATCCACCGCAGAGTGGATGAGGGAAGTCACTTCCCCAAGCCACTGATTTAGCGACTAGATCTCCAGGTCAGCGGGAGGCCATTTGAATGCATCATGAAGCTATGCATGATCGCCTGCATTGATTAGTCAATGATTCCCTGAGGGTAACCTTATGGTTACCAGATAGGGTAAAGCTGTGTAAAGCAGACAGTAGGCATATTTGCGCCTATGCAGGCACATCCAAGTTCAGCGACTTGGAGGATTGGGCAATGGATGTATGCACCCACCGCGCCATGTGCTTATATGGAGACGACCATATGGAATGAGAACAAATCTTTATTCTGCCTGAGTTCTGGGCCAGAGAGGCCATGGAGTGGTTTTGACGAGCTGTCTTGCACATCAACCAGGTCCAGTATGAATGGATGTTCAAAGGAGTCCTCACAGAACTATACAATCAATTTGTACACCCTTCAACGCTACAGGATGCAAGGCAGGACTTCCAGTTTGCCAAGTACACCAAGAAGTTGGGAGTGCAAGGGTTCTATGATACCCTTAATGACCATGCCCAGAATATGGCAGTATACCTGGATGGGTATACGATGCTTGAAACATTCTTGGATGGTATCCCAGTGGACATGCACCGCTATCTGATATGTGAGGATGGACTGTCCCCAGAGGTCAATGATGTGAAGGAGTTTGTGGTGTACACTGGGACTCCTCATTCCTTTCTTCTTTCACTCTTTATTCCTTCACTCTCCTTTCATTCACTTCCTTATTTCTTCTATCATGGACTCCTCATTCCTTTCTTCTTTCACTCTTTATTCCTTCACTCTCCTTTCATTCACTTCCTTATTTCTTCTATCATTCTCTCATTTTGCTGTTACTATTTTTTCAACACTATCTGTTAGTACTATTCTCAATCTTTGAGGTGCTCTGGTTCTTTAGCTATCACTCAGACAAGTGTTTTTTCAACACTATCTGTTAGTACTATTCTCAATCTTTGAGGTGCTCTGGTTCTTTAGCTATCACTCAGACAAGTGTGGGCCCTTCAGCACTGCTCCAGGCTGCTTAGATAAGCCAGAGTTTGCCTTTCTGACTTCTAAAGTCCGGAGTTTTCCTCCCTTGTTTGCACACTTGTTTGGTTAGTCAATTTTCGAGTTTTTAAGGTTTTGTTGTACTGTACAGTTGTTTCCCATGCTTCAGAGGCACCAGAAGCGTCCAACCTGGCATAGGGAATTCCCAGACTTGTTCTCTTTGGATCTCCCTCTGCCAGGTGAGTAGCTACCTTGATATTGTCAGTATATATTCTAATACACTTTGGATCTCCCTCTGCCAGCTGTGTGACTGAGCCACAGCCTCTAGAGGTCGCCCTTACATTGACCATTATGGGACACCCCAGTCCATTGCTCAGTGGGATGGGTGGCACGAGGCCACCATTGGCAATCAACAGCACCTTATGCTCCAGCAGCAGGATAGTCGTTGTGCTTATGACAGTGCACTCACAAAGGGGATGTATCTCCTCATCGGGCAAGACATTTATGCCTGCGAGCTCTGGACATGCCAGTACCCATCCGATGATGGGGATCTTCCTGATCCCCAATCATCTACCCCACTCTTACACTGTCCCCTCTCTGGGACTATGACAATTCACTGCCCATAGCAGGGCCATCAGGCACTTCCTATGAGCCCGCACCCAAGGATAAACTCCTCAACTATGACATGGACGATGCGACTGCCGATCCATTTCAGGAGCCTGAGGACTCTCCGATTGCCCTGTCCCTGACTTACTGACAGCTTGACCATTGGAGTACTTTGAGACCGTAGTTTGGTCTAATTGGGGGGTGTGTAGTGTAGTCTGCTATGTGGCGCTGGCCACATAGCTTGCACTTACAGTAGTAGGTAGTATTATATTATATTTATTATATAATATAATATTATTATTTACATTACTATAAATACTTTTACCAGCTGCTTATTAAGCAGCTTATTTTTGTTACACTTACATAGTCAATAGACTGGTCTGGTCTGATTCTGTACTGTGTGACTTAAGCTTTCACAACACTTGTAACTTCGTTACATCTATCTCATAGGAGATTGGCTTGGTTTTGAACAACAAATGGCTCACTTGGCCTCTGAAGTTGGGGTGGAAATCTGATGTTAAAGATATTGGTTGGGCTGAGATGGTGGCTGTCAACCTTGCAGTGAAGATCCTCGTTAATGCAGGCTTTGCCAATTGCCACATTATTCTGCAGGATACTCAAGAAGCATGCAGAAAAACTTTATATTGAGATATATCATAGACTCTTTCAGGCTCATAGCATCTGGCTCACAATTGAGTGGGTGCCATTGGATATAAATCCAGCTGACAGGTCTTCCAGAGGATGTTTTCTATCTAAATCAAGGCTTTTTCCCTTTTTTCTATCTATTGCCCTGTATTTGAGGGATTATGTCCAGTTTGTGATTCAACACAAAGAAGTTACAACTGTTTAAGCTAGACTTCTTCCATGAATGTTTTTAAACTGTTTTATTAAGTGTTTTGGTGTATTGGATGTTTCTGTTTTAGGAGTTTTCTATATTGAGTTTCTGTATATTACAAGCTTCCATATCATTATATGTAACAGTACATTGTATCAGTAGATGTAATGGTAAACACTTCTTGATCTAGAAAGTTGATCTTGTATGCCATGTTCTTCTTAATACATATGTTATGGTTATGTTTCTCCTTGACACATTCTATGTGGCTAGCTGACAGGAAACATCTCTTTAATTGTAAACTCTTTCATTATCATGCACATTCTACCTTGTAACTTCTCTTATCATCATTCTTCTTCTTTAATGCTGAAGAAATTTAGTTTTGTTTTTGCTCAATGCAGAAAATATAATGGATGCAAAATTGTTGACAACAATTTGCAAAGCACACATTTCAACCTTTATGGTTCTTCAAGGAATCTTAGTAGACTTGCAATACCTTACAACCCTCAGATGTCATCACATGGGCTACTTTTATTGCTAAACATGCCTTTTTCAAACAATGATAAACTCAAGGTCAATTTTGTAATCAACCATGCATGATTAAAATCAACGTTGGACCAATACAATGCTTATATGAAGAAGTTCTTCAACCTTTGTCACTCTCAGGGTATTTATTTATCGACAAATTTTTACACTTCTGAACATCTGCTGTGTTTCTTTGTGGCCTCCATAGTGGGTTTTAAGGCAAGAGGTACTGCTTCAGGAAAGATTTCTGTGCTCAAGACATGGCATATTCAGAATGATTTGCCATGAATGGGCTCATCTTGGTTGAAATACATGCTGAAGGATATGGAGAACTTGCAGTCATTGGACTCTATACAGGAGAATAGACCCCCAGTATCCCTTGAGATGATTCACCTTTTTGGAAAGCAACTTGACCTTTCCTTGCCTGAAGATGCTTGCATCTGGGCTATAGTATGTACTGCACTTTATTCAAAAATAGAGAAGGATTTTGATGTAGAGATTACTCCTACTTGGAAACAATTTAGAATTTTCTTTCCAACAGAAACAAAAACACTCCATCTGCCAAAAACTAAACAAAGGTGGAGTTAAAGGAGAGACTGTTGTGGTCACTAGTCAACATAAATTCAACAATCCTATTGCTGCTTTGGAAAATCATGCATAAGTAAACAGATGCTTAGAGTCAGATATAATAGCTTCCTTTAGAAACAAGTTGGGTTCCATGACTGGCTTGACTGTGCATTGCTTGGTTAAAAGGCTTAACATCATTCTTACTGAGGCAAAATTTTTGCACCTTACAGGTCATTGTTTTTGCATAGGTGGCACAACACATTTATTGTTGCAGGATGTTCTCTCAGATGTGGTCAAATTGATGGGTAGATGGACTTCTGATGCCTTTCTTTGTTATTGGAGGTCTTTGAAAATTATAGCACTCATATATGTAGAGCTTCTAAGGCCTGTCATGGCTCATTTCAAATCAAGCACTTTGCACACAACACATTAAAAAACTTAGCTAATGCACACAATACAATTATACAATCACATGTATAGCAGACAAGATATGTGAATAATTGCAGACAGGATGAACCAACCCATCATCAAGAAAGAGAGCTCAGTCTACCTTTTGACAAAGAACTTGAACCTGCTTAAAAGCAGAGTGAGCAAGCTGTGCCCAGAGTAGATTGAACTATATAAGGTCTTTGAAACTGAGCTAAGCATGTTGAATTATGTGTCGTAACTACTAGCTGCACTACAAGCATGTAGAATTGTACCTAAGTTCCATGTGTTGCTATTGCAACTATATCTGGCTAGTAGTGATGTGCTGTTTCCTAATTGTGCAACAGGAAGTGATGATGATCAGGAGTAGTTTGTAGATGATAGACACCTTGAATTTGAAGTGAGATGGAGTTTAGGTGATGCCACCTAAAAACCTCTGACAAGCTGCAATACCTGGAACTGCATGGCATGAAAGACTTTGAGCAGATGGCAAAACACACATAGTACATATGAGGTGGTAGTTCATAGATGAAGTCTACTTTGATGGCTAGTTTAGTGACTGGGCTGCACTGATAGCTAAATATTTGTAGTTGTTTACAGTTTACACTACTAGTAGAGTTGAGAGTTTTTTTTTCTCATGCCCTATTGACATGTTTATTGTAAAATAGCCTATCGGAGCCACCAAAAAATAATCAGAGCCTGCAAAGCTCTGGGAGAGGGGAGAGACCACCAAATATACAGCAATATCAGCAAATTCTGTTTCAGTACCAGGTGCAGCTGCCATATCAGATGGCTAAGCACTATCAGACAGCAGAAGTGGCCTATCCAGGCTGCAAGGAGCCACTTCCATACCAAACACTGCTCTGCCTGCAACACATAAAAGTGGACAATGATGGGCACTATGAGCACCCAGTTGAAGATGTGTGCTGAGAGTGCTTTTACCAGGTTCCTCTTTTATGACTGCTCATGCTGGTACTAACATATATGGATGCTGTAGCAAGACCATTATCTTTGCTATGGGCATGCCAGCCCATGGCAGATCAGTACTCAGAATCTGCACCACAAGTGCAAGAGACAACAGAGTCAGATGCACTTCTTTGTCAATTAGAGACAGTGGGACAGCTGGTGCTATGACTGCATTCTTTCTGCAAGATAGTCTAGCTATCATGGTGATTGAACGGTTGCTTGAACAGATTGAGCTTATGAAGCAGCAGCACATATCACTGCTAGAGCAGATCAACTACACTTTTAAGTGCAAATTCTCAACATTTGAGGAGCTGACCATCAAAGTCAAATGGGCAAAGTATCAGCCCATTTCATTAGTCAAGCCTCTATAGGCAAGGTTGCCAGTGGCAGTGTGACCTGCATGCCTGGAGCAGCCTGTCCAGCCTACTGCATTGTCTTTGTAGTTACCTGCTGTGGCCCTCTAGGGCCTGCCTGTAGAGTTGCTGACTATGGTCAATGAACCCCTAGCAGAACTGTTGCTAAGTCAGTGAGAACCTATGTTCTCTGGGGCCTTAGTCATGAAGTCCAAACCTGTTGTTATAGAGCCCCTAGTCACCCTGCATCTTGAGCTGAGCCTGGAGCAAGAGCTCTGGCACAAACTGTGCCTGCATCCCTGGTGCCTCAGTCACCATTGTCATCTGCCAGCAGAGACCTGGCTTTATCATCACATGCCCTAGATAAGCTGGGGTCATCTTGTCAACATCACAACTGTAAACTGCTGCTTTACGCATCCAAATTAGAAGTTGTAGACTTCCCATCCAACATTCCTGAACAAGCTGAATCAGCTCAAATGTTATTCATGCTACTTGTTTCAATGCTAGCCTCACTGGCACAGTATTCAGTGGTTGTGCTGACTCCAGACTTGCACATGCCAGTGCAGTACAATGGTCTGATTGAAATCCAGAAGAAGCAGATGGTGCCTGGAAAATGCAAAGCTAAAGCTGTCTCTGTATGGTGGGTCAAGCTCAGAGCATAAAGAGGAGGGAGAGGAAGGAGAAACAGTTGTTGACCATTTCTAACATGTTGCATACAATAAGCACCTGACAAAGAAGAAGGTGGATTGTACCAAAGCAGAACAAGCTCTTTGCTCTAGAGCTGAGAACAATTTTTAGAGAGAATCTCTGATAGTCTCAGAGTGAAGATATGGGGGCCACTGTTGAGCAGATGAATTTGTGCTTCAGAGAAACACTTAGCCACTGTACATATTATTTGTATCATACAAATACCATTTTTATGGGGCCTGATGCTAATTGGGCTGCTTCTTATGAGTTTGCCTCTGAGCATTGTGCTAATATTTCTGGCATAATTGTTTACAAGCATGCTCTTCATAGCCTTCTCCACACTCTCCTAGAGCTGAAAAAGCTCTTTAAATATTATACAAATCTGCATATTCCTTGTTGTGACAGAATTGTCACATATACATATGCTCATCACTGAGCTTGAGATGTTTGCCCAGCAAACAGATGAAGCTCTTTATGACAAAACAATGTGGCTCCTGATTATGGAGCCTCAATATCAGGATCTCATCAATCTGATGGAAAGTCAGCAAGACCTTGCTATTGTCAAACAATGACACATTGCGGAGAGCTTCCTGTGCATAAAAGAAGATGATTTGCTCATGCTGAGCACAATGCATGCATCCAATCCAACCACCTCCTTTGACCTCAACTAGCTAGCTTGGTATGCACTGGTCTTTTGTTGTCCAGAGTTGGAAAACACCTATTAGAGCATTGTGGTAGATCTTGCCTGCTGCATGCACTGGCAAACTCTTTTTGAATTTGTATTGTGTCAGGCTCTCTGTGCAAATAGCACAGCCAAACCTGTGATTGTGCAGTGCATGACTCTTGCTATGGCGCATTTGAGACTCTATGATAAGGCAGTTGCCTCTTACAATGCTGCCTTCCTCAAGCAGCTCTGTAAGGGCGACTTCTGGAGGTTGCAGCTAATCACACAACTGGCAGAGGGAAATCCAAAGATGTATTAGAGAAGGTAGAAATAATACAATCAACAACTAATCACCTGGCAGAGGGAAATCCAAAGAGAACAAGTCTGAGGATTCCTCTGCCAGTGCAGCACATTAATTAGTATGGGGAGTGGAAGGCATGGGAGCAACTGTACAGTATCCAATGGCTAGCTCTGGGAGGCCTGGAAAACTCTGGGGGTGTGGAAAATGCTCTGGAGTTTTCTGGAGCTCTGAAAAAGGAAATTGTGACCAGAAAAGGATTGAGAAGGAGTCCTCTGACAAGCTCCTTGTATTCCAACACAGGGCTCAGCTCAAAATGTATCAAGTACATGTGTCTGATGACCAGGCATGCAATTTCTCAGATAATAACATGCTACATATCTTATTCCACAACTATATTCTGGTGAATGGGGTTGATCACACATACATATATGGCATGGTCTTTCTGGAACAGCAGTTCTATGCCCCAACAATATCTGTGGATATCTTTAGAGAGATTGATGACAAGTGCATGCAGTGCCTTGCCAAATATAGTACCCATCTTGCAGTTCTGAAATGAGATGGTTGACAGGAGATGACTGAAGACAATAATTATTATCTGATATTCAAACATAACAAGGAAAGTACTCTTCCTCAAAATCCTGAGGCCAAGGGCCTCTATTACCTCATTAACATGTTTCTCATAATGGACATATAGCTAACAATTACAAGGCACACACAGACACTTCAGAGACAGGGCTTTATGAGCCTTGACTTGGGTTTACCCTTTGATAATTTTGGCATGCCAAAGTTTATGCACTCTACCCCTCAAGATCCTATCTCTTCTCTTTAACCAATGCCAGACACATTTATCTTTTCACCCATGTCTATGACACCATACTCTAATCTAAACCTTCCAAACTCTGACTTCTCCTTCTGATCAGATCTCTTTCAGTGTCAGGGGACTCCTCATTTCTTCCTTCTTTCCCTCTTCATTCCTTCATTCTCCCTTTGTTCATTTTCTTATTTCTGCTGTCATTCTTTTGCTTTACTGCTTTTATTCTTTCAACACTATCATTAGTACTATTCTCAGCCTTGAGGTGCTCCAGTTCTTTAGATATCATTCAGACAAGTGTAGGCCCTTCAGTACTGCATACAGAATGCTTACATAAGCCAGAATTTGCCTTTCTGACCTCCAAAGTCCAGAGTTTTCCTGCCTTGTTTGTGCACTTCTTTGTTTAGGCAATTTTCAAGTTTTTAAGGTTCTGCTGTCTTGTACAGTTGTTTTCCATGCTTCAGAGGCTCCAGAAGCATCAATCCTGGCATAGAGAATCCCTAGACTTGTTCTTTTTAGATTTTCCTCTGCTAAGTAAGTAGCTATTATGATATTGTCAGTATATACTCTAATATACTTTATATCTCCCTCTTCCAGCTGTGTGACTGAGCCATAGCCTCCAGAGGTCACCCTTACATTCAGTCTCAATTGAAAGCATTGAAATCAGCTCTTCTACAAGATATTCTATTGCCTGAATCAGTTCAGGCAGATACTGAATTCATGCCACAAACAGTACCAATGCTAGTTGGATCAGCTGAAGATATTAGAATCAGTTTTGACTGTCTGTCCAACTTACACTAGACTAATGCTATCAAATTTGGTCAGCCAGTCATGCAGTGGAAGGACAATAATTGCTTCTTTTCATGCTCAGAAACTTAATGATTGGTAGTGATACTCACATTATCAGGGTCTCTGATGAGAAAGAGAATGTTCCTCCTTCCAGCATCCTCATGAGACCCAATTGAGTAGAAGCTGCACTGGGTCATTTTGTTACATGCAAGCTTGGAGATGAGTAGATGGCATGTGTAGAGTTGTGGGAATGCTTTGAGGTGGCATTGTCATACCATTCAAGAAAAGTGATATTACATTTTCTTTGCCTGTTTAATTCAAAGTATTGATATGTCATTTGAACTAAGGTCTATGGGTAACAGACCATCTCAAAGAATAGAAGGTCTGGACACAGAAGTCTCATTGTGCCTATGGTGACACACCCATCATACATGATCTGATAGAGTTTGGACTCACTGTCATCAAATGATAGAAATCAATACAACTGCAAATTTGCCAATTATTGTCCACTGACATGCCCATTCTCATTGCAAATTGTATGAACAACAGTGAAACTGACATATGGGTGTCCTTGTGAAGAAGGGGACCAAATGGGATGATAAGCATCATGACCATGCTGGCATAGTTGGGCCAATGCACAGAAGTGCATGATAACTACCAGAATAGCTCCCATACTCTTTAGAAGGAGTGTGTCAATGATGTGCAAGCTTGCTTAGAGGTCATGCTTGTGGGGCTGATCCCTAATCAGTGCAGAAACATGCAGTGCTGGCTATTGTTTCTAAAGAGCAAAGTGGTGCATTCATTAAATTCACCAATTTGAGTGCTAAGTTCTTTTCTAGTACAAAACCAGCATAAGAAGTTGAATTCTTGATGGGTGGATACTATTGAATACCATGTCTTGTTTCTTAATTCTTGATCACATTTGAATGTTTGCTTTGTCTATATCTTCATAGTATTTGTTTTTGGTGCTGCATACAATATATTCTTGCAACATTTGTCTCAGAAACATAGGGAAAACATTAAAAACATATGGAAAATATATGAAAGGTCAACATAGGTATATAAAAATAACAATTTCATTGGATACAAAAAGTCAGGGCATGGCCATGATGCATGAGTGTTGCATCAATGAGGCAAGAGATGGAGGAGCAGGGAAAAGGAGGCAATGAATTAGCAGATATGAGTAATGCAAGAGTAATGCATGACAAGATATTGAAGCACACAAGTTAGCAGAGATAGGTAATGCAAGAGTGATGCATTATGGAGGAGGGATTGAAGCACACAAGTCAACAGAGATCAATAATGCAAGAGTGATGCATCATGGATTGAAGTGCACAAGTCGACAAAGATCAGTAATGCAAGAGTGATGCATCACAAAGAAGAAATTGAAGCATACAAGTTAACAGAGATCAGTAATGCAAGAGTAATGCATGATAATGCTCTGTTTAAGCAGGGATTGTACACTATTTGAGGCTATAGAGTTAACTGCATTCCGAGATCTAGAATAGATCGAGGTTTTTCTGTGCAGCGGACTATGTGTGGGAAAAATGTCTTCGATTTTTGCCGTCATGTGACGTTGTTTGTTCTTGTTGTCATTACTACCTTTGGGTAAGCGTGGGAATAGTGTCTTCACTTTTTACCGTCATGTGATATGTGCCGTTCGTCTGTACGGTTGCTTAGATGTCTTCGATTTTTGCCGTCATGTGATACGTACCGTTCGTCTGTACAGTTACTTAGTAAGCATAGACTAGGTATGCGTGGGAAGAATGTCTTCGATTTTTACCGTCATGTGATATAATTCGTTTTCTGTACAGTTACAGATATGCGTGGGAATAATGTCTTCGATTTTTGCCGTCATGTGATACGTACCGTCGTCTGTACGGTTACAGATATGCATGGGAATAATGTCTTCGATTTTTGCTGTCATGTGATACGTACCGTTCGTTTGTACGGTTACTTAGTAAGCATAGACTATGTAAGCATGGGAAGAATGTCTTCAATTTTTACCGTCATGTGATTGTACAATTTTCTGTACGGTTACAGATATGCATGGAAATAATGTCTTCGATTTTTGCCGTCATGTGATACGTACCGTTGTATGATGTACGGTTATGTATATGCATGGGAATAATGTCTTTGATTTTTGCTGTCCTGTTATATGTACCGTTCGTCTGTACAGTTACTTAGTAAGCAGTAGACTAGGTATGCGTGGAAAGAATGTCTTCGATTTTTGCTGTCATGTGATATGTGCCAACATGACGATACCTCGTCAAGTGGATCCGGGCATAGACAAGGCCAATATTTTCATGATCGACTATAGGGATGTTCACTTGATACATGTCAAAACCCTATTATTAAATGTTCTATTTCTAGTTCTTTTTATTGTAGTTAGTACAATATCTATCTAACCGTTCTATACCTGTATCTGGACGTCAAGACTAAACACACGCTGCTGGGCTTATGTGGCTTATTTTATTTTATTTTTTCTCCGCGTCTGACTGTAGATCGGCGCGTCCTCCATCATTGGAGCATTAGGCGTAATTCTCAGGAGGAACGTTGAAAGGTACGTTGCATTTGCTCTATTGGCATTAAAGCTCTTATTGATTAACCATCTTTAGTGGAACGGTGTTTCATAATATTAGTAGAAGCTCCGTTATTAATCATTGGTATTGGTACAGCTAATAATTACATTGATACTTACTACTAGTCAACCATTCATATTTTCGGATATAATGTCTTCATGCCAACCTGCATCGTCAACGTTAAGTTAACTTATCTTTATTGCCAATAAGTTAAAGGAGTACCAAAATGCCTTAATTGCATAGTATCTCGATTTGTTGTTCCCCTACACTGTTTAATATGTCAGTTTCTGATTATTATAACGTATGCTTATATAATGATAGTTAAATACAATCGACTATTAGCATGTCCAAGTCATCCGATCGCTTATAATGTCCGCAATAAAAAAAATATTGTATCACAATGTATTTCGTAGTCCGGTAGTCTGAGTATAGTACACTATCTACAACGTTTGATCATATATAGTACGCCATACGGAATGTACATTTTAGGTTCGCGAGCAAGAAATTACGATAGGGGCCTCCTCCCAACCTCCGGTCCCTCCTCTGTCTCTCCCACGGTCGTCGTTGCTGCCGCTGCCGCTTCACCTGTCACCGCTGTTGCCATTGCCGCTCTGTCCGTCATTGCTGCCATAACTGCCACTTCATTTGTCTCCGCTGTCGTCATTGCTTCTTCTAGCGTCGATACCACCATCGTGATTATTTCGTTCCGTGTCGGCATGGGTTGGCCAGCGTCCGCTGCTACTTCCATCCAAGTTCCCGGTACCACCACGTTCCTGCGTCGGTGTGCCGCCAACAGAGCTCCCAACTGATCGATTCCTTGCATAAGCTCTGATGGGATCTGCTGGGGCAGCCCTTGCTGGATGAGGGCGAGTGCCGAGGAACCACCGTCCAACAACAGTCGGTACTGACGCACCCCTCCTGGACGTGAAGATGTATTAGGTAGATATTATGGGACATAGGGTCACTTACGCATAACATTCTCTTGGGTCGACACCAACACGTTCAACAGCCAGTTCCTCCTCCGTACAAGCCGTGGCTGTGCTGCCTCCGCTTGCCGTATTGCCTGCCATACCTCCTCTATCTCCGACGGCCCAGGTACCGCATTGTCCGACTCTCGATCCTCTATATGCTCCACTCGCGCCCGCAAACCAGTCAGCTCGTCTTCGATAGCCACTCATGCCACTAAGGCGGCGTCCCTGGCTCCAAATGCTCTGTCCCTGTTGCGAATCGCCTCGTTCCGCTCTTCCCGCATGGCCTCCCGAGCGCGTCATTTCCGCTGAAGATCCTCTCGCGTGTGGTGCAGCTGTAATGTTACCCGGTACCCATTTGCCAGGGCCTCCTGCAACTGCTGGCGCGTTTCCTCATCAATAGACAATTGGGCAGGTATCGGGGGGATTTCACGGATATTCGACACATCCAAGCTTGGGGACCTCCGCGCACGCTTGTACCCTATTATCTCCACCGACTCGGTCGAAGCTCGGTGCTTCCCTTTGTCCTGCTGCGGAGACAATACGTTCACGCTTCCTCCTTGTGACGACCCCTCAGCCTGCGCCTCAACCGACCCCACATCCTTCGATGAACCCTCAAACCGCGCTCCACTTGACTCCGCTCCCTTGGACCTGGGCACCTTGCCCGCGCTCGATGACTTTGTACTTCCGCGTCCGCGTGCGCGATTAAATAATATTGAACCCGAATTCGTTGCCTCCCCAAAGTACGGCTCCGGTGATGCTCAACGCTTTCCCTTATCATGCCGAGTCATCGGCGCTTCCTCCATCGATGCAGGCGAAGCTCTGCGCTTCCCCTTATCCCGCTGTGTAGTTGACGCCTTCGCCTTCCTTCTTCTCGATGAACTCCCGGCCAGTGCCTCACTCGGCTCCTCAGCCCTCGATCTGGACGCGCTAGCCAACTGGCTCAGCACCCATGTGATGTCCCACCCCTGCTCTTTGCTCATGCATGCTGCTCTCCATGCCTGGGCCACGGAACATCGCTCGTGCCGGGCTCGACAGGAAACGCAAACCGAGTTATCCTTGCGAGACTTTGCCACCGGCGCCTCGAACTCACATGGCTCACCTCGACGTGAGCATAATGAGCACTTGTGATGGTTAGGACGCGCAAACGGGCCAGGAGAACACTCACAGGACCCCTGTTCTGACACCACTTGAGGGTGGGAGGGCCATGGTGCCGGTTTTGTGCCGCGGCAAATTGATCCAGTGTCACATCAGCTTGATGGATCCGCTGCGCTGCCGGTACTCGCCGTACCTGACCGGGACCGAGAACAGGCTGTTCAGTACGCGTTGACGAGCTCGCAGCAGGTGCTGATTGGACTGAGCTGCTCAGGCCAGCCATCTGCGTACTCCTCTCCGGTGCCAATGGGTCGGATGTCAGTGTCGAAGAACTTGCACCCATATTTTGGGCTGCCATCTCTGGGTGGGCATGCCAGGTAAGTACGCAGACATGCCGGGAAACTACTTATGCTGCTGGAAAAGGGCTGCTATTCGCCGCTCGTCCCGATGGCGCTCGTATATTTCTCGGCGCTCCTCGTAGCATAGCCATGAAGCAGTAGAGTTATCACAAGGCAGGGGTGGCGTAGGCGAACGATTAGGGGTAGAGTGGCGTGACATGGTCAAAGAAGGAGGGTCTAAATGTTTTTCTTATCTACTCTCTCGTCGTGATGGCATCAAGCTTTTACTTCTATTACCAATACATAGCCACCGCCACATCAATTATATGAGTAAATAAAACCAATCCCCGCGATCTGTACGTAAGTGACGATAACAGCGTTAT
The DNA here is from genome assembly GCA_027475525.1 of Macrolepiota albuminosa. Taxonomy (NCBI): domain Eukaryota; kingdom Fungi; phylum Basidiomycota; class Agaricomycetes; order Agaricales; family Agaricaceae; genus Macrolepiota; species Macrolepiota albuminosa. The sequence goes on along the minus strand of JAMWFC010000036.1, from coordinate 285,504 downwards.
GTTCAGTCGATCCTACTACGATCGGCATTCAGCGGATCAACACATAACATCATCACTGAATGGACTCAGCTGCTCATCATGCGTCTACACGTCAACCTTACTATGCGTCCCCTGATGTTCGGCACCCTCAGTTTGATGTAACGGATATTGTCACTGGTTAGTAAGGTGCTATTTCACCCCCTCGTCAGGCCATGAATGATTGAGATATCTGAGATTCTACAGAATGCTATTCCGACCGTCATCAAGTATTCCAGACTCCGTTATGCCGATTACCGGCAAGCATGACATTTGGATTCACTTCATGAACATATATTATTATATTATTTATTTAATTATTTATTTAGTAATGACATGTTATTCCATATATCACTGCTGGCACTAGAAAGTATTTCCGTTGGAAAAAGTACAAAAGAAAATTGTTATCCCACTTCTATGTTGTTTTTTCCCAAGAAATATATCAATATTTCCCCACTAAAATAGTTAGAAAAATTTTCACCTTTTTCCCAACTTTTTCCTAATGAAAAATACTATCTTTTTACCATCCTTTTCCTATAAATAGTGCACTTTTTCAGAAAAACAGTGGCAAAATGTGACATTTTTCCTTGTAAAACAGTTGAGAAAAAGATAAACATTTTTCTAAATATTTTGGTGAGAAAATGCTTATATATTTCTTGGGTAAACACCACATAGAAGTGGTATAACAGATTTCTTTTGTACATTTTCCAATGGAAATACTTTCCAGTGCCAGCAGTGTATCTGGTGGCTGTGTATCAATCGTACATTCGCTTTTGTACATTTTCCAATGGAAATACTTTCCAGTGCCAGCAGTGTATCTGGTGGCTGTGTATCAATCGTACATTCGAATTATATACAGCCACCAGGGGTTGGGTCCAACGCTCAATTACTGGCTTAGTCGCATCCAAATAAGCCTTTTCTATACTTTTCTATATTAACAGCCTTATCCTTCAAATTCTTCATTTGTGTAAACAGTGAGTGTCGCTCGCAGTGGTGGCAAACTTTCTTCATTGGGTTTTTTATGTTACCCTACCGGTACCATTTTAGTTACGCATATACTGTTCATCTGTGGGTCTACCCAGGTGTCTACTAAACGATATGTCCTTATCTACCATGTAGCGTAAGTAGATAGCATTTCAGACATACGGCCATATTGAATTATTTGTTCTAATAGTGTTATGGTGGCTGTGCATCGTTCGAGTATACGACTAATGCACAGCCACGATATCAATGACATTGTGTTGATTACTACATGTATAGACTGAATTCCAGATTATTACCTTATTTCGAGTGCAAAATCGTATAAGTCTAAAAGTCGTGTAATCTTGTTTTCACCTTCATGTATCATTTGAGGCAATATATCCATCAATATCGGATTCAATATTTCTTGTACCATATTTTATAAGTGTTGTGATTAGATAATTCATTGATCAGGCATTAAGAAAAAAAAATACATATATATATATATTATTATTATTTTCTTCGATATTGGCAAATCGTTCGTCCATACGATCAATTATGTAATTGATGTGTGGTTTTGATGTAATGACGCTTATTACTATACTCACTTGTGGAAAAACAAACAAAATGAAGTCGCTGTATTATATTCAAACGTTAAAATGCTAATGTTGTTGTAACCTGAACCAGTGGGACCTATACGAACACAGATACCGTAAGTATCTAAATCTAAGGTACAGTTAATCAATTATCATAAGTTCGTAGGTAATGTGGGCTCAACCCTCGGCCTGTGTAATAACGACTGAGGGTACCATTCAATGTCCATGCGACTATATACTTGCACAACTGCTTTGTCTGTATGAGCGTGATGAGTGTGATATTGTAAAGGCTGATTGTTCTTTGATCGTTGTTTACGGTGCCGTGATTATAGATTAGAACAAATGTGGATACTTGGTACTTATGTCAATAGTGCCGTGATTATAGATTACAACAAATGCGGATAATGGGTACTTATGTCAATATAGGAAGGCAACGAGGGTATGGCAATGAAAGATTGAGAAACAGTTCAGGGAAGGCCGATTGACCGTATGTGATAAATAGACAATCTAGCAAAAATATAGCGGACCACGTTAGGTAGAAATGGCTCGAGGAATAGTAGCGACGCCATCGTAAGAGATCAGTCGTCAATGTTCATGTAATTCAACATTTGTTTCTCGAAAATGCCGGGACTGACCACCTTGCTGGCCCTCTGTCGGTTTTCTCCGTCGTCTTCATACGGTAGGAGCTTCCTTTTCACCGGCTCGTAGTCTTTGCATTTGAGTGGTTGCCTCTTCCTCTTCTTAGTAATTGTCAGTGTGAGCATAATACATTTATTGTTTATATGGCCGCTCACTAGTGCAAGTGTTTCGTCCAGCAGCGTTATCGATCTCAAAACTGTTAACATCTTGTACTTCCCTCCCCTCAATGGAACGACTGCGAAGGAAACCTGGGCCGCAACTATATCGCCGAGATGGAAGGTCTGCGGTTTGATCCTCTTGAACCTTTGATTTGTGTGAGCATATATGTTTTATGGTCTTTGTCTATATATACGTACGTTTTGTCTCCGTCTAGTGTTATCCTTTGATTTGTGTGAGCATATATGTTTTATGGTCTTTGTCTATATATACGTACGTTTTGTCTCCGTCTAGTGTTATCCTTGCTTGTGTGTACTCGATGACATTGTCTGATGTCCTCTTGAACCCCCCTCATGCAATTTTTTCAAGCAATCCGTTGGGGTCAGTGTCCTTTTCGAACGGAATGTGAACTTCTTGTTTGTCCAAGTCCTTTGCGGGTGTAAATACCCTGTTGTTTGCGTACAATATCTTGTTTCCTTCATCTGACATTTCTTCTGACCATTCTTCCAGATCGCCCTCTTTGAACTCCCGGTCAAATGTTTTGTATACTATTTTTGCCGCAGCAATGGCGTCGTCAAACTGCTGCGTGCCAAGACCATCCAATTTTATTGACTGTTTGAGGTATTTGCATTTCCGATTGAATTCACTATATATTTATCAGGCATCTTTGATATGTGTAGCGACGTTGAAGACTCACTTTATAGATCCTCCTATCTTAAACGGGGGCAAATCTATGTCTGCTATTGCACCATACACCGTGAATGTTGCTTCCTTGTTCGTCACCTTGCCGTCCTCATCTGCTAGCAGTAGTCTCCATATTTTTGGGCTCTCGTATTGCCGGACTATTACCGTATTTTTCCATTCCGGAATCTTCACGATCCATTAAATCTATGTGTGGACACCATACATATATATTTTCATTTCACCTGAAGAATGTCATGAAGTCATGCTTCTCCCCGGTGCTCGTCATACTCAACATGTCGTTCCAAGGTACTTCCTATGTCAATGTCCATGTAAATATATATATTTTTCTTTTATAATTCTAAAAGGCTTCATTCAGTACGCACTTGCATTGCTTTTGTCGTACTCGTTGTTCATTTGTGTATATGTGTATGCGATGATAAGATGGGCTACGGAATGTCTGGTGAGCTGATGCTGTCTCGTGTCGTACGGCAGACGTCTATTATAAACATCTTTTCAGGGTCGACTATCTGCATGGCTTCTTGTTCTCATGTCGCGTTGCATCGGTATAATTCAGACAACGTTTAAGGGTCGACTGTCTGTCTGGCTTCTTAGCGATTCGGATATATTTTATCTCTCCTATTCAACGTGTTTGGAAAGATAAGACCGACCCGATTTGTTGCGTCTCCCTGTCTGCGAAACCTCTAACTGTCTCACAGGCAACTTCTTTCCCATGGGTTCTCCCGTCCCACGGGATTGTGTTCTTTTCTCTTTGTTTCGAAGCATGTGCATTTCCACGTCGATATATTGCTTATTCCGTTGTATCAATTTATTTGATTTTGGCTTATAGATTGTCTGTTCCCTTGATACTGAGTGGGTTACTTTGCTTCTATCATCTTTTAGGATTGAAATAGGTTAATTCAAACTGACTGATTAGTTTGCCTATTCATATTACCTACATATTACTCTGTTATTACTATGGGATTGAACAAGGCTACGTCAAATTAACCTTTTGGCTTGCCTATTGTATCCCTTCCTTCTTACACCGTTATTGCTACATTTCTCGTAGTATCTGGATCTTTCCGCTTTTTTGCTTTTCTACATCCAGGCTTGCCGGTCTGGTGCATGTAGAGCTTATGTGAAGTCGCGTTTTCTTACGCAGGTGGTGTCGTTCAATTTGTCTAAGCGAGTATTAATTGTTCTTTATCCGTCTACCGAATGGCTGGCTCAAAGCTTCTAACCCATTGTAAACTCCGTGTTTCTGTACTTTTATTTTTATTTTTATTTGTTTTAAACTCTTTTTCCCCTATATTTGGCCTGTGTATTCAGTTTATCATTCAACCATGGGTACTTGTACTATTATATTTGGATTATTCAACTTCCGTTACTTTTGACGTTTACATGTCTGTTAGTCTGCCGGGACACCATAAAAACTGCGTGCTGTAGGCATCCTTATCCTCGCTCTTCTGCTCTATCTATCTCTCGCTGTATTTGTCTCTATTTTGTTATACTCGGTACTATCATGCCTCCACGCAAAAAGTCAAAGAAAACCACAGATAAACCGGAAGATATGACGCGTCCTTTGTACGAGCAGCTGCAAGCTTTGTAAATTTATGTCTGCCTACGTGTTATTTTCATACTGATATATTTGACTATAAGAAATGCAGACCAATTGAACGTGTGCATTATGTAATCGTTTGTATGTACGACCTTGACATGCGCTATCAGTATATTTGCAGCTGTGTTAGCCGGCAACTCGCCTGTCAATGCCGATTCTGCATCTTCCTCTTCAGCCAAGCGCAAAATTGGTGTCGCCCGTGATGTGTACATGCTTGTATATCATGTTGATTTCAATGATTGCTTATTGTTTGTAGTGATAGTACGCCCTGTACGCCTTCGCTGAAAAAGAAGAGGGTGGGTGGCCCTTCAAGCGTTGAGTCCCCGGTCATGTGCGTACTAATGTTATGTTCTTGTAAATACTGCTCATGCAGTGTATCTTTTATTTTTATTCTCCTTTGTGGTATCGGTATATCTTGCGTTCGTAAACCGCCTGCTCATTCATTGGACAACAAAATTCTACGCTATTAGTGACCCTATTGTCGATAAAGACACCTCCGACGACGGGGTCGACGGGAGTGGCTTTGAGTCGTTGGAATTACCCGATGATGAAGCTGATGCGGCAGACTTA
>JAMWFC010000036.1:240650-280169 GCA_027475525.1 Macrolepiota albuminosa | reverse complement strand
CCTCCGACGACGGGGTCGACGGGAGTGGCTTTGAGTCGTTGGAATTACCCGATGATGAAGCTGATGCGGCAGACTTAGTTTTCTCAGACAGTGCGCCGATTGCATGCGAAAATTCCGATGACGAATCATTAGGGTTTGCTGCCTCCGCCGACGAGCAAGAGGGTGCTGGTGATAACGAAGATTGTCGTGTTATGGAAGACGCCAGTACGTCTGTGCATGGCGTCGCTACTAAACGCGACGATCCTGTCAATGTTGGTGCTGGTGAACACTATGATATTGAAGAGTAGCGTCTTATTATTTGCTTGATTGATTTCTGCATTCTGATTTTTTTTTTTTTATATATTAGATTCGACGGTGCTACTGATCCGACTGTTATGGTTACCAATCCTCTGGTTATGCAGCCGGATGTACAGGATCCTATGTTCTCTGCTACATATAATACCCTCCCATCTCTTCTGTATGTCTGTTTATAGCATCCGCATTGCAATAATTACCGTTCTGTTAACATTTATTGACGTATTTTTTGCCCAGTCGCATGTTCAATATCATACCGTATGGGTATGATAAACAAATCAGTGATGGATCAGTGCGATTTGCACGTATATCAGCCGTGACATCGAAGATGTCCAGAGAAAATGCAGAGTATGTGATTATGTTGTCTTGTTCATGTGCATCATCGTTACACACGTTTATAGGTCTTTGGTTCGAGGCCTCTTGTGGGTCGAACATGGCTTATACGTGCATTCAGCTCGCATACATCCTGATAATCTTACTGCTAAATCTCGTCGCCTTGCATTAAATAATGGGGGTAACGCTTTTTGCATCGACGTCATGTTTGGCGTCATGTCTGCTTCTCATCTCTTCGATTCCAGCATAGAAGTTGGCAGTTACTCGTCCCCCTATAAACAGAAACGATTGATGATTGTGCCATTCCAGCAAGAATTTCTACGTTCTATGGCCAATGTTGGAAACGCGTTGGGATTACGTTCTGATCCCATGGGCTCTTACTCAAGCTATGGGATGGCCTTTGTAACCAGAGGCGAAGGGAAGAGCGTGTCCTTCAAAAACTGTAAATTTTCAACTTGCGTGTAGCATACCTTTGTGTTGACTGCACTTTGTAGCGGGTGGCTACTCAGTGCCTGCTCTTTCGAAGCCTCCTGTACTTACAGACGATTCCATGTTTTCTGTCAAATCTGCTCCCATTGTACCGACTCCGAAGTTTAAGAATTCTATGGAGGCGGTAATAAATTATGAATCGACAGGTGTGTCTTCCATGTCATTATTTGACTACTTATTTATTTATTTCCTTCCAGTTCCTGTATACGACGGTCATTCGGAAACTGGGCCTGCCTTTTGGTTTTTGGCTGCCGACTTCAATGCTATCACTAGTTGGCGCTCATACAATGGTAACACGTCCGATGTTCCTGAGGGGTCTGTTGTTGCCGTGGGTTACACAGCTGGATGGTTTGAAGGTTCCTCTTCAGTGTACGTTCACTATTTGTTACGATATTCTTATTGGTTATTTATTTACTTATTTTTAGGTTCCTTTCTACTAACATCAAGTTCGTCATGGTTCTTCACACCCCTGATCTTGTTGTGGTTGGTGGTGCAGGCACCAGGCGCATGGCATCCTTGATGAAACCCGGTGGTCTTGAAGGGCCTGCATCTGGTGCTCCGGGAGGGTCGAAAGCTATTTCTTCTTCTGGTTCTGTGGGTGGTATACCCTCCGAACGCTGTAGTGCCAGCGCCAAGACGTCTCGCGTCGCTGGTTCGACTGCTTCTCCCCGATCTGGTGTTGGTATATTGGCATCGGCCACAACTCGTGGTGCTACCTCTAAGCCGACTCGTTCTGCTGGGCTACCCAAGGGGAAAGGTAAAAATAAAGAAGTAATCTGATTGCTGTCGCGTGGACTGCGTATAGTCCCTTTATTTTTCCGCGCCTGTCAGTACAAGCTTGATTTTGTTGTTTGCCGCGTTCTGATACCTTGATTTTTTTGCTTTGCTGGACTACGTCGTACTATTTCTGCGTACATCACTGTGTTTGACTACAAAATATGGTGTGATGTACCGAATTGATATTGTTTTCAATTTGCCGGCGGACTCATGTAAGAGTGTTATGGACATATAAAACTAAATCGGTATGACCTTCATATTCGTTGATATTATAGCACGTACTTACTGTTTGATGGTTTTACTTGCTAAAGGTTGTGTCTGGTTTGTATGACTAATCTTTGTTATTCGAATTCGTACCTAGTTACTCCGATGTCAAACTAAATATGGGCCGCTATTACATATATATTTTTATTTACTGAAAATTATGATTTTTATTTTATACATATATATATAGGTGGCGAGTTAACACCTCCAAACCTCCATCTTGTACTCCCTCCTGCCCTCTCCACACACACACGTACTTTCTGATATTTTCGTTATATGCCTGTGACTTTCCCTCATCCTCGCTTATCAAACGAGGCTTTCGTGTCCTGTTCCTGGTTCACTGATGCGCTGCTATCGGACGGAGATCTTGCTACCCGCTATGGACAAGACACGGCAATCCACGTGAGTGAACATTGTCGACTCGTTTATTGTTGATGATCCTATAATTACATGCTGATATCGTGTTTGTAGCAACTTGTTAGCCATATAATTACAGAGGAAGCTACATTTTCTCCTGCCCGCAAGGATGATCAGTATTCTCTGTTTCGTGCTCTTATGGTGGGAGATGATGTGAGGAAGCTACATTTTCTCCTGCCCGCAAGGATGATCAGTATTCTCTGTTTCGTGCTCTTATGGTGGGAGATGATGTGCCCACGATAGCTGAAAAGAACCTGACGGATGCTCGATTTCAGATTCTCATGGCCTATTGTGTTGTGGACGTGTTTGAGATGATGAATAGGGGGGCTATTCGGAGACCCTCTTCATCTGGTCCCGTAGTTGACAACTACAAAGCAGTACGTGTTATTATTTCTATTGCCTTTTATCAATTGGTCAAGTACGATATTTTATGTATTACCTAGCCTATGGGAAGCCTTAATAATATTCCTGCTCTACTGGAGAGATCCCAGAATGCCCTAAACTCTCATATACGTGCACTTCGATCCAAGGCTTGTAGAGATAAACACTTTGACTCTTCTGCGTATTATTCGTCGGAAGGCGGACCCTTGATTCGTTTGTACTCAAGTCTCGCCCGGCACGTTGGCAAAAAAAATGTTGTCACTACACTCATCAACTTGACCTCTGCGGCCCTGCATTTGGGATGTCTTCTTAAGGTACGTTGATATTTATATTGTACGTGTATTGTTAATGCTGAAAATATCGGTGCTCATATAAGGGAAATTTATTTCTGCCTACGGACATCGAGTCCATCGAGAGTATGATAGTTTCCAGGTACGATACCATTCGGTTTAGTTGTTATTTACGTTTTAGAGTTTGATACCGCAGATCAGAGAATGACCAATCTGGGCTCGCGCATATTCGCCAAGTTCACGGTTCAGCTCCTCAAGGTCGCACAACTGTTCTTCATAATTCTTTGTATATCGCGTTGGCCATATCGCCTCTCATGTTACTCAATCCTCACGAGTATAATGAAGTTGGCGCGAAGGATACAGTGTTTAAGGTGTGATTGTTCTTTCGCATGCCATATTGATAGTTAAATGTATCGTTAATGTGTTAGTTATGGAATCACATAGGAGGGCTAGAACGACCTACTGCTGTAGTGGAAGCGGATCGGGCATTGTGGAAGGTGTTGTTTTCTGCAGCTCTGGGGGGGGGACCTCCTACAGGAACTCAGATCCGCATTTCAACATCTGGAGGGGGTGGTGAGGGATGCCGCACCTCATTGGCTGAACCTCGTGAACAGGTTTTCGAGTGTCCCTGCTATCCTATCTTCACAAACCGATGTAATTGATGCGCTCGATATGGTTGTATATTCCGATGTTTTGCCTTTTCCTGACAATTCTTTACCCCTGTCCTCACCATCTGGAAGCGCCTATGGTACCAACATCACTGTGCTCACCGATTCCCGTTCATCTGGAATTACGAATGATAACGAGTTCGACAACGACGGACTTCGTGATAAAAATGTGTATCCTTCTCAATCTGCTGGTAGCGATCCGTATCGTCAACCTATCGATGATGATGATTCTTGCGATACTCGTAGGACATGTATGTCACCTTTACAAGATACTACCGACGATCCGTTCAACGACGATGTCCATGCTGGCAGTAAAAATCTGAGCAAGTCGACGAACGAAACTGGACAACCTGGTGGGCGTGATGCGGCAGACAGACGTCCATCTTTCGTGTCTCCTCCTCCATATTCTTTAAACGATCAGGATGATTCTCCTTCTGATGGGCCCACCAATGTCTATATTGATAAAAGATATTCACTTGGTAGAGGTGACGATATCAATGATGAGCAAACCGTTCTCGATATCCCTGACATCAATCCGTCAACCTCCGACAACCTCAATCCTCCATCGGATGAAGAAACTGCGGTTTCGGTTCCCAAAAGTAATGTATCGGAAATGTGGTTGCAAAGATCTGATAAACCAAGTAATCGGCCGTCTATTCCTTCTCCCAAAAGGAAAAAACAAGTGCGCAAGACTGCCAAAACCGTCGAAGGTACGCATGGTGACAGTATCGACAGGACACGGCCTACCAAACGCGTTTCTTGTGTCCTCATTGATTTGACTCTTGACGTTACTGTACATAACCTGTTGAATGTGATAACTATGTTACTTCACTGTATGACGTATGACTTCAGGACTTGGAGTTCGACGAGTCTGATGTCGATGTATCCGATGACGTTGTATTTGTGACTGGTGAACGTCCTGTTGAGTATGAAATTCATGGTACGAACCGCGCGTATCGGTTTACTCCCAAGTTCCACGTAAGTACTGTAATCTGTTTCCATAACTGCTGCTGGACACCCTACAGTTAAAAGAGGATTTACAATGGTTTTACTCGCTTCACAACTCGGTCGTTAGGGGGTCGACTAGACCAACACCCTACAGTTAAAAGAGGATTTACAATGGTTTTACTCGCTTCACGACTCGGTCGTTAGGGGGTCGACTAGACCGACGTTTGTCAAGATTGCTTCTATGGATGAATTGACGGACCCCACTAATACCAGCATATCTAAATATCTGACCGACCATGCTGCCGTATTGATCAAAGGCGTCTGTCACGACCCCTCCCCCCCAGAACCTCCCCGGGACACCCCCGAGCCCCGCCCGGGAACCTCTTCTGTCAATCCCACAGTGCACCCCGCCCCCACAGCTGCCGACGCCGCCATCACACGCATCAATGACTGCCATCAGCCGTCAACAATCGCCATCAGCCAGCCTCCCCGGGACCCCTGCATCACGGACCCCGGGATCAACCGCCATCAACGATTGGATCACGCGGCTCGCATCTGGCCATCACGCATCACGCACCACACATCACGACTCCCTCCGCGCCAATTGATCGCGCGTCCCCACACGCGCGATCCCGGTATACAGTCCCTGACCGCTACTCAATGCGACTCCCTCCGCGCCAATTGATCGCGCGTCCCCACACGCGCGATCCCGGTATACAGTCCCTGACCGCTACTCAATGGCCCCCAGGACTCATCCCAGACACCCCAGAATCCCGAGACACGATCCGTAGTACTTATAGTGTAGTTCTCCGCTGTATTCGCTAGTCTTGATATTACTTTGGTTATTGCGTACCCTCTTGTTTGACTGGTACGCCTTGTTTGGTACGCTTCAACTGGCACGCCTTAGTATTCGCGTGCTCTAAGCTTGGTACGCACTTCGCGACTCTTGATTTACTAACTTGGTCTCGTCTTAGAACCTCCGGTTCATGACTCCACCCCCTCCTAACCTCAGTTACCTCCAACCCAAAACCTCCGGACTCTAGTCCCCTATCCCAGGATTACCCCTGTCCTCGTCTTGAACCCCGGAGTCCTAGCCCCGGAGTTCCAGACACCCGAGTATTTGTAGGTCAAGTCCGCATCGTAAGGGCGTTGCTTTCCCAGAAAGCCCCTGACTCAGCGGAACCTGACAGCGTCGACCATGTAGACAACGGATTTACCGGTGCAACACTGGCATCCGTCTGCAACATATACAGTGTTACCACTATTCATGGTACGCCTGTTTGTGTGTTCCTGCGTATCATTACATATAATTACATATGATAGATTTCACATCGCTAGATACTCAACGTACGCGTAGAGGTTCCCCGATCGACGTGTTCACTGCTGTTTCGTCTGCGGAACCGCGGGCTCTGAGCACTCTCAATATGCCTGCAGTACGAGATCCATTTCCCGTCTTGTCCATGTCAGGTGATTGGTTCGCGTGGTCGCAAGTAAATGGGCAATACTCGTATTGCGACTCCTCCGACAATTATCTGATATCTGACATGTGGTGGGCAATAGCATCAACCGGATCTGCCCACCATTACTGGCACATTGGTTCTAACAGGTATGGTACTTTCTTACGGGTAGAAACGGGCTTCAAGTTACTGTATATTGCGTGACCGAAGTCCGGGTCTTTCGAGGATTTCGCTACCGTCTCTATTTTTATGGAGAAATACGTAATGTATGAGGCGAACGCTGACTTGTGGGATACCGAAGTGATTTCGCTACCGTCTCTATTTTTATGGAGAAATACGTAATGTATGAGGCGAACGCTGACTTGTGGGATACCGAAGTGGTTGTATTGGAACCTGGTGATGTTTTGTGAGTGGTGCCCTTATGTTGCTGTATATAATATATGACTGATCCCGTAGTATCGTGCGCCCTAACGTGCCACTTTGTGTCGTGACACCGGTTCCTTCCATATGTATTGGAGGTCATTATTATCTTGCGACCACTCTCGCTGATTCCGTTATTGGTATATATCATCATTTCGTGGGCAGTCGAACCCTCGCAAACGCTGATCACGGAACGGCTTCTCATTCTATACTGGTCCGCATGCTCGTGCATTACTACTGGTATACAAAGAAACTTTTTGAGGGCGACCTAGGTAAGCATCACAATGTTGCCTTCTAATTTTTAATCAATTTAATTTAATTACTTATTTCTTAAAATATTTATTTTTTTGTAGACCGGGAGTATCATCACGTGCCAGATTGGGATACCTGGGAAGGCGCACTGTCTATTTTCTCGATGTGCAATTATTTCGAATTGCATAGTGCTCTTATAAATTGGAACTACCCGTTTAATACAGATGTTCGTGCCTTTGAGTCGTCTATCAAAAACCGCTCGAGGGCCCGCAAAATTGTGTACTGGTACTTCCTTCGTCATACCTTTCGCAGGCCTGGCGATTCTTTAAACGGTTACGACACGTTCCAGACCATTTACTCTGTGTTTTTAGCTCGTCATGCTCATATGCTTGTTCTACTTAAGAGAGCCGCTCGTGCATCGGGAATACAAGGCGAGGTTGAAGGGCTGGGTACCTCTTCGGTTCGGACGGCAGTTTGCAAATGTATACGCGGCGGGCCTGCATGGGATTATTTCAAAACCATGACAGCCAGTTCTTCTGACCAATCGTTTTATTGGAACGGCCCGTCATACACTGTAGAGAAGTCTACTTGTGATGCATACGGTGCGCTACAGGGTTGTCATTATTCTCTTATTACTGGTTTATTCAGTTATATGTAATAGATTGTCCTTATCTCGACGGTTTGGTTTATGGTGATAAGGAAACGGCATCTGAACTTGGGTACTCTCTATCGCACATATCACCTCGCCTAGATCGGAACAATCCTAAGGACGATGACGTTTACAAAACCCTTGTATACAGCGATGGAGACGATTTTGATGATGACTTCGAGCCTCTTAATGACGCTGTAGATGAACCGTATTCGCATCAGCATTCGGGCCACAACCCCTCGACAGAGGAAACTGTTTCGCCAGCTGATCGTCGTTCGACTACAGTATCTGATCGAAATATCCGCAAACGAGGTCGTCCGTCTTCGACTGCTTCGGAACACACTCGTCGCCAAGGTACGTATTTATTGTAGTAACACATCCGTATTATCATGTGCTTACTCATTTAACCATTGTAGTCTGTCCTAGAATTGCATCTTCCGACCCCTGAAACCATAATATTCCTGATGTAGTAACTATTATAGCCTTATCACTTGTAAAATCTTGCTGTTCCTGAATTATGTGTTGTGATGTATCCTGAACTCTGTATTGTGAGATATACGAGTATCACTTGTAAAATCTTGCTGTTCCTGAATTATGTGTTGTGATGTATCCTGAACTCTGTATTGTGAGATATACGAGGTTCACCTGAAGAAAAATATGTCTATGCAGAAAATATTGAGTCCCTTCTCAGCGACAATTTAAGGTTCGTCACTCTTTTGTCGCAGGATACTGAAACGGCAGGCCTCAGCTATCGTAAAAGTAATGTGCCCCTTGTGACCTGTTGACTGTGCCGTAGGGCATAGTATATAATATGTATGTATGTATAATATATTAATATATAATTATTTGTCTTGTCCGATATTACGTTGCTGCATTGCACCTACAAAGTAATATAATTGTCCCCTCAACCCTCGAATAGTGTAAACTGACATATGAGCTGTTGTAGCTTACCCCTAAGTAGTCCGTAAAGACGATCCTCTGTATACCTATCAACCGAACAAACGTGCGTATTATATAAGCGGTCGGTGGGACGAACGGTTTATTTCCATATTACAGTCATTTATTTATTTATTTATTTTATTGGTGGTTACTCAGTAAAAGATCGGTTGATCGTGCATCCTAACGCTTATATATTATTTATTTATTTATTTATTTTATTGGTGGTTACTCAGTAAAAGATCGGTTGATCGTGCATCCTAACGCTTATATAATATGTCTTCACTTATATTAAAATTGGTTTATTATGTAGTAATCACGAGTTTGGGCACGTGATGTCCGCTGCATGTTCACCTGACCAATTTCACGACCATCCACATTACATGTTTTTTAATGCAATTGTATATTATGTAAGCGTCCAGTGGGACGATCGATTTAATTATATTTAGTTATTTGTTTATCATGATTTTTTATAATTATTGAAGTATAAAAGGAACCAATAGTAAAATTGAATAACGAATTTATAAAAGTGATTCCGTATTATGTAATGGATTGGTTGAATGACTGTTCGGATATTATATAACAAGTACCCATATATACATTTAATCGTTGTCATGCCACTTCGTACAAGCCTATCCAACAAGACAAACCGGTGCTACTTGTAAAAATGAGAAAAACGATTTATTTTTCTTTTTATTTTAAAAAATGTCTAACTTTATGGTATGTTGAAACAACTTATGATACGTGTATATTTGATGTTATGTATTACCATTTTGTTTATTATATATAAGTACATACATAATCATTCAGCTCTTCTTATCCTGAGGTGCTCTCCACTTTTCTATGCCTTTCAGTCTGTTGTTTCCTTTCGGTGGTTTCGCCTTTCAGTCTGTTTTTTTCTTTCAGCAGTTTCTTATACCTGCTATGTTGCATCTAGCTTCCTCCTACGAAAGACTATTGTACGCTCTGGAAAATGCATTATCGGGTTTCTTATACCTGCTATGTTGCATCTAGCTTCCTCCTACGAAAGACTATTGTACGCTCTGGAAAATGCATTATCGCCACCGCTTGGTTTTACTTGTATAAGCATTCTATGTTGCATTGGACTTGCTCAACGGACACCTTATGGAAGCAAATACCGTCACTGTATATCAACCTGGTACTTATGACTCACTCGTGACTAGAATGCTCCGATGGGTAAAATTATAACAAGTAATACAGTACAGAAAGCACGTCAGTCTGTTCGATTTATGGATTCACGCGAGTCAAAACGAAACGTTTTATAACAAGTAATACAGTACAGAAAGCACGTCAGTCTGTTCGATTTATGGATTCACGCGAGTCAAAACGAAACGTTTATGCACGAACCTATATGGAAAACCCGATGTGTCACTCGTACACCGATGGGATGACCTATGATACACGAAATTGATAAACCAACCAATATGTTGAGTTATCATTAAAATATATATAGTCAGCGTGAACTCACTACTTTACACGACAAATGTACGCTGTCAGTGTGTCCTCCCAATATATATTCATATACATTTACACTTGTTATTCTACTCGTATAACATCATGTCCGCACTTCCCATCGCTAGTATTCAGTGTTGGCGACCCCGCACTTCCGCTACGTCATCGAGCGGCAGACGGATGAGGGAGATAGCGGACGTTGCGTTGTCTACAGTATCCAGTCGGTACTTCGATGTATTGACACGGGCGAACGTTACCGATCTGGTGTTCTGGTGAGTTTTTACGTACGTTTTAGCGTGTATAGGCAGTTTTCTAATGTCGGCTTTATATATTACTACTAGCTCTTATGCTCATAGAGACCGTAACGCGCGACATCTCACGTTAAAGGAATTCGACCGAGAAAGTCGTCTCGTTGCGGCTTTTCATTTATACCCGAGCGATGATGAGCAACAATTGGACGAAGCATACACTTATTCGTATTCCGGAGCATCGTGTAGCTGGACAGCTCAGGGCATAACAGTAACGCACATCGTTCCGACTAGCATAACTCATCATCACATTTTAAACACATCTTCGAGAGAAATAGTGAGTATTCCGTCTTCCAGTTTTTCATAGTCTCATTTTGTTAGTGCGGGCACATTACAGACCTCACATGAGCGGAACGTATGCATTACATATGTATCTTCTATGTGAGTAAGTTTAATTATAACGCTTACCGTGCTTTATAAGCTTCACAGATAATTTAATTGTATTATCAACGCACTGTGTTTCACGGTTTATTGCAGGAAATACACATCATATTCGTCTATCTACGTACATGTATATATATTGTATTTAAACTTAGGAATATGTAACATAACAAGAAATGCTATACGTAAATAATTAAGTAATTTAATAATTATTTGATAATTAATAATTAATAATTAATCAATAATTAATTACCACTTAATAATTAATACTTAATAATTAATTAATTAACAATTGATAATTAAATGATAATTAATAATTAATCCTTATTATGTAAGCGTTCGGTTGGATGGCCTGTTTACTTAGATACCTCTCCTCTCCAGTTAGCATGAATGACGTGATAGCGCCGAACCGGTCACGCAATTGCGCGACCTACGTGTATTGGTGTCAGAGGCGAAAGCTATCAGCTAACTACTACTTATTTACAGGGTGAGGAGGAAGGGTTGACGAATAAACAAGTAAAATAAACTAATGAAGTATACTAGAGTCAAAACACGTGTGCAAGCGCCTTAATAGGTCAGCATATTTTCTAATGGAACATGTTTCTGGATCCAGCGGTTTCTTGTGGTATACTTTATATAACGTGACTTGATAGATCTACGGCAATCTCCGTGCAACTCGTGAGCAGTTTGGTTGTCAGCATCCGCTCTCATGGAGTCACTGAAACAGGCGCTGCTGACATTCAAAGTGCTAGGTACGTCTTCTCCCAACCGCGACCATATGCTTTAAAAAGATCATATAGTCTCACTAATGGATCATATGAAACCAGAACCAAATGCGGGTAAAGTCGTCATATAGTTGAATGGCTCTACGTGTCTCTTAGGACTAGGCGAAACCGAAAGGCCCTGTTTCGTTATTCTGCTATATATCAATGAATCGAAGGCGCCGTTTCTGTTTGTTGCCCCTCCAACATCATTCCACACGTTAGCCTCTAATAGGTGTTGGCAAAATATGACGATAAAGCAATCTAAATGCGGCCAGGGATGCAAAAGTCTGCCTGCCTTCCTTTGCCAACAGATAGTCCCTCCCCAAACAATCTACACATCTCAGACAGTACATTTGTTCGTCCGCGCATAAACCTTGGGTATAGCCAGGACTGTTATCTTGGTATTAACTATATGCCAGAGCTTGTAGAGGTCGCTGCTTCGCATTATCCCAACTATACCGTCAGCATTGGTACTCATACTGATGAAGATTCATCTTACAACATTGCGTTCGAGTAGCTCTAGGCAGCAGCCGAATATGTGTCATAATGGTTGGTCGTTAGTGGATGCGCTACAAGTCGTGCACGCCGTGATTAAACGCCTGAAGCGATATCGGTACGTGTATGTATACCGCAGCATGGCCAATCATCGGAACCTTTTTTTTATTTTATTTTTTTATTTTATTTTTATTTTTTTATTTTTTTGTTTTTTATTTTATTTTTATTTTATTTTTTATTTTTTTTCTTTGTATGTTTCTTTTTATGTTTTGGTCTCTTTTGTTTTCTTTTCCGTATGTTTCTATTTATGTTTTCTTTTTATTTATTATTTGTTTCTTTATTTATTTTTATCTTTGTGATTCAAATAATTTTATTATTATTATTATTATTATTATTATTATTATAATCATTATTATAACGTTTTTAGGTCGTACAGCAAATTCTCTGTCCGCGTGTGGACGCTCCAAGGCCAACGAAGGGGCAAGCGTTCGTTTGAAGCTAACAAGAGCGACGCGGGCAGGTATTTGTAATAAATTGGTACGTCGGACTTATTTATTGTACTTCGAACTATTTTATTTCGATTTTAGGACGAGCAGCAAAGCCTCTAGCTGCGTGCGGACGCTCCAAAGACGACGTACTTCGAACTATTTTATTTCGATTTTAGGACGAGCAGCAAAGCCTCTAG
Source organism: Macrolepiota albuminosa (assembly GCA_027475525.1). Taxonomy (NCBI): domain Eukaryota; kingdom Fungi; phylum Basidiomycota; class Agaricomycetes; order Agaricales; family Agaricaceae; genus Macrolepiota; species Macrolepiota albuminosa. The sequence continues at coordinate 267,488 of JAMWFC010000036.1, read as the reverse complement.
CTGCGTGCGGACGCTCCAAAGACGACGTGGGGGTTAATGTTGGATGTTTAAAGCCAGCAGGAGCCACGCTCATGTGTATATGTTACTGTCACGCGTGTATTCGACGCGTCACGGTGTCCTGGACATTGCTCAACCTGAGCGCTGCTTTGAACGTCCATTCCCATCTTATAATGTCCATGATTTGCTTGTCGAGTTCCGAACAATCATCCTACGCGGTTTCCCGACCTATCGACGGCGATTCGTCGTATAAAATCGGAAAAAGGGAAAGCAGAAGGACCAGTGTGGTTCAGGGCATCAAGTACGTAGTTTTTGCCCCTTTTTTTGGCTCTGTTAAACTCACAGATGACCAGATATGCGCACGCGTATGTTATTCGAGCATTCGAGCGCATCAAAGGGGTTACAGGGAGGGTCAAGGAACTAAATGGTAACAAGGAACAGGTGAGTTGCCAGTTTTCGACGTAATTTGTCTAATAACACCCCTTTACAGGCCATGAATGCGAAGCCACGTCGTACAGGGATGTACTTATTATTGTACGGCGGTCGTGTTGACGCCAACACGTTCTACGCATACAGGGACGTTGTTGACAACTGAATGTTTTTTTTTTTTTTTTTTTTGAAACATTTATGCCTTTTTTTGTTTTCTTTTTTTTTTATGTTATGATTACGGATACTGTTATATACGATTCGAACATTGAATATTATACAAACGTTGCCGGTATTTCTCCCTTCTGCGCTACCATGTCGCGCCGCGCTGGCAAGTCACACTAATGTGGTCACATTGACACTGCCACGTCACGTAGTCAACACCCTATGCTGTAGGCCTCGGTCTCGTCGACGTTTTGATCAAATTCGGCAGGTAGATCTCGGTCACGCCGTGCTAGCAACGGCCCATACAAGCAAGTTAGCAATGAATTGCAATTATACAGTATGATGCATCAGAATGTCAGGATCGGCTGATTTATGACCCATATAAATATCATGACCCAATCAAAAGAGACTCAAACATATATATATCATGGACAGGACAATGTGCACCCTCAGTCATTTATACAAAGGACTGAGAATTAGATTACTTACTTACTAGTCTGTAACTATCTAGGTTCCAGATTCTAACAATTCTTACACACACTCTCTCTTCAACTCTATTCAATGCTGCTCACTGGTTGAGTTTCTTCCGAAGCAACCTCGATTGTCGTTATAGACCCTTTAATTAGCAAGTTACTATGCTCTGGTAAATCTCTGAGTCAGTGATTTCTAATATCAACGATTATTTGTGGTCACTTAAGATATATAGAGAATTTTAGAGAAATGCGTGTTTAAAACAGGTCGTTTTTCCTCCAAATTTCTATACTACTTTTAAAAATGTATGTGTTAAAATATGATCAGAAGAACATTTCTAACTAGACCTTAGATACCATGCATACCTGCAGCTGTGATAAACCATCTATGTATCAGAAGTTGATGCTGAAGGACAATACTACCCAGTTCACGCGCGTCAGGCGATAACGAACTGAGGTATGTCGAGTGGAGAAAAACTTGTTATATAGATGGCCTGCCCGAACACACGCGATGCACCTCCCGTGGCCAGTGACTAAGTGCTCACTGGTCGCGTGTCCTCTCTGAGCATATGTTGTAATGTGACTTGTTTGCTCATTACAAGTCTCCTTGGTACCTACTTCCCTATCATCAGTCAAAACATTAGTATATGATCTCCGTATTGGGATATTCATACATGATTATACACTTAACACTTAAAGGTGTTATAAACAGCAAATATCGCTTTAATAGCTATTATTTAAATATGGTATCATGATGGCTTGGTGTACCAAAATCGGACGCTCCGTGAATCAGCTGATATTGGCTCAATCAATATGGAACACTGGAGAACAAAGATGGCTGTCTGAACATATCAGATAACCATCAACTCCGGAAACCTCGGGATTGCAGTGCACTGCATCGGCCGATACGGACAAATTTATTGTTCCATTTGTTCCATTCAAGTGACTGAAAAATTTTGTTGCAACTGAATGATCGATACTGTTAAGTTGGAACTTTCAACAGAACTGGAGATAAATATACTGTACATGACTCTATCTGTCTCCTCAATGAAACCCAGGAGCTGGGGGTTACGCTTCCCGGCCTCACTATCCAAGCTGTTATTCAACGATAGAAACCAGTATTCGCAGAATCTGTAAGCAGTGAGCACCGATGGAGTATAAAAGGAGGCCTACCTACCAAAGCTGCAGGCTACATGGAGATCTGTTCTGCCTGTCAACAGCTGCTGACTGGAAAATTTTGGATCAACAGATGCGAGGTGAAGATTGTTCACTGCTCAACTCCATCAAGCAAACTGTCCGACATCAAAATGTGGTCAACTATCCCAAGGTGATTGTGGATATGTACGGTATAATCCTTTCACTAACGGTGCCTGAATATCAGCTTAAGGAGAACCTGGGATCACATGTCAATGCAAGTGTAAAGGCTTTACGAATTGGTTTTTGGTGGTTTACCGTCACTAGTGCGGCGCACTGTCGGCTGACCGCTGTATTGCTCGAGCATGGGGTGGGTTTGAGGTGTGACCTGTTCATGTGGTGCCTTTACTTAGCCTAAGTCCTTCTAGAGCTCTCCGTCAGCTTCAGAATGTTCTTCCTAGTCGCTACCTGTAAAATCGCCACTGCAGACCACTTTCCGGAGTAATATGTCGATGGTACATACTGAGAAGTTTCAATACAGGTGCAAACCTATAAAGCCTTCAAGGTAAAGAGATTTTCCAGAACAGCGGTTCTACAGTTGCAATGGCTGACCTTCCTCTTCATCGCGTTCACCGAGATACGCTCATCCCTGAGTTTGATGTTCGTATTCTTCATGACACAGACGCCTTGTACTAACGCCGAGTTCTAGGTCTTCATCGCTGGATCTGGTCCTATCGGTGCCCTGTATGCTCGTCAACTGGTTGATAACGGTTATAACGTCGGGCCATGCCTTCAGCACATTCGCCATATCTTACAATTTGTATAGGTCGTGATGGCTGAGATTGGTGATCAGTAAGCGAGCTCGTACCAAGATAGATAATATTGAACTCACCATCATTGATAGAGATACGCGTGTTCCTGGTGCTCATAAGAAGAACGAGATCGAGTACCAGAAGGATATTGATCGTTTTGTTCAGTATGTTAAGAATGCCACTTAAAGAGCGGTCCATCTTTATCGCTAGCATAGTGTTATACAAGGTGCTTTATCCACGGTCTCCATCCCTGTCAGTAGCTCCGTGATGCCTACTCTTGATCCATCCGCATGGAGGCCCAGGTTAGGAATCATTTCTTTACGGATGTCAACGTTGATCTTCCACCTGCTTCAGAGATCCCAATCAGCAGATCATTTCTAATGGTCGCAACCCCTTCCAGGAGCAGTACAACAATCTTGGTGCGCAGGCCGTCACCCGTGGAGTTGGGGGCATGAGTACTCATTGGTCGGTTAACTCGAGTCAATTCGAGTTCTGTCAATCATCTTCATGTCATTCCAGGACTTGTTCCACGCCTGAATTATTGAAGCGAGACGAACACGGTACTGTCTTTGAGCGGCCGGTCATCTTTGAAGACCCTGCTGATGACGACGCTGAGTGGCAGCTCTTGTACAAAGCTGCGCGTTCGATAATCGGTACCTCAGAAACCGAATATACTCACTCAATCCGTCATAATATTGTCCTCAAGACATTACAGCAGAATTACCCAGATCGTAACGTGAAATCGCTCCCTCTGGCCTGTCACCGTCTAGACGACGACTCGCCTTATGTTCAATGGCACGCCACCGATAATGTATGCTAACTTCTGCGCCTTCTTTTGAAGGTCTACATAACTCCCTTGATTCCAGGTTTTTGCAGACATGTTTAACCCGGCGAAAGAGAGAAAGAAGAACGCGAAGGGTGTGGAACGTGGTACATTCGTCTTGTTGACCAACACACGCTGCACCAAGCTTCACCTTGATTCCGCTTCCTCTTCCATTAATCCATCCGTCGCACTTGCGTATGTGTTTTGCCATCGATAAGGCGCGTGTTAAACCTTCTCCCTAGGGAAGTCAAAGATCTCCTAGCGGATCGCCTCGACCCAGGAGCCCCAAACATGACAGATTACGCCATAATAGCAAAGGCAACGAATCCCTTCAAAAACTATACATGACTCTGACACGAAACAATAGATATTTGTTGTTGCTGCGGGTGCAGTAGCTACTCCACAGGTTAGGAAGTATAATGTCGAGGCTATTCAGGTTCATCTAACCAAGGATTCCAGATTTTAGCCAAGTCTGGTTTTGGTGGAACCCGAGAACAAGTTGGGAATGAAGAAGCGCAGTTGATTCCCAACCTCGGCCGTTACATCACAGAACAACCGTACGTCATACAAACCCTTGCTCAAGCTTGGTACTGATTCCTTTTAGCATGACTTTCTGCCAGATTGTTCTGCACCAGGTACGCTACCTCAATCTTTACTTCACATTCTAGACTAAATCAGCAAGGCCCTGGTTGACGATGTTACAAACTTCGATGACAAGCCTCAGTGGTGGCAGGATGCTGTAAAAGCACACATGATTGAAAACCCCAATGATCCAAATCCGATGTAGGCTCTCCATTTCAATGTCATTTCCCTGCTGCTAAAGATATATAGCCCCTTGCAGGATGGAGAGCCTCAGGTCACGATACCTGCTTCATATGAGGTATTCAATATCGAATGACTTTGGAAGGAATCTCATTCTAATCACTCAAAGCGTCCTTGGCACACTCAAATTCACCGTGACGCCTTCAGCTATGGCGAGACCGGGCCTCTTGTTGATAACCGTGTTGTTGTCGATCTCCGATTCTTCGGGAGGCAGCTGGGAGTTCCAGGTAACAGGATGATTTTCGAGAATACAATCAAGGATGCATATGGAATGCCCCAGCCTACGTTCATATACGAGCCTACGACCCAGTTTGCAAACGAATGCTCCGAGATGATGAGAGAGTAAGCCTCTTTTCTCGTCAGTTCACATCAACGTTGACGTGTATCCCAGTATGACGGATGTGGCCCACAAATTAGGAGGCTATTTACCTGGATCTAACCCTCAATTCATGACGTGAGTGTATTATCACGACTTCTGGTCAACCCTGACCTCGCCTTCCAATAGTCCTGGACTCGCACTTCATCTCGCCGGAACAACTCGTCTCGGCCGCGGAGACGTAGAGGATGAGTACAATTCCAGTGTTGCAGATTACAATTCTCAAGTATGGAAGTTCAATAATCTCTATGTTGGCGGCAATGGCCTCATCCCAACCGCGTTCGGCGCTAAGTGAGATTCTTCAAGTCCTGCCTGCATGGCCTTGTTCAAATATATTATTTGCAGCCCAACGTTAACCTCGATGTGCCTCGCGATTCGTGCTGCCTACAAGATCCACCAGGACTTGACCACTGGTGCTCAGCAGCCCACGGCTCCAGACCCTACCATTCGTCTCACGAGGACTCCAGAAGATTGGGTCACATGGACTAACGACCCTAACGATCCGAACTTCCCTGACCACAAACGGCTTCGTGCTCCTCATCGTCAGGTCTAGTTCTCTGAACTCCTTTGTGAGTTTTCGAAGTGAGAAGTGATGTCAAGCTTAACCTTCCAATTAAAATGTATAGTTCTATGCTGCTGGACCATTCCACATGATTTCCTTTTTTGATTCGTCCTTTTTTTCTTGCTTTGGCCGCATTCCTTGGTAAACTCACCGTCATTATTCGCCCCGTATTCTCATTGTTGTCAACCTGTTCACGTTTCCGACGTAACATAAGCTATTTTTTTTCGAGATATGTTGTCCACCTTTAAATTTGTAACAGAAATGCTGACGCTGTATAATACGCAAATCGGTTTCTATTTGTCTGCCGGAAACTAAGTTGACACTAGTATTGGTAAATGATAACCGTCAGTGTCTGCCACGGAAAGGAAGAACAACTGTTCCGAGATCTAGAATAGATCGAGGTTTTTCTGTGCAGCGGACTATGTGTGGGAAAAATGTCTTCAATTTTTGCGTCATGTGATTTTGATTGTTGTTGTTGATTTTTGTCCTGAGGCTGAGGTAGGTGTGTGGGAAAAATATCTTTGATTTTTGCTGTCATGTGATTTATCAGACTATTCGTCCATATGAATTGCTTGTGTAAGCAGCAGCCTGCATTAGTGTGTGAAAAATGTCTTCAATTTTTGCCATCATATGATTTACTGGACTGCCAGATGCTTGTGTAAGCAATAGTAGGTCCAGACACTTAGTAAGCAGTAGCCTGTGTCAGTGTGGGAAAAATGTCTTCAATTTTTGCTGTCATGTGATTCATTGGACTGCCAGATGCTTGTGTAAGCAATATTAGGTCCGGACACTTAGTAAGCAGTAGCCTGTGTCAGTGTGTGAAAAATGTCTTCAATTTTTGCCATCATGTGATTCATTGGACTGCCAGATGCTTGTGTAAGCAATATTAGGTCCAGACACTTAGTAAGCAGTAGCCTGTGTCAGTGTGTGAAAAAATGTCTTCAATTTTTGCCGTCATGTGATTTATTGGACTGCCAGATGCTTGTGTAAGCAATAGTAGATTCAGATACTTAGTAAGCAGTAGCCTGTGTCAGTGTGCAAAAAATGTCTTCAATTTTTGCCGTCATGTGATTCATTGGACTGCCAGATGCTTGTGTAAGCAATAGTAAATCTGGACACTTAGTAAGCAGTAGCCTGTGTCAATGTGGGAAAAATGTCTTCAATTTTTGCTATCATGTGATTTACTGGACTGCTAGATGCTTGTGCGAAAAATATCTTCAATTTTTGACATCATGTGATTTACTGGACTACCAGATGCTTGTGCGAAAAATGTCTTCAATTTTTGCCATCATGTGATTTACTGGACTGCCAGATGCTTGTGTAAGCAATAGTAGGTCCAGACACTTAGTAAGCAGTAGCCTGTGTCAGTGTGCAAAAAATGTCTTCCAGATGCTTGTGTAAGCAATAGTAGGTCCAGACACTTAGTAAGCAGTAGCCTGTGTCAGTGTGCAAAAAATGTCTTCAATTTTTTTCATGTGATTCACTGGACTGCCAGATGCTTGTATAAGCAATAGTATGTCCAGACACTTAGTAAGCAATAGCCTGTGTTAGTGTGTAAATATTGTCTTTGATTTTTGCTGTCATATGAATAGCCTATGTCAGTGTGCCAAAAATGTCTTCAATTCTTGTTGTCATGTGATTCATTAGACTATTTGTCTATCTAAATTGTGTAAGCAGCATCCTCTGTGCAGATGCTTATATAAGCAGTAGACTATATCAGTATGAAAAGGCCCTGGGAAGCTCCCAAGAAACCTTGTTCAGAAATTTCCCATATCTCAGCCTCAAATCCACAATAACAGACAATTCATGCAAAACATATATCTTAAAAAGGAAATTCTCTTTTTTTTTTTTTTTTCTGTTTGCACAACATTGGTGCCAATATCACGCAACTGAGCTATAGCTAGCATATCTCTAATTACTAAATAGCTTACCACCTGGATCAGAACAGGTGCCTTGGCAAGAATAGGTTTGCTATAGCTAGCATATCTCTAATTACTAAATAGCTTACCACCTGGATCAGAACAGGTGCCTTGGCAAGAATAGGTTTCAATTTTACATCATTGCCAACAAGGGCATGCAAGGTTAAAGATGATGTTGTCAACATGGGCATGCATATGGAGATGGAGCTTCTTTCCATTGATACTACATGTGAACTCAGGCCTGGTAATGTCTGTATCCTCATCACTTTCTTCATCAGAATTGGTAGATCCAGCATTCTGAAAAAACATGTAAATATTAGTGAGAGGATGATTATTATGTCTCACCACCCTGAGAGGAAGATAGACACAAAGTGACAACCAGGATAGGCTCTCCAGTGTAGTTGAGCTATCAACAGAGCCATACCTCAAACTCTCACCCTTTTTATATATGTCAAGAACTTGTCTGATATAGGTATGCCATTCTGTCTGCATGATAATGTATGATTCACATAGCAGTGGATGGACAGCAGTCACATTTCTCTGGCTCAGATGTGGCAGTGCATCAGAGAGAGGAGTAGAGATACTCTGCAAGACTTGATTTCAATATTGCAAATGTGCTGCCTTCCTCATGCCCTACGCAAGAGAGCTTCCCATGTTTTTGCCTCATCAGGCATACTGAAAATTACTAATATGAGGATTATTGGAGCAATGATGCAATTTTTTGTGCTATTACATATGTAACAAGTTGATACATAAATCAGATTGCCTTGAATGCTTAGAATTTTGTTGTCAAAATCTTAAAAATTTCATCCAGCAGGGCCTCAAATCCACAATATTATGGACAAAGTTTGCATGATCAGAGGCCTCAAATTCACAAAGTTGGGACTTACATTTGGTCAAAATTTTGCCTCAAATCCACTATTTTGTGGACAAGGTTTCTCAGGAGCTTTCTGGGGCCTGTATGGAAACAATGTCAACAAATAGATCTCGGACATGCTGTGCTAGCAACGGCCCATACAAGCAAGTATATTATACCTGGTATCGGTAAATGATACTAGTTTAAGTTAACATAAGTATCATGACTCTGGGTAAGAATGATTTGGAGCTACTTACACCGTCAGTGTCTGCCACGGAAAGGAAGAACAACTAAGGGTGCAAAGAGGCGACAACTCGTATGTATGCTATGATGCACATGACACAGACAAAACTGAGATAAACAACCTACTCGGTCAATACAACCCCATCAGTGAGGAAGTAAACGTGATATTGTAAAAAGAAGTGTTCAAGAAGGACAAGAAACAAGTCCAAGGGCTGGTACAAACTTGTAATGTAAAGCCTTTGGTAAAGGTTTAGTGAGAATGTCAGCAATCATGTCGGTAGTGGGGATCCACAAAGTAGAGAAGGACCCGGTCTTGAGTTGTTTGTGAATAAAATGATGTCAAATGTCAATGTGTTTTGAACGAGATGTGGTTGAATCCAAAATCGCAATGTTGAGAGCACTCTTGTTGTCACAGTAGATAGGTAAAGGTTGGGGAGCCAGTAAATTGAGAATTGTGAGGAAGACCCTAATCGCTATAGCTTCCCAAATCGCAAATAGCCATATACTCAGCTTTGGTAGAAGAAAGAGCAACTGTTTTTTGCTTTGTTGATGACTATGATACCAAACTGGAGTATAAGAAGAAAGCATAGCCTGAGATGCTATGACAAGTGGATTTGTCAGATGCCCAATCGGCATCTACAACCCCAAAATCATTAGAGAGGAGAAGTCATGCAGGAGGATTTAGCGATGGATGATCAAAATTGTATTTGAGGGCAAAGTCCCGAGTCCCAGATATGTAATGGAGAACACATTTTGCTGCAAGAAAGTGAGATCTCATTGGGTTCGTATTATACTGTCCTAAAGCCATCACTGTGAAGGCCAGATCTGGTCTTGTACAGAGGCTTAAGTAGAGGATCAACCCAACTAGATGTTGAAAGTGAGTCGTAATTTCATCATCTGGGATTTTGGGAATGGCATTATTGAGTGGTTTAAGAAGGTCGTGGAGGTTGCCATGTAGTGGCAGCGACAGGGGAGTTGCATCAAGTAGACTGTACATTGATAAGAGATCCAGGATGTACCTTTCTGTGAAAACCATACTTTTCTATTTGGTCTGTCATGGTTGATGCGTATACCTAGATAAAGATTGGTAGGACCCAAGTCTTTTACAATAAATAATTTATTTATCTCAGTGATGATCCAATTGTAAAGGGGTTTTGAGTTCGTCATGTTCAGTCCATCATCAACATGAATGCAGATGATGATGAAGAGATCAGTATTGTCAGAAAGAGGAGGAATGGAATGGTGTGGGGGAGATGAGAAATGTCCAAAGAAAACACTGTGATCTGCTTCACATTGAGTTAATCCCAAGAATTTGAGCATACCATATAGGACAATGTACCACTCATGGGATGCCTGTTTGAGACTGTATAATGCACAAAGAATCTGATTTACTTTCTTCGGATCAGAATCTGGGAAGCCTAGGATCTGCTTACAATAGATCTCATGTGATAGAGGTGCATTCAAAAAGGTGGTCTTAACGTCAAATGTGAAAAGTTCGAAATCAAAAAGTGCAGCATAGGCAATGGTAATCTGAATACTTGTCATCTTGGCAATGGGTGCATAGGTCAAACCATAGTCTTTGGGTCTCTGACTCAAACCCTGTGCTATAAGTTGGGCTTTCTTTTGTCCATAAATGATCAAACCATCAGGATTATATTTATTTGCAAATACCCACTGGACTTCAAGTGCTTTAAATCCCAGTGGCAAGTTTGCAGGTTCAAGGACATGTAAAGTCATAAGGCTGTTGATTTCCTGTTTCATGGCGTTGAGCCAGATGTTGGCATCAGGTTGATGTACCACTTTGTAGTAATTCTCTGGAGGTTTAGAGATATCAAATTGTTGGGATTTTCAGAAACAGATTGGATCCAGATCATATGTTGCATAAGCTTTGTATTTAGCCATAGTAGATTCTCTGAGTGAAATGAGATCATCATTCCCTCCAAAAATAGATGTAGCTAAAAGAGCATCAAAGTCCAGAATGGCTAATAAAGCTTGATGTGGTTCAATATGAGCCTGTTGATTAGCACAAAGTTGAGTAAGATGTTTGTTCTGTTGTGTAATATCTTCAAAAAACATCTTCCTGGCAGTGATAGGGATAATATTCCAATGTGGTTGCATGTTAATGGGATCAGATGGTTGCAATGGAACTGCAGGAACTGGGGGTGAAATAGAAGGATTTGATTGAATTATGGGTGAGCAAGGTTGAGGAGAATGTAAAATATTATTAAACAAGGTAGATGATGGTTGATTTTGAGGTGAATTATCAGGAGTATCTGAAATAAAGTGAGTAGGAAATGGAGATCTGGCCCATATTGAATGTGGTTTAAGGCATCCTCGAATATTTTCATTAAAAATTACATTATGTGAGAAGAAATATTTGCCATGGAGGTCACAAACCCTCCAGCCCAATTGTTCTTCATCATAACCTATGAAGATTGCCTTAAAACAACAAGTATCTCTTTTTCTACATGTTTCTGAAGGATGTAGAACAAAACACTGACAACTCCATATGCAAAGATGTGAAAGATTTGGTTTCTTTCTCTCCATGACTTTGTAAGGAGTCATCAGAGCAGGAAGCGTCGACATTGGAAGGCGATTTCAAAGATATTGTGCTGTAAGAATTGCATTGTCCAAGAAAGACATTGGAAGACCAGATTCAGCCATCAAAGTTTGTGCAGTTTCCTCAAGGATCCTAATATATTGTTCAGCCTTCCCATTCTGTTGATGAGCATATGGCGCAGTAAATTGAAGAACAATCCCTTTTTCATCAATAAAATTTCAGAGAGTACCTTGTACAAGTTCCTTCATGCCATCACATTGGACTGTTCAAACTTTATTGCCAGATTTGAGTTCTCATTAGTTCATGACATGTTTAAAATGTTTGCAAGCTTTATCTTTAGTTGTTATCAGGGCAGTACTACCAAAATTTAAATGATCATTGAGTATTGTATGAAAATGATTCAATTTTTCTTTCGCAAATTGAATAGAAAATAGTCCATAGGAATCCATGTGGATTAATTTGCATGGTCATGTTGCCCATTTGTGAAAATGGTCATATGGGTGTGCCAGTTGCTTCCCTATAATACATGGAATACAGTGGTCATCATCAAAAGGTCTGGTATACTCAGTTTCCAATGTATAGTTCTTTGTCAAAACAGCTCACATTGTATCTCAACTAGAGTGGCCTAATCTCCAATGCCAGAGATTTGGAGTCAGTAAGATGCATGAAAAAGAGACATCTGATGTCACCATGGCAATATCCTTTATATTCAGTAATATGATATTGCAATAAAGAAAAAATAGTCTATTGTGAACAATGGCTTGTATAGGCTTATCACAGAGCGATTCAACAGTGGATGGAAAGAAAATGAAAGTGGAATCTCATTCAAAAAGAAGGCTCATATTGTATTCTGCCAAAGCACCAACAGAAATGAGATTGATTGGTACGTCAGGAGCATGAAGACATTCTTGGAGGTGGAGTACAACGTCCTTGCCATCTATGTGAGTTCAAAAACAAACTTCACCTTTGGCAAGAGTCAAAAGAATGCTACAATTTGCTGTACCAACAGGTGTTGCAAGATTGGTATTGTATGTCCAAAAATATCTCTTGTCTCAAATAATGTGTGTAGTACATCCCAAATCAAGGATAGAGTTGAATCTGAGGTTGATGTCTGCTAGTAGTGCTATGTTGGCTGTGCCAATAAAGGAATGATACACAGAAGTATGGCTAGAGTAGTCTCAGTCCAGGTCATAAGAGGTCAAATTGATGTCATTCTCTTCTTCGATAACTTTCGATAATACAGGTGTAGTATCATCATTAACATCAGAGATTGGAAAAGCAATAGGTTCTATGACAGGATCATTGGAGACTGCACCCTAGCATGAGTCAAAAAATTCTTGTTGGTGTCTGTTGTTGTTGGTTGTTTTTGTGGAGTCTCCAATGAGATATCAATAGGACAAGAAGAATTTAGTGTAGAGGTAGTGGTGTTCAGTGTCTGAGACAATATATTCATAGTTTTTGGTGTGTGATGCTGTGAAGCTGCTTGATGATGGCAAACTTCAAAATCAATGTCGAGGATGCATTCAGAAGTCAAGTGTTCCTCCAGGTCCTGCATCTCAAGATCTATGGACTTCCTCTTGTAACGGAGTGTAGGAATGCAGATTTAGAATACCATCAATGAACTTTTGCACTTTCTTGTATAGTGTGAAGTCCCATGCTATGACTGAGAGTTGGTTGACAGCAATGTACCATTGTTGGATATAGGTGGGAATAGCAGTCAGTATGCATATAAGAAAAAGAATCAAATCTTTGATTTTTTGTGCTGATGAAGCACTTCCCACACTGTATTATTTCCGCAACCAAGTCAATACATCTCATGTCGTCTGAACAGAGAAGTTGTATGGGCCTCCACAAGCTGGAAGAAGACAACTGTGAATTTCTGCAGACAGTTTCTCTGTTAGGATGTAGGTGCAAACATTGTCGTTCTGTCAGAAGATCTCATATTCATGCTCAGCATCAACAGTGTCATGGGGTGGGTATGCAGGAGGGATCATGATTTTGCAGGTTGGATTGAAAGGTGCTCCAGGAGGTGGAAGGAGACAAACATATTCATTGAGACCTAAGTGATTGATTAGTGCCATTATAGGATTAATCCATAGTCTCCAGTCTACAGACACATTAAAGCAAGGAATGGTGGTAAGTGGAGGAAGTTTCATATTTTCAGAAGTTGTGTTTAAAGTTCTAATTGGTGGAGCAACAGGAACAAAATTATGTTGGTGGTGGAATTGATCATGCTGAGGTGGAATAAAAGGTTCAAAAACTCAATGATGCTGTGTAACAGGGAAATGATTTGGATTAAGATTGTAACAATGCAGTGGTGGGTGAAAATGTTGTTGAGGGAAAGGATTGAGAGGCTGAGGAAGCTGAACAGGTGATTGAGAAAGAGGAGGAGAAAAAGCTGGTGTTGTATGATAAGGAGGAATAATAAATGAAAAAGGAACAGGAGGAGTTAAAGATACAGATGTGGAACAACAAATTGGTTGATACACTGGAGTACTCAGTATATGTTGATTCTGAAAAGAAGAGCGAGGAATGTAAATTTGAAAAGGTGGACAATGCACAGGATCATTAGGAATAGAAGAAGCCTGAGATGTAGGTAGCAGAGGACCAGGAGTAGTACCAGTACTGGGAGGAGGACAAGGAGGAAGCTGGGGTATCAGAGCATGCACCATACCGGTGAAATGTGAATTGAGTACAGGTAAATTTGGATTGACATAATTAAAAGAAAAAAGTAAAGAAGTACATATATGTGTATGAATGAAACGTGGAATCTTCAAAAAACAATTTGAATCATCAGCAACCAATATATCTGTTGAAGGAAATATATTGGAAAACAAATAAGATGCAGGTTCATGAACAAAGCAAGACTAGGGAGGATGACCTTGCATTGGCACTATATATTCTAAACCAGAGAGTAGAGGATGTACCCGAGCATTCAAGGGCCAGCAATGACTAGTTGAGTTAGCTATTGCCAAAAATGTGTAGTGTTAGAAAACCTGGAACTGTGGCAATTGACTAGTACAATCATGCTACAAAAAAAAAGGACACATAGAGTGTAAATGAGACAATAAAGGTTGAATGAGTTGTCCTGGGCAATATAGTTCAAGCTAGACAATCCTAAAAAGGATGCCCGTAATCTGTCTGCTGGAAACTAAGTTGACACTAGTATCAGTAAATGATAACTGTCAGTATCTGCCACAAAAAGGAAGAACAACTGTATATTATACCTAGTATTGGTAAATAATACTAGTTTAAGTTAATATAAATATCATGATTCTGGATAAGAATGATTTGGAGCCACTTATACCATCAGTGTCTGCCATGGAAAGGAAAAACAACTGAGGATGCAAAGAGGTGACAACTTGTAATATATGCTATGATGCACGTGACACAAACAAAACTGAGATAAACAACCAGGTACTCCACCCTACGTCTACAGATTGGTGACCAAGACAGGGGATTTTTATCGACGTGTTGGAATCAACATAACAAGGCGAAAGAGGTTTTGAGTTGAGAAAAATGGAGGAAGGATCAGAATCGTCGAGCCAGGCATCTACCGGTGTGCAGACTTCTGCTGGAGTTCAGTCTCCTTCTGGTGTTCAGTCGTCTGTTGGAAATGGAGATTGTAACAATGCGGTGCCTATGCCTGCACCACACGATTGTCATGCACCATACTTCGATGGCAACTGAGTTCAGGACTTTTTGGATTTGTTAGAACAGCATGCGGACAGGGCAAGGGTAATTCATTCGCAGTTGCCGGGCTACGTGTATCGTTATTGTTCGAGGAAGGTGAAGAGAGTGATCGAGAACATGCCAGAGTTAGGAGCGGATGATTGGGTTGTGTTGAGGACGATGATGATCGACTTGTACGGAATGAATGATTCGGAGTCGGTGGTTAATTTGGAGTCATTTTGGGCGTGGACGACAAAGCATGGGTTAGAAGGCAGTATCACCTCAAAGCATGAAGTTGGAGAGTATTATAGGCAGTTCAAACAACTGTCAGTTCTGTTGACGCAGCCGCCTAGACGAATTACAGAGAACGACCTCAGACTGTTGATAAAATTGGGCTGATACGAAGGAGTGAAAGGCAAATGGGATTCGACTACTAAGATGACAAGTGCACGTGGAATAAAGAGGTAACATTCAAAGTAGGCTTGCAATAAGGGAGGTACGACTGTATTGGGAAATCAGGAGTACGATTGGGGCGAGGAGAAATTAAAGTTTGAGGATTATGAGACCGACCAGCAGTCAAAAACAAAATCCGGGAGGGATCAACGATATTGGAGAGTTCCGAGGATAAATCGTCGATCCCAAGAATGTGTATAATACGTATAAAAGGCGAGAAAAACATACCAATAGACAGGTTTTTGTACTCCACATTTTCTGAGTTGAGCTCTGCTTGTTTTGCGTGCCTCGTTTATTGTCTTGTCGTCGTCTGGTTCAGTCTTGGAGACTTGTTGATTTGGCATATTTCTGGCTTTGAAGACGTTTGATCTGACGTCAAACGTCACGTGTTCGCTGTCTTTGGCAGCGTGCTTGGATCTTCTCGGGTTCTCAGTGTCTTTGCTTCTCTGTCTCGGCTTCATTCTCGTTTGTTCAGATTCTGTTCTGTTATTGATCGATCAGCTCAGCATCTCTGCTTCTGCTTCAGCTCACCGGCAACTTGATTCTTTGGGTCCTACCCGCCATCTAGTTTGTTGTTTCTGACGCTTTACTTTTCTTGCTTTAGTCTCCTTTACTTTTGAGTTCTCTGGTATTCCAACTAGTTCTTATCGAACGCTGGACTACATTTTTCTGTCTCACTACGGCAAACGACGCTTTACGCTCATAACGCATATACCCTCTCTACTATCTTACACGACCTCCACTCTTACCCTCCACTTCTAACTCGTTCGACTGCGTATCCGATTCATCAACTCAGTCAATACTATTATCAGAACTAATACTGTGCCATGACAAGATATGCAACTTTTGAACAAATAATTTTCTGTAGCTCCGTCTCTTCAGCCTATGACCTTTATTTTTTTGTATCAACTAGAAGAACATCCAATCTCAATGTCTACATTTTTTATTTGCAAAAAACTTGAAAAGAAACTTCATCAGCCAATAGCCAAGCATGATATACCAAAAGTACGTAGATATGCAACTGCTGGTCATGCATGGTCACATCTGAAATCCTGACTCCACTCACAATCAGCTCATTCATGCAAAGGCTCACAATAAGGTTTGTTTGGCTTTTTAAATTGAGATATATTACTGAGAAAAGTTATAATAGTATGTATTAGTATAATATGTTCTATCTATGGAGTAGGAATAAAGTTTCTGATGTGTCAAAGGACCAGCCTGTAGACTCAGATCCTGAGCATGATAATCAACAGAAATGAGATTAATTTGAGTCGAAGTCACAGAGGAATGAATTGGATGGAAATCAGATGAAGAAGGAGTATTGGACAAGTTAAGTTGATAATGTTGTAGTGGTGTGCCATGACTCAGACTTGAATCTTCAGGAGCAGTGTGTTTGCAACAAAATAAACCAACAAATTGTGGTTTATTCTTTAAATCTTCATTCTCAGTGAACTCAGCCTCAATACAATCCTGTAAGTCAGCCTTTGTGCCATTTATAGATAAACCAAGAACCAAGGCAAGATCTTGAAGTGCTGTCTTATTCTGGCCTCTAATTGTACCAGAAAAGAGCATCTGTATACCCATTGTGGCTCAACAAATCAAGTTTTTCTTATCCACTGCATCTTTCTTGGCCTTTTTTTCTGCCTTCTGTCTGTCCTTCTCCTTCTGAACTGCCCACTCTTTCCTCACCTCTGCTAGCCCCTCCTCTGATGTTATCATTCAGGCAGATGTATTGATTCATTGTTCTTGCTTCAATTTTTCTGTGCATAAATGAATTTGACAGTGGAGTAGAGCATTTTCATGGTTACAATATACAATCTGAAGTTCTGCAGAGTCACACTGATCTTGAACTAGCTTGAGCTAAGTCTCAAATGCTGCAACACGACTTTCAAGATTGATATATTGCTTTTCAGAAGACAGACTTGGCCTGACAGGTGTAGAGGAGGCTGGAGAAGAAAGGGACTGAGTCATAAATTGTGTGTGTTGGAGTGATGTAGATGTTGTTAGCGTCAATAATAAGCATGGCAAGCACATAGGTAATGTTTCAGGCTGATATTTTGATGTATGATGTGCAGGTATTTTGGCACATGTTGCAATGCTTTTTTGATGCTCTTCCAGGCTTTCTTCTAACCCACTTTGCTCTTCCTCCACGTCACTCTCCTTATCCTCTGTCCTTTTGTCTTCTTCATCCTGTTGTCCACTTTCATTATTGGCATGCACTTTCTTGTTGTCTTCTGTACTTGAATTTAATTTATCATAACCATTATCATCACTGTTACTACTGTTAGAGTCAATGGTGTATGTTGGTCCATTGGCAGGAATAAACTCATTGAAAGATGCATCTGGTGCTCAAGGAAGCTGAGTTTTTGCCTAGATTTCTTGTGATTTGATGGAAGTTGAATAACTTGATGCGAAATCACTTTCTTTAAAAATTCCTAAATAAATATCTGACTCATTAAGCATTGGTTTGTTCTGGATTGATACCTGCATTACACCAGGCACATTTGATGGTTTTACTTTTGAAGAACTCATTTTGTGCCATCATATACTCCTTTACAATATCTTGAAGTTCCATATCTTCTCCTCTCTCTTCAAGTATTATTATGCAATGATTAGACCAGGCAGTTGAAAATGGTGAAAAGACTCCAACATCTAGAGGCTGCAGCCTATGTGTAGTATGAAGTGGAAGGCAAAATAGGTGGACATTGTTCTTGAGAGCAAATTCTATGATTTTGAGTAGGGTATGTGATCCATGTCCATCATAGATTAAAAGGATAGGTTTTCCTGACTTGTTTCTCTCTGTAGCTTTTGGAATAAATTATCTTTTCAACCACTGGTGCCCTATCTTATTATCTGTCTATCCATTCTCAGACGTTGCAATCCTAGCAACATTTATGAGTCAACACATTTAATGAAATATTAACTTCTCATGCACAGTACTTCAGGCTCCTTAAACTACTCTGTAAATATACTCTGCTATTTTGAAAACACGAAATATAGTTTAATGGTGCAAGTATCATCTGCACATACAGTTTCAATATGTAACAAGCTGAAGATTGTCACTCTTCAGCCTGTATTGAAACTTGTCCATGAAGTCAAAGAGAAACTTTTTAGCCTTTCCTTTGCGACTACTACCTATCTGGACATCGTTTTTATCTATATTGTAGACATTTTCCCAAGGTATGTTGTGTTTTTTTATATGTTCACATAGCTGCTGAAAATAATGGTAAAGAGTTGTATAGTTGAAGGCTTGTGCATATTTTGAGTCCAGGCCACTACTATGAGCCAATTTGATGTCAGAATGGCATTGGAGGAATCGACGTATCCATTTTTTTGATATTGGATGCTTCTTATTCTCTGGAAGCATAGCTTCAACCTTCAGGCTCAGGGTCTTGTGGCTTACAGAGTGGCTTGTGGTACTAAGATATTTGATTTATTCAACCAAGGCATTTTCTTGTGCAGATGTGAGGAGCATTTGGCCACTGTGGGCTTTCTTCTTTAGTAATGTTAACCCATTGTGTCGACACCAGAGTGTACTTTTGTAGACTTTGTAATAGCTTGCAGCATTTTCCACTATATAAAATACTCTATTTTTCAGATCTTTAAAAGCCTCTTGAATGAGTTTCTCTGTAAAATTGCTCAGAGAGTTATAGTGGGTTGCTGCACATGTCATTGTGTTGAGGACTTGAAAACTGTTGTTTGGGCAGACTATCAAATTAGGCATTGCCACCAGGCTGTATGTGGAGCTTCAATCTTATTGAGAATATTATGCTCCCACACAAATCTCTCTCATCAAAGCCTTTTCAGGATACATATAGCTTTGAAAAATTAGATTTGAGCTGTATTGAATATATTAAGCAATGTTATCATGTAAAAAGTACAATAGTTTATCAAGAATCATTTCACTGATGATGAGGTGGTCACAAAATCAGATTTTTCAAGCATTATCAGATTTATTAAAGCTCAACAACCAAAGAATTCTTTGAAATATCTATAGCAACATCTTCATATAGACTCTATACATATATGAGATTTTTATAGTTCTCAAAAAGTACGCCGATGGAGCTGAGAAATAGAAGTTGCACAAGTGGGCTCGGTTGCATATCTTGTCACAGCACAGTATGATTTAAGCTTGAAAGCTAAAGGCAAACAGCCTATACAGTCATTTTAATGCATCAAATGATACTAATTAATATATGCTCATAATGAATTAATGCCACTAACTAGTCAAGGTCAATAATGCATCAAATTACTATTGAAGCTACTGAGCCATTGTATACTTAACATACAATATACACTTGTATATGATGCATCAGTAATTCCATATAGGTTCTCATGATATGCTTGTATGGGCCATTGCTAGCATGGCATGTTCCGAGATCTAGAATAGATTGAGGTTTTTCTGTGCAACGAACTACTTATATATGGAAAAAATTTTCAATTTTTGCTGTCAAGTAACTATGTTTGTTCTCATTGCCATTACTTCTTTTGGATAAGCATGAGAATAATGTCTTTGCTTTTTACTATCATATGATACATACAATTTGTCTGTACAGTTACAAATATGTGTGGAAATAATGTTTTCAATCTTTAACATTATGTGATACTACCTTTCATCTGTATAGTTACAAATATGTATGGAAATAATGTTTTTGCTTTTTAATGTCATGTAATACATATGTTTGTCTGTATAGCTACTTAGTAAGCAGTAGACTAGATATGCATGGAAATAATATCTTTGCTTTTTAATATCATGTGATACTACTATTTGTCTGTACATTACTTAGTAAGCAGTAGACTAGGTACATGTGAGAATAATGTTTTTCCTTTTTAATGTCATGTAATCTATATTATTACTATGTTTATATTTAATATCTATCTATGCCAAAATGTAGCTATGGTTATGTCTGTTTTAACATGTTCTTTGGTCTATAATGTTGCAATCAAAGTTTTATTTGGCTGACATTATTTTCTTGCCAAATATATTGAATGTCCATTCAATCCATAAATAAAGAGATATATTTTGTTGACTAATTGTGAGTCTTTCTATATTCTGCCTAGTACAGACATAACAGGACACAATATTATTTTGCAGACAATAGCCACCAAATGAAAAATCATATATTGAAGCAGATACATGCATTATAAATTACAACCAATCATTAATGCACCATGGCTTAACATGGAGCAACAACAGGCTATGCTCAAAGTTAAATATTCCTATTCAGACTCTTCTGATAGTGAGTTAGATTCCCATACTACTTACTTCAGATTCTGACTCTGAATTATATGTGTTTTCTTATGGTTATCTGTCATTGCTATTTCTCTATCCCTCATCAATGTATTTGTGATAAATACAGATCACCACTACCATGTCATTGACATCATAATTCCAAGTATCTTCTCATTTAATCAGAGGTATTTATATATTTTGTTATCATACTACACATTTGATATCTCCTTCACTCCAAGCTTCTCCACACAATGGCAAAGATGACTTGGCATGCTATAACACTTCCCAGCAAGATATTTGCTGTTTAAGTGGCCATTGTGCATTGACAAGCCATCATCTAGAGTGCTCTTAGGATATTATTTCCTCTGAACACAGGATACATAGCAGTGCATCAGCATCATGATATGCACAAAGCAGGTGGTAGTGCTATGGGAGGTGCAGAGGTGGAACAAGACTTAATCAATAATGTTTTTGAATAATGATGTTACAGACTGAGGTTTTGTTGTTTGCACTAGCAAGATATATGTTTAAAAACATACAACATGTCTTTTTGTTCTCAATTTATTACCACATGGAGCACTATTGTGAGATTCTATTGTGGTGCCCTCACACATCCTCCTACTGCCTCTCTGAGATCAAGATGCATGCCATGACTCATTAGAGAATTTTCCAGGTGATAGAGAGGTACTCAGATGTGCTGTATTATATCAGATCCGCTCATCTTATTTTTTTGTATGTTTTGGCCTCTTAGTTTGCTTCTTCATTGACCTTGAGTCAGGAGCTATATACATTGTAACAAATGGAAACATCTCATGATGAAAGCTTTTGATGAATAAGGGATTCTCATTGTTGCATTTCATACTTATGAAAATCAATGGCTTGATAAAGTTTGGACTTACTCAGATGCATCAAAAGAAATCAAATAGAATGCAAAGCTCATTATGATCAAACATATAGTACACTATGAGCATAATGAGCCTGATTTCACTTCATGTGGAAAGAATTGTATATGTGAAGTATTTTTGACCTTTGAACATGCTCAATCTTCTACATAGTGTGGCAACGTAACAATACCTTGTCAAGTAGATCTGAGCATAATCAAAGCCAATATTTTCATGCTCAACTAGAGATATGTTCACTTGCTACATGTTGAAAACCTCTTACTAAATGTTTTATTTTTAGTTCTTTTTATTATAGTTAGTGAATAGCTATCTATCTATTCTATACCTGTTGCTCAATGTCAAGACTAAACACATGCTGCTTCATCCACATCCACTGTTATTATTGCTTTTTTTGAAGTTGATACCACCATTGTAATTATTTCATTCCACATTAGCATGGGCTGGCCAGCATCTGCTGCCACTTTCATCCATGTTCCTATATTGGTGCACCACCAATAGACCTCTCAACTGATTGATTCCTTATATAAGCTCTGATGGGATATGCTAGGGCAGCTCTTACTGAATGAGAGCAAGCACCAAGAAACTTCCATCCAACAACAGTTGGTACTCATGCACCCCTTCTAGACTGTGAAGATGTATCAGGTATATAGTATGGAATATAGGGTCACTTACATATAACATCTTCCTGATTTGATGCTAATGTATTCAACAGCCAATTTCTCTTCTGTAAAATCTATGGCTGTGCTGCCTCCACTTGTCATATCACCTGCCATACCTCCTCTATCTCCAATGCTCCAGATGCTGCATTGTCTGACCTTTGATTCTCAATATGCTCTACTTGCATTTGCAAACCAGCCAACTTATCTTCAATAGCCATGCATGCCA
This sequence comes from Macrolepiota albuminosa, assembly GCA_027475525.1. Taxonomy (NCBI): domain Eukaryota; kingdom Fungi; phylum Basidiomycota; class Agaricomycetes; order Agaricales; family Agaricaceae; genus Macrolepiota; species Macrolepiota albuminosa. The sequence goes on along the minus strand of JAMWFC010000036.1, from coordinate 245,178 downwards.
TTAAAGCAGTGTCTCTGTCTCTAAATGCTCTGTCTCTGTTACAAATCACCATGTTCTGCTCTTTCTGCATGGCCTCCCAAGCATGCTATTCCTGCAAAAGATTCTTTTGTGTGCACTGCAACTGTAAGATTATTTGGTGCTCAGTTGCTAGGGCCTCTTGCAAATGCTGGCACATCTCTTCATCAATAAATGATTGGGCAAATATCAGAGGAATTTCATAGATATCCAATATGTCCAAGCTTGAGGACCTTTGTGCATGCTTGTACCCTGCTATCTCTACTGACTCAGTTAAAGCTCAGCACTTTCCTTGTCCTACTGCAGAGACAATGTGTCCACACTTTCTCCTTGCAATGAATCCTCAGCCTGTGCCTCAACTGACCCCACAGCTTTCAATAAACTCTTATACTGTGCTCTACTTGACTCCAGGGCATATTATCTGCACTCCATAACTTTGTATTTGCATGTCTGTGCATGCAATTAAATAATATTGAACCTGAATTTATTGCCTTTTCAAAGTATGGCTCCAGTGATGTTTGATGCTTTTCCTTATCATGCCAAGTCATTGGTGCTTCCCCCATCAATACAGGCAAAGCTCTGTGCTTCTTCGTATCCTGTCATGTAGTCAATGCCTTCACTTTCTTTTCTCTTGATAAATTTTCAGCCAGTGCTCCATTCGACTCCTCAGTCCTTGATCTGGATGCACTAGCCAACTAGCCTAGCATCCAAGCTATGTATCACCCCTACTCTTTGCTCATGCAAAATGCTCTCTATGCCTAAGCCATGAAGCATTGCTTGTGCTAGGCTCAACAAAAAATACAAATGGAGTTATTTCTGCAAGACTTTGCCACTAGTGCTTCAAACTTATATAGCTCATCTTGACATAAGCATAACAAGCATAGGTGATGGTTAGGATGCACAATCACATCAGGAAAATACTCACAGAATCCTTGTTCTGACATTACTTGAGGATAGGAGAGCTACGGTACTGGTTTTGAGCTGCTGCAAATTGCTCTGATATTACATTGGCTTGAAAGATCTGCTGCACTGCTGAGACTAGCCGTACCTGACCAGGACCAAGAATAGGCTGTTTAGTATGTATTGATGAGCTTGTAGCAAATGCTGATTGGACTAAGCTGTTCAAGCTGGCCATCTGCATGCTTTTCTCTAATGTCAATGGGTCAGATATCAGTATTGATGAACTTGACCCCATAAATTGGGCTGCTGTCTCTGAGTAGGCATGCTGAGTAAGTACACAGACATGCTGAGAAACTACTTACACTGCTGGAAAAGATCTGCTATTTGCTGCTTGTCCAGATGACACTCATATATTTCTTGGTGCTTCTTGTAGCATAGCTATGAAGCAGTAGAGTTATCATTAGGCAGAGATGATGTAGGCAAATGGTTAGAAATAGAGTGGCACAATATAGTCAAAGAAAAAGGGATAGTGTAAGGGCGACCTCTAGAGGCTGTGGCTCAGTCACACAGCTGGCAGAGGGAGATCCAAAGAGAACAAGTCTGGGGATTTCCTATGCCAGGTTGGACGCTTCTGGGGCCTCTGAAGCATGGGAAACAACTGTACAGTACAACAAAACCTTAAAAACTCGAAAATTGACTAACCAAACAAGTATGCAAACAAAGGAGGAAAACTCCGGACTTTAGAAGTTAGAAAGGCAAACTCCAGCTTATCTAAGCAGCCTGGAGCGGTGCTGAAGGGCCCACACTTGTCTGAGTGATAGCTAAAGAACCAGAGCACCTCAAAGGTTGAGAATAGTACTAACAGATAGTGTTGAAAAAGTAGTAACAGCAAAATGAGAGAATGATAGAAGAAATAAGGAAGTGAATGAAAGGAGAGTGAAGGAATAAAGAGTGAAAGAAGAAAGGAATGGGGAGTCCCCTGACAGATAGTCAAAACATTTTTTTTATCTACTCTTTTGTTATGATAGCATCAAGCTTCTCCTTTTATTACCACTATAAAGACATAGCTACTGCCATATTGCTTAGATAAGTAAATAAAGATAAATCCCAAGTTTTGTATATAAGTAACAATATGAGTGTTATGTCCAGACAGATAAATTTGTGTCCTCTACAAAGTTCATGTATTTTTAACTAATATTTTCAAGTGTATTTTTATTATTTATTGTTTTATAGATTGGAAATGGCATATGCACTATTATTATAAAATAAAAGTAATAAAAATGAATATAAAGGATAGATGGAAATATTATTACTTACTTAGACTCTTTGCTAGCTGCATAAAACCTACACAATACATCATTCCAAAGCCTATACCTTAAATAGTACAATAGATCATTGATCACATACAGGGTTGATCTTACAATGCTCAGCATTCAGCAAATCTATACAGAATGCCATCACTAAATGGACTCAGCTGCTCAGCCTGCATCTATATGCCAACATTACTATGTATTTCCTAATATTTGTACCTCTCAGTTAGATGTAACAGAATGTCACTCATTGGTAAGGTGCCATTTCACCCTCAGATCAGACCATGAATAATTAAGATATCTGAGATTCTATAGAATACTATTCTGATGTCAACAAGGATTCCATACTCTGTTCTGCTAATTATCAGCAAGCATGACATTTGGGTTCATTATCCTCAATGACAAGACACAGCTATTTTAAACTATATTTTGAATATATATATCCTGAAGTTAACGCAGATAATATATAATTCCTCCAATATCAATTTAATAATGCTAATTATGATTGGTTGCAGCATAAATATATATTGTCTAAATGAGGAGGTTAATACAAACATCAGGTGAGTCATAATATTAGATCAGAATAGGATTATTCATTTACTAATGCATCTTAAGTCAGTGTTGTGGATTGCCAGCTACATAAAATTGAAATGGCATTTTAGGGCCTGTATATAGCCTCACACATGTGTGTAATGGCATTTTTTTGTGGGTATGTTATTGCTGTCCAAACTAGTATATTGTTTTAACCTGATGATGATGATGATGTGTCAGTTTATTTCGTTAGAGAGTTATTTTGTACATAGGCATAGTGTCCTAACTCCCGCAGTATGTAAGGGTACGCTAATTACGGACACTCCGGTAGGTACTCCGGCCCGATGCCTTTTCAAGCATGCCGGTTACGCCTCGTAGCCATTTTACTACAATTTGAGCCTACTCGAGCACTTCGTCGGAGTTCATACTACTTCACGTATTCAAATCCCATCCTATCTGCCGTTAACGTGCCGTCCCAATTATTGGACCCGTTTACTTTCAGCAATGCTTGCCGTTATAGCCGAGGCTCCATGACTCTAACCCCCCCTACGCCCAGATGCTATTTTCGGTAAAGCGCCTTGCAACCCCCATTTCAGGCGGCGACGGATCGGACCAGCGTTCAGGGGAACCCCGCAGTCCGTATGAGACCTAAAGGCCCAGGCCTACTAACCGGGCCGTCCGATGGATCACTTGGTACTTTGGCAACCGATGCAGGCGGACTCAGCCAGCTGCGCTTATTTGACCTCCCTATTTTCACACCTACCCGTGCCACGGCATGCTTGGTCAGCAAGGTACAGTTTTTCCTCTCCCAAATCCTCCGCGCCGGGGAATCCTCTCTTTTTCTGATTGGACACGAGCGTAATGGTCACATTGCCTCCTCCAGTCATGTGCTTGTTGGTAACCCATTCGGCCTGCACAACAAAGCCTCCCTAGCAAACACGTGAGGGCAGTGGCTTTCCGGTGGCATTGAATAACCCACGTGGTGTCTAAGGTGTTTTCCACACAGGCGCACTTAGCCAGGAGTCGAACTCCCAACCTTGCACTTGGGAAATCATGTGATCCCCCTAGGACTGCGATGGTGCCAGCTGAGCCACCACAGCCTCTTGTTTTAACCTGAGGTATGCAGCTATAGAGGTGAAGAGGTATCCAAGACATTGGCCTTCTTGCAAGTATTCACTTATCTATAAATAAATAAATAAATAAATAAACAATATATTAGTTGTTTAGTTCTGTTGTTGTGGCTGTATACCAGTTAAATATATGATTATTGCACAGTCACTAGAATCATGAACCTCCTCTGCAATTAAGCGGAATGAATATTGTAAATGAGAAACAAGAGTAGCGCTGAACTGGTCACATAATGTGTGAATCTGTATGTATTATTGACTAAAGCAAAAAGTAATATATGGCTACTTATAATACAGGGAGAAAAGGAAAAGTTGAAGAAAAACTGATTATAAGACTGTAATGTAGACCAATAAAAAATCTAATATAAAAACATAAGTAAGGAGCTATTGTGACCTTCTCATCTGCGACTTACTTTAGCTGTTTTGATATCTCAAGGAAGAAGAGATAATACCAAAGTAAATGGAAAGAGCTAAGGTGATAAGTAAGCTGAGCTTACTGAATAGCTATGAAGTCACCTGGTCTTACTGATAAAAGATACAACATAAAGAAAAAAGAAATTCCAAAAAAGACACATAGAGACATCACAACGGTACGTGTCATACGTTGTACGGGAGCCCGCTTTGTGCCGTACCATACGTGTCCAG
>JAMWFC010000036.1:43349-240550 GCA_027475525.1 Macrolepiota albuminosa | reverse complement strand
GCTGGACACGTATGGTACGGCACAAAGCGGGCTCCCGTACAACGTATGACACGTACCGTTGTGATGCCCTACCCTGAAAAAGAAAATAGTATATAAAGAGGCTGCAAAAACAGCTGAACTCAGAGTAAGACCAATATAAGAATGTGAGAGAGCATTAGGACACTCATCTGAGCAGGCAATGAAGAAGGAAATGGGCAGAGAAAAGGCTGCCCAAAATGTCTGAGACTGGATGCTTTACTGATTACAGCTCAGCATCTGCCATACCCTGGCACTGAGCTGACATGGGCAACTAATTGCAAAAAGAAAAAAAAAGCAAACTACATATATAGACTGAATTTCATATTATTACATTTTTTCAAATGCAAAAGCATGTAATTGAAGCTAAAATGTCATATAATATTGTTTTTACTTTTATGTATTATTTGAAGCAATATAACTATTTATCCATTAGTATCGGACTCAATATTTTTTGGTCTGTGGTTTATAAAGGTATTGTGCTTAGATCATTCATTGAACAAGCATTAAAAAAGAACAAATATATATACATATAATTTCCTTTAATAGGTATTGCCAAACTATTTGTCCATATAATTGATTATATAATTGATGTGTTATTTTAATGTAATAACACTTATTACTATATTTACTAGAGGAAAACAAATAATATAGATGGTAGTATATATAGATGATCAGTATTTAAGTTAATATAAAAAGACAATAAAAGCTTGTAGAACAATTCAGAGAAGACTGATTAATCAGATGCAATAAATATGATAATCTAGTAAAAATATAATAGACTGCATTAGGTAAAAATGGCTCAAGGGGTATTATCAAAGCTATTGTAAGATATTAGTCATCAATATTCATATAATTCAATATTTGTTTCTTGAAATTACTGGTACTGACCACCTTGCTGGCTCTCTGTCAAGGTTTTCCATTGTTTTTATACCTTTGGAGCTTTTTTTTACTGATTTATAGTCTTTGCATTTGAGTGGTTGCCCCTTCCTCTTCTTGATAATTGTCAGTGTGATAAATAATACATTTATTGTTTATATAGCCCTCACTAGTGTAAATATTTTGTCCAGCAGCATTATCAATCTCAAAACTGTTAACATCTTATACTTCTCTCCTCTCAATAGAACAACTGCAAAGAAAACTTAGGCTACAACTATATTGCCAAGTCAGAAGATCTGCAGTTTAATCCTATTAACCTTTGATTTGTGTGAGCATCTATGTTTTATGGCCATTGTCTATATATTCTTATATTTTGTCTCTGTCCAGTGTTATCCTTACTTGCACATACTCGACAACATTGTTTAATATCTTTTTGAACTTCTCTCATGCAAGTTTTTTAAGCAATTTATTGAGGCCAGTATTTTTTTTGAATGGAATGTGAACTTCTCTTTTGTCTGAGTCCTTTGCAAATATAAACACTCTATTGTTTGCATACAAGATCTTGTTTTCTTCATCTGATATTTCTTCTGGCCATTCTTCTAGTTTGCTTTCTTTGAACTCTCAGTCAAATGCTTTGTATACTGTTTTTGCTACAGCCATGATATTGTCAAACTGCTGTGTGCTAAGACTATCCAGTTTTATTAACTGTTTAAGGTATTTACATTTTCTGTTGAATTCACTATATATCTATTAGCCATCTTCAATATATGTAGCATCATTGAATGCTCACTTTATAGATTTTCCTACCTTAAACGGGGGCAAATCTATGTCTAATATTGCACTGTATACTATGAAGATTGCTTCCTTATTTGTCATCTTGCTATTTTCATCTGCTAGTAGTAGTCTCTATATTTTTTGAGCTTTTATACTGCTATACAACTATCATATTTTTCCATTTTGAGTTCTTCACAAAACATTAACTCTATGTATAGATGCAATACATCTATATTTTCATTTCATCTGCAGAATGTCATGAAATCATGCTTTTTTCTAGTGCTCATTATACTCAACATGTTGTTTCAAAGTACTTCCTATGTCAATGTCTATTTAAATATGATTCTAAAAAGCTTCATTCAGTATGCACTTGCATTGCTTTCATCATACTTGTTGTTCATTTTGTATATATATATGCGATGATAAGATAGGCTACAGAATATCTGGTGAGCTGATACTATCTTGCATCGCATGGCAGCCATCTATTATAAGCAACTTTTTGGTATCAACTATTTGTATGGCTTTTTATTCTTATATTGTATTACATTGGTCTAATTTAGGCAACATTTATAGGTTGACTGTTATCTGTCTGGCTTCTTAGCAATTTGGATATATTTTATTTCTCCTATTCAATGTCTTTAGAAACAATAAGACTGACTTGATTTATTAGATTTCCCTATCTGCAAAACCTCTAACTGTCTCTCAGACAACTTCTTTCCCATAGATTCTCCTGTCTCACAGGACTGTGTTCTTTTCCTTTTATTTTGAAACATGTGCATTTTCACATCAATATATTGCTTATTCAGTTATATCATTTTATTTTATTTTAGCTTATAGATTGTCTGTTCTCTGGATACTGAGTAGGTTACTTTGCTTCTCTCATCTTTTAGAATTAAACTAGGCTAATTCAAACTGACTGATTGATTTGCCTATTTGTATTATTTACATATTACTCTGTTATTACTATGGGATTAAACAAGACTAATTTAAATTGACATTTTGGCTTGCTTATTAGTATCCCTTACTTCTTACACCATATTGGCTACATTTTTTGTAGTATCTGGATCTTTTTGCTATTTTGCTTTTTTATGTCCAGACTCGCTGGTCTGATGCATGTAGAGCTTGTGTAAAGTTGTATTTTCTTACACAGGTGTTGGTGTTTGATTTATATTGTTTTATTTGTCTACACATATATTATTGGTTCTTTATTTATCTTCTGAATAGCTGGCTCAAAGCTTTTAATCTATTATTAGCTCTGTCTTTTTCTTAATTTTAATTTTATTTATTTTAAATATTTTTTCTCTTTATATTTGGCTTTTATATCCAGTTTATTATACAACCATGAGTACTTGTAATATTATATTTGGTTTATTCATCCCTTGTTGCTTTTAACATTTACATGTTTGTTAGTATGCCAATATACCATAAAACATGCATGCTGTAGTCTTTCTTATCCTCATTCTTCTGCTTTATCTATCTCTCACTATATTTGTTTCTATATTGTTATACTTGGTATTACTATGCCTCCATGCAACAACTTGAAGAAATCTACAAATAAACCAGAAGATATAATATGTTCTTTGTATGAACAGCTGCAAGCTTTGTAAGTTTCTATCTACCTATCTACATCTTATTATTATACTGATATATTTGACTAAGGAATGCAGACTAATTAAACACATACATTATATAATTATTTGTATGTACAACCTTGACATGTGCTATCAGTATATTTGCAGCTGTATTAGCTGACAATTCACCTATCAATACTAATTCTGCATTTTTCTCTTCAGTCAAGCATAAAATTGGTGTAGCCTGTGATGTGTACATCCTTGTATATCATGCTGATTTCAGTAATTGCTTATCATTTGTAGTAATAGTACGCACCCTATGTCTTTGCCAAAGAAAAAGAGAGCTGATGGCCCTTCAAGCATTGAGTCTTCAGTTATATGCATACTCATGTTATGTTCTTGCCTTTTAGTTAACTACATACTGTTTATTTAGACATGTTTTGGAGAAGCTTTTGGCTGGTACAGATTATGTGCTGTCTACTTCAACTGAGTAAACTATGTTAGTCAGATTATACTATTTGTACTATGTTCCTCTTGCAGAAAGTTATGATTTGTCAAAAGTGTCAGTATTTATTTTTAATTTTTAATTTTATTTATAGTATTGGTCTATTTTGTAATTGTAAACTGCCTGCCTATTCATTGGATAACAAATTTTATGCCACTAGTAAATCTATTGTCAATAAAGACACATCCAACAACAGAGTTGATGGGAGTAGCTTTGAGTCATTGGAATTTCCTGATGATAAAGCTGATATAGCAGACTTAGTTGTCTCAGACAGTGTGCCAATTGCATGTGTCAATTACAATGACAAATGCTTAATGTTTGCTGTCTCTGCTGATAAACAAGTATGCTAGTGATAACAAAAATTGTTGTGTTATGGAAAATGCCAGTACTTCTGTACATGGTATTGCTACTAAACATGATGATCCTGTCAATGTTAGTGCTGGTAAACACAATGATATTGAAAAGTAGCATTTTATTATTTGCTTGATCAATTTCTGTATTCTGATATTTTTTTTTGTTGGATTTGACAGTGCTACTGATCTGACTGTTATAGTTACTAATCCTTCAGTTATGCAGCCAGATGTACAAGATCCTATGTTTTCCACTACATACAGTACACTTCCCTATCTTTCATATATCTGTTTATAGTATCCATGTTGCAATATGTACTGTTCTGTTACTATTTATTGATATATTTTTCGCACAGTTGCATGTTCAATATCATACTGTATAGATACAATAAACAAATTAGTGATGGGTCAGTGCAATTTGCACATATATCAGCTATGATATTGAAGATGTCTAAAGAAAATGCAGAGTAAGTGCTTATATTATCTTATTTATATGCATTGTCTTTATACACATGTCTAGATCTTTGATTCAAAGCCTCTTATGGATCAAACATGGCTTATATGTGTATTCAGCTCACATTCATCCTGATAATCTTACTGCTAAATCTGGTTGTCTTGCGTTAAACAATAGAGGTAATGCTTTTTGCATTGATGTCATGTTTAGTATTGTATCTGCTTCTCATCTCTTTGATTCTGGTATAGAAGTCAGCAGTTACTTGTTCTCCTATAAACAGAAATGATTGATAATTGTATCCTCCTAGCAGAAGTTTCTATGTTCTATAGCCAATGTTGGAAACACATTGAGTTTGCATTCTAATCCCATGGGCTCTTACTCTAGCAATAGAATGGGCTTTATAATCAGAAGCAAAGAAAAGAGCATGCATGTCCTTCAAAAACTGTAAATTTTCAACTTGTATATAGCATACCTTTATATTGATTTCACTTTATAGTGGGTGGCTACTCAGCACCTGCTCTTTTGAAGCCTTCTGTAATCACCAATAATTCAATGTTTTTGTTCAAATCTGCTCTTATTCTACCAACTCCGAAGTTTAAGAGTTCTATGGAGGTGGTAATAAATTATGAATTGACAGATGGGTCTTCTGTATTATTATTTGTTGACTTATTTATTTATTTATTTATTTATTAATAGTTTCTGTATATAATAGTTGTTTAGAAATTAGACCTGCCTTTTGCTTTTTGATTGCTAATTTCAATGCTATCATTAATTGGTGCTTGTATAATGGCAACACATTCAATATTTCCAAGGAGTATATTGTTGCCATAAGTTACACAGCTAGATGGTTTGAAGATTCTTCTTCAGTGTATGTTGATCTTTATTAAGATATTCTTATTAGTTATTTATTTATTTTTAGATTCCTCTTGACTAACATCAAGTCCATCATGGTTCTTTATATTTCTAATCTTGTTGTGGTTGGTAATGCATGTACCAGGCACATGGCATCCTTAATGAAATCTGATGGTCTTAAAGGGCCTGAATGTGGCACTCTAGGAGGGTCAAAAGATATTTTTTCTTCTAGTTCTGTGGATGGTAGGTATACTCTCCAAACACTGTAGTGCCAGCTCCAAGATGTCTCACATCACTAGTCTGACTGCTTTTCTCCAATCTAGTGTTGGTAAATTGTTTACAAATCAGAGTGCTACTTCTAAGCCATCTCATTCTGCTAAACCACCCAAAAGGAAAGATAAAAATGAAAAAGCAATCTGATTGCTGATGTATAGATCACATATAGTTCCTTTAATTTTCTGTATTTGTCATTATAATTTTGTTGTTTGCGATATTCTGATCCCTTGGTTTTTTTGCTGAACTATATTGTACTATTTTTGCATACATCACTCTGTTTGACTACAAAATTTAAAGTGATGTAATGAATTGACATTATTTACAATATGCCAGTAGTCTCATGTAAAAGTGTTATAAACAGATAAAGCTAAGTCAGTATGACCTTTGTATTCATTGATATTATAGCACATATTTACATATTTACTGTTTGATATTTTTACTTGCTAAAGATTGTGTTGTCTGTTGTATATGACTAATCCTTGTTATTTGAAGTTGTTTATAGTTAATCTGATGTCAATCTAAATATGGGCTGCCATTACATATATATTTTATTTATTGAAAATACTGATTTTTTTTATTTTATACATATATATATATAGTGCATTAATACTTCCAAACCTCTATCTTGTTCTCTCTCCTGCCTTTTCCACATACACACATACTTTCTGATATTTTTGTGATATGTCTGTGACTTTTTCTCATCCTCGCTTATCAAACAAGGCTTTTGCATCCTGTTTCTGGTTCACTGATGCGCTGCTATCAGATAGAGATCTTGCTACCTGCTATAGATAAGACATGGCAATTCACATGAGTGAACATTGTCAACTTGTTTATTGTTGATAATATTATAAATACATGCTATTGTTATTTTGTAGCAACTTGTTAGCTGTATAATTACCGAGGAAGCTACATTTTCTCCTGCCTACAAAGATGATCAGTATTCTCTGTTTCACACTCTTATAGTAGGAGATAATGTGTCTATGATACCTGAAAAGATCCTAATGAATGCTTAATTTTGGATTCTCATGGCCTATTGTGTTGTGGATGTATTTCAGATGATGAATAGGGAGGCTATTCAGAGACCCTCTTCATCTGCTCCTATAATTGACAACTACAAAGCAGTATGTATCATTGTTTCTCTTGACTTTTATTAATTGGTCAAGTATAATATTTTATGTATTATCTAGCTTATAGGAAGCCTTAATAACATTCCTGCTCTACTAGAAAGATTCCAGAACACCTTAAACTCTCACATACATGAGTCAGAGATAGTGTCAGTTGTTTGGCAGAAAAAGATTAGTTTGGCAGTATGCTGAGTAAAAGAAACTTGGATGAGCTACACCGAAGTTTCTAGGGCTTAAATCTAGTGGGAGAATGACAAACAGGTGCAGAATAGGGTTCCAGCAAGCTCTAAAGAGCTTCCAGATCAGAGTTGAGAGATTTGTTCTGCTGTAAGGGCAACCTCTAGAGGTTGTGGCTAATCCCACAACTGACAGAGGAAAATCTGAAGTATATTAGAATAGTACCAACAACAATAAAAAGCATAACTAATCACATAGCAGAGAAAAATCTGAAGAGACCAAGTCTAAAAATTTCTCTGCCATGGTGCAGTGCATCAGCATAGTGGCAGTGGCATAAAAACAACTATACAGTACTTCAAACTTATCCTGAGACAAGTCAAAGCAGTCTTGGAAGCCTCTAGGAAAGCACAAAGAAGCTCTGAAAGTACTGAGAAAGTTCCAAGGTATCCAGAAGATGCTGAGATGTGCTAGAAAAAGAAGTTCTCTGACAAATACCTGATCTTGCATAACCAGCAGAATTAAAATCAAGTTGTTCTGGCATGAGTTGTTCTACTTCTTATTGAGTCTTGCTTTTGAAGTTTGTTGCACCTCCTACAAAGCCATTGTGACTATGAGCATGTTTAACAGAGCTTGCATTGTTGAGAGTCATTATATTACTTACTAGCTACTATTTTGTCAATGTATCTGAGATGAATTCTATGATCATATGCAAAATGGCATGCAATGGCTTTGTTTAAGTCTATGATAATTCTTTAGGGCAGCAACAAGTCAAGAATTATTCTTTGTAACTATATAAAATCATGAGAAAAACTGACTCAGATATAAATAGTCTTGTAATCTCACTTTTGATACTATGTTGATTATTCTCTGTGAGATTATAGAGTAGCACCACAGATGTGCTCAGCAAAGGACTTGGCAATGTAGTCAGAAAAAAGAAGGCACACCAGAGTGCTGGATAGTGACTCTATTTGGTAATTCCAAACTATGAATAATGCCAGCAATGCTTTGCCAACAGAAATTGAATAAAGCAAGTTCAATGTCTTTGGCAAGGGCATATTAGGCTCTACTGCCATTCAAACCCTCAATTGGTCTGGCATTTATATATTTCAAGCTTATCAAAAAAAAAAAAGGTTTGACAATGTCTACAAGGTCAGTCATTGCAAGTAAAAGCTATTTTAGGAGCTTCAGACATGCGTTAAAGCACAAGATAAGGAAAGACAGCAACTGCTAAATGAAATTTGAGGCATTTCAGAGAGTGTGCAGGATTGCGATGAGGCAGACTAAGTTGATGTGGAAGCTGACATCAATGGCCAGGCCACAATTAATATGAGCCACATGAGTGGTGAATTCCAAGAGCTCTTTGAAGAGGAGCTGTGGCCATCAAAGAAATAGAGGGAATAGCACACACATTATGATGCAATCATCCACCAAAATCTTGGATTTGCTGCACAATTGATATTTATGGTCACTGCATACCTCTGATGGAGTAAAAAGTTGGGGCTTGCAGCTCCTTTGGGTAGCAATGCAGTGGTGCAAAAAACATGGGTGATTAAAGTGGTTGATGTTTTTGATGAGTTGCATGCTTGCCCTTGCATTCTAACTTTTTTTAAATATTTGGCAGAGATTTATGTCTTAGACATACCATGTTAAAAGAAAATAATACTATTGCTACCTTGTTTATTGAGTGTGGCCTTCTTCTATCTGCTCCATACTATTCCAACATTGCCTTCTCCATCTATGCTATTGAATTTTACTGCATGACTCATTTCCAATGTCCTCACCTTGCAATACAGCTGTTTATTAAATGCTTTTGTGATTTGCATGGCATCTTGTTCAAGTCCTACCTCAGCAAGAAATTTTCTGTTGCCTATAACCTCTATTTATCTATTTGCAAAGTGGTGAAGAAATGTGTCCAGGCTGTCTTTCTTTGCAACACACTCAAGTAGAGGCTTTGTCATGCATGCCCAGCATGCACTTACAAGTTGGAAAGGGAGAATAAAATGATTTGAGATGCTAGTAATGATAGATAGAAATGATTTTCTTGTGTGTCATCTGTCAAGAGCCAGCATTTGAGGATGAAAATGAAGAACTGATGCTGAAAAAAATAAAGAAGCTGCAAGAAAATTAGGAAGTTGAAGGAGACTACTATCTTAGCTGGGAGACAGTGGACCAATGGGCAAAAGGTGTGCTTCAAGAGATGTTGCCACTGAGCAAGGATTCTGCAAGTTATTGGTTTTTCTGTACTCAATTCATACTCACGTTCTGCATAAAAATAAGGTGCAGAGGGTTCAGAGTCAGCTTCCTGTGCTGAAAAATGGAGAAACATGGTTGATGAGTTGATTGTGCGTATGTGGGGGATTTTTGATGAGACAGGGGTGTTTCTTGCCTTCTGTTGACATGGCTTTGTTTTATTAATTGTTGACATGATTCAGAGCAAAGAATTGTGCATGCTATACTATTATATTGATTATATCCATTGTGTAAGGGCGACCTCTAGAGGCTGTGGCTCAGTCACACAGCTGGCAGAGGGAGATCCAAAGTGTATTAGAATATATACTGACAATATCAAGGTAGCTACTCACCTGGCAGAGGGAGATCCAAAGAGAACAAGTCTGGGGATTCCCTATGCCAGGTTGGACGCTTCTGGGGCCTCTGAAGCATGGGAAACAACTGTACAGTACAACAAAACCTTAAAAACTCGAAAATTGACTAACCAAACAAGTGTGCAAACAAGGGAGGAAAACTCCGGACTTTAGAAGTCAGAAAGGCAAACTCCAGCTTATCTAAGCAGCCTGGAGCGGTGCTGAAGGGCCCACACTTGTCTGAGTGATAGCTAAAGAACCAGAGCACTTCAAAGGTTGAGAATAGTACTAACAGATAGTGTTGGAAAAGTAGTAACAGCAAAATGAGAGAATGATAGAAGAAATAAGGAAGTGAATGAAAGGAGAGTGAAGGAATAAAGAGTGAAAGAAGAAAGGAATGAGGAGTCCCCTGACACATTGCCCAACACCTCACCAGTGCTAAATACCCTTTAGCAGTTGTCAGTAAACTTCTTGAGGCATTTGGCACTTATATTGGGAGTAGTTATAACATTGGCTGCAAGTTTTGTGCTACTCTTGCTGGTAGCCCCCTTGGACCACATGCCCATCAACTTGAATATAAATCACTTGTTGGAAGTTTTCATGAGCATGCCCACAATTAATGATGCCAGCTTAGATTCCTTGCAAAGTATGTTGAAGAGCTGGGCCTGAAAGACCTCAAAGGATGTGAAAGATTCTTTTTCTACTCAAATACTATCAAAAGTTGGTGAACTTTGAGGCCAGCCAGTTTACCATACTTGACTTATAGCAGATTCAGCCTGATTATCTGATTTAGAAAAGCATTGAATGAAGCACAAGCAAAATGGCTAGTAATTACTCCTGGAAATTATAATGTGCAAGAAAATGGAAACAGAACAATGTCATGCACTGGAAAATCACACCAAAAACCCTGAAAGTAAAACTTTGAAATAAAGCTTGGAATTGTAACACAATATACTCAAACCCACTCTGAGTGGCACACAGCAGCAGAAATGATGTCTAAGCATTGCTACTAATGGTGCCTTGATAGTCTAGAGCAATTGGTTGTTTTGAGAATATTTGAGTTAACTAAGATAAATATGTTGCAGATGGGTGAGTTCAGCACTTTATCATTCAGATACAACTAATAACATTGAGTATGAACAGGGTACAAGTTGCAGAAGCATATTGGTAAGGCTCTCAAGGCACAATCACAATCTGTGCAAAACACACTTGACATAACATTGTTCCACATGCTCTCTTTCCACCATACCCCAACCTTGCTTGGAACCTTGTTGTGGAATATGCCTTCCTTGTGGACTTCAGCCTCTTATCAAACATGCATTAAGATGTACATCAATGTCCTTGGGCAGTGCTTGTCATATGAATCACAAAAGATGAATATTTCAAGATCCAACATGCCAAGGAAGAAATTGTCTGCTTGAATGTGGAGATTTGATGACTAGTCATGTACATTCAAGACAAGAAGGTGTATCTGCAGAACAAAAGAAGCTTATAGCAACTAGGAACAGCATACTTGCTCACCAGATCTTCTTGCAGCAGGAACATCTCTGTCACTTCAATGTCCTCCACATGCAACACCTTCATAAACTTGTGTTTTTGCCAGGCTTTACTGGGTCTTTTGTGTCTGGCATCTGAGCTCAGGCAAGCAAAGGAAGAGAAGATATCATAGAGGTAGATCATTACACAGGGTGATGATGGCAATGGAAACAAGGGAGGTATTGACAATGATGACAATGACAATGCCCTGCTGGCTGAACAAGTGCATAATATGATCCAGATTTCTTCAGACATTTAATTTAGATATTGTCTCTATTTATATTGCTTGTTACATTCAGTAAATATAGTCTATACAGGTGTAACTATTCTATGCAATTTTTCTGAAAATTTTCAATGAATTTCGTATTAGAAACCGTACTAGAGGCTACACTTGGAGTGGTGTGATGGACACCTAGGTTGTTTATATCAGTACAACAATCTAGATACGTGTGTGATTAGTATATGTATGAGTATCAGTAATGTGTATGGTTTACTTCCAGAGACGTATAAACAAGACTGGGGAATATCTATGTAGAGCGTGCAGTTATATAGTATATTGAACAAAGCATTTGGACAGAGTGTTCAGTGGCCCAGTTGACTCTAGCCATTGTTTTGCAGTACTCTTCACATGTCACACCCGTGACACTCCAACATTTTGAAGAGGGGAGTAAGCTCATCATCGGACACAATGAGCAAGAAGGTGGGATTAATGGTCGGCGTTATTTCTAGGCGTTGCCAAACAATATCTACAATGTTTGATCATTGCTTTGATCGCTGCTGACAACATGCCTGAATGGCTTGGCATCACAGACTGCAGCGGGGATATTCTCAAATTTAAAATCTGAAATAACACCTGTATTATTGCAGGAAGGAATACTAGAAAAAGCACACTGAATTAGGTGTGGAATATAACTAAATTCCATGCCTAATTTGGCATGGTATATGGTAGCTACAGGTAAAAACCTGATTAGATGTGGATCTAGTATTTATATCATCTCAAATATGAGGAGTTGCATGGGAATTACAGGTGAAAACTCTACAGAAAATTTTTAGAAACCCAGAAATGGAAATGCTGGGAAGGTCATGACTTGTATGACACTCGGGACTTCGAAACGTCCAAATATGACAATGAAATATGTATTTCCTATAGAGGTCTAGAACAAAGGTTCCTGATGTGATTGTAACTATTGCACACGAAAACCCTTCCAAGTGATAATAGCATGTACATGCTATCTGACCATATAGTAAATAAAGACATGACCATATTCCAGTCCCCAATGATTGTGCCAATTACGCTGATGCAAACATGATAATTATAACCCTTCTGGACAGTCAGAATAGCCTGAAGATGGCAGGTTGTCCCATATGTCAAGGTTTCAGAACTCTACAAGTCAAGCATCATACATAGATCAGCAGGTACTATTTATCATCTTACTACGAAGAGGCTGATAACACCTTGGTCTTGGAAATAGTGACCTCATACCACTGCATATCACCAAAAATAACACTGAAGATAGATTGGCCAGGACAAATATGCAGGACTGGTATCAAACTGTAATGTTCTTGTGTCCTAACTTTGAACAAAAGATGACAACCATGAGACTGATAATTAAGGATATTCTGTACCTTTTCTGGACGGCATCTAGAGACTATCTTGTCAACTTCTGTAATATACTGTAGTACTTGGTTGCAAGTAGTACTGATAGTTCTGGGGCTTGATGATGTAAAATGTTACTTGCAATGCACACTGACTTGATGGTGAAATTGATATATTATAAAGTTGAAGGCTTTCAATAATCTTCCTGAAAGCAGAGGGTTCTCAACAAACTCCAGCCTAAGTGATTCACTCCCTGGGAACCACCGAGCCTTTGCCTATCAATTGCCTGTCTATTCTCTACTAAACTTGGGCTATTTATACTGTTTTTCTGGTGCACAGACCACTATCTACACCTGACTCTTTGTTGTAAACTCCCCAGCCTCTGGAACATATTTGATAGTCCAATTTCCCTTTTGGGAAGCCTGTTTTGGTGCCACCAGTTCCACCATTCCTCCGGATGTTTCTGATTGCCACTTCCCCATTTGCTTCTGCTCCATTTAGCATGATCATTCCCTGCATTCCATGCTTCTTTTTGACATCCCTCCATGCTTCTTTTCCTTCCCCTTTTAGTTGTGTCAAATCGGGCATTGTCAGATCTGATCTTGATCTAGATCATCACAAATTGATCCCATTTCGTCACTTCTGCCAGCTCTCATGCTTCCCCTCCCCATTACAGTGGTTGGACTATTATTGAGTGGATAGCTTGAGTTAGTCCCTGCCCTTTGTTCTGTACTGTCTGTGTATTTATTGGGGTGTTTTTGGAGATATAATTTGTTGAGACTGCTACCAGAAGGCTTACAGTTTTCAGCCTTATGATTAAATGTTTATTTTGACTTCTGGTGCATGTTGTGTCCCTGACTGCTGGTACAGGCTTACAGTTTTCAGCCTTATGATTAAATGTTTATTTTGACTTCTGGTGCATGTTGTGTTCCTGACTGCTGGTACAGCATCATATCAATACCATGTGCTCTCTGGTCTGGCGAAGCCTTCTAGCCACCTTGCAAATAGACTTTAGTTCGACTATTAAAAGCTCAAAATACTGCTCTTCTTCCATGCATTTTCTGACTCCTCCATACCAATGCATTTTTTCATTTTTGTCATCCTTGCTTGTGCATTGGCTTTATTTTTGGCTTCAACCTTGCCTTTGGAGAACAAAAGTTGTCGGTGGAGATGTTTACTCAAATGAGTTACATTTTGATAATTTGGATAATAGGTGTTGTTTGCAAGGGACAAGTCACAGAATCTGTAAGGGCGACCTCTAGAGGCTGTGGCTCAGTCACACAGCTGGCAGAGGGAGATCCAAAGTGTATTAGAATATATACTGACAATATCAAGGTAGCTACTCACCTGGCAGAGGGATATCCAAAGAGAACAAGTCTGGGGATTCCCTATGCCAGGGTGGACGCTTCTGGGGCCTCTGAAGCATGGGAAACAACTGTACAGTACAACAAAACCTTAAAAACTCGAAAATTAACTAACCAAACAAGTGTGCAAACAAAGGAGGAAAACTCCGGACTTTAGAAGTTAGAAAGGCAAACTCCGGCTTATCTAAGCAGCCTGGAGCAGTGCTGAAGGGCCCACACTTGTCTGAGTGATAGCTAAAGAACCAGAGCACCTCAAAGGTTGAGAATAGTACTAACAGATAGTGTTGAAAAAGTAGTAACAGCAAAATGAGAGAATGATAGAAGAAATAAGGAAGTGAATGAAAGGAGAGTGAAGGAATAAAGAGTGAAAGAAGAAAGGAATGGGGAGTCCCCTGACAGATAGTCAAAACATTTTTTTTATCTACTCTTTTGTTATGATAGCATCAATGCCAAAGACAAATAGAAAGCATGCCTAAAAGGATTCAAGCAGTTATCAAGGCAAATAGAGGACATACAAAGTACTAGATACTGTCAGGGGACTCCTCATTCCTTTCTTCTTTCACTCTTTATTCCTTCACTCTCCTTTCATTCACTTCCTTATTTCTTTGTCAGGGGACTCCTCATTCCTTTCTTCTTTCACTCTTTATTCCTTCACTCTCCTTTCATTCACTTCCTTATTTCTTCTATCATTCTCTCATTTTGCTGTTACTACTTTTTCAACACTATCTGTTAGTACTATTCTCAACCTTTGAGGTGCTCTGGTTCTTTAGCTATCACTCAGACAAGTGTGGGCCCTTCAGCACCGCTCCAGGCTGCTTAGATAAGCTGGAGTTTGCCTTTCTGACTTCTAAAGTCCGGAGTTTTCCTCCCTTGTTTGCACACTTGTTTGGTTAGTCAATTTTCGAGTTTTTAAGATTTTGTTGTACTGTACAGTTGTTTCCCATGCTTCAGAGGCCCCAGAAGCGTCCAACCTGGCATAGGAGTTTTTAAGATTTTGTTGTACTGTACAGTTGTTTCCCATGCTTCAGAGGCCCCAGAAGCGTCCAACCTGGCATAGGGAATCCCCAGACTTGTTCTCTTTGGATCTCCCTCTGCCAGGTGAGTAGCTACCTTGATATTGTCAGTATATATTCTAATACACTTTGGATCTCCCTCTGCCAGCTGTGTGACTGAGCCACAGCCTCTAGAGGTCGCCCTTACAGATACTAAAATTAGAGATGCTCAAAAAACTGTTTCAATGAGTGAATATTTTAGTAAGCAGTAGACTGAGTATGCATGAGAATAATGTTATGTACAGTTACTTAGTAAGCAGTAGACTGGATATGCATGGAAATAATGTCTTTGATTTTTACCATCATGTGATATGTATACCTAGACAATCTTTTAGAAATAGCACTCTGGCTCATGCATATCAAAAACCAAGACAGCTCCTTGACTATGATGTAGAATTTTTGAATCCTGAGAACTATGAAATGTTATTTAATATTTTCCTTTTCCTTCTTAGCTTGGTCATCATTCCAACACTGAGCAATCTTTCATTCCATCTGAAGATGTATGTGAGTAGTTTGTAGAATTAGAATAATCTTATAACATTTTCTGATTTCTTGGTTGTCTTTTGTAGAGAGCGAGCCCTGAATACCAGGACTGACATATCCCTTGAAAGATTTAGCATATTGCCACCATACAATGAACACCTATTGTCACTTAATAGGTCTTTTATCCTGCATAATAGAGATATGTCAACAAATAATTGATTTACTAGATCATAGCAATTACTGAATTTGATGGTCTGACTTACAACATGCCATCATTACAAACAATGATTAATGTGCCACAGCTTATCATAGAGCAATGACAGGCTATGCTCAAAGATAATCTTCCTATTCAGACTCTTCTGACAGTGATTTGGATTACCAGACTACTTCAGCTAACTTCAAATCAGATGTGTCTTCTTATGATTGTCACTGCTGCTATTTCTCTATTCCTCATTAATGTGTTTGTAATAAATCCAGGTTGCCACCACTGCATGATTGACATGACAATTCTAATTATCTCCTTGCTTAAGCAGAGGCATTTATAAGTTTTGTTCTTCTATATCAAGGCACATACTAAGCAATTTAATGTCTCCTCCATCCTTTCATCCTCTCTGTCCTTCTCCACTCCTCTATATGCCCTCTTGGAGTGCTCCTCCCTCTAAGTATGATGTCACAGATGTCTTGTTGTGCCATGACACTTCCCAACAAGACATTTGCTGTTTAAGTAGCCACTGTGCATCAACCAGCCATTATATATATAGTACTCCAGTGATGCTATATCTGCTGGACATGGAAATACAAAGCAGTGCATGCATCAGCAAGTAATGATGTGTGCAAAGCAGATGATGGTGCTATAGGAGGTGTGGAGGCAGAACAAGACTTGATTGAGAATATTTTAAATAGTGATGTCATAGACTTCAATATTTTCAACTGGTGTTTGCAGACTGAGGTATTGTTGCTTGCACCGGCAAGATATAAGTCCAAAGATACCCAATCTGTCTTTTCATTTTCAATTTACTATCACATAGAGCACTACTATGAGACCCTATTGTAGTGCCCTCACACATCCTCTTGCCACCCCCTCCAGGATCAAGATGCATTCACTAGGTGATGGAGAGGTACTCAGATCTGCTGTATTATATCAGACCTACCCATCTCTCCTCTTGTTTTGCTCATTCCTTGATCTTGAGTCAGAAGCTATATGCATCATAACAACCAGAAATTATCTTATGATGAAAGCTTTTGATAAATGAGGGATTCTTGTTGCTATGTTCCATACTCATAAAAATCAATAGCTTGACAAAGGTTGGACTTACTCAGACATTGTGAAAATAGGAGTGGAATACAAAAATTATTGTTGTCAAACATATAGTATGCAAGCCTAATGAGCCTGATTTCACTTCATGTAGAAAAGATTCTGTATGTGAAGTGTTTTTGGCCTTTGAACTTGCTCAATCTTCTGTGCAGTACGGCAATGTAACAATACCTTGTCAAATAGATATGGACATAGTCAAGGCCAATATTTTCATGCTTGACTAGAAGTATGTTCACTTGCTACATGTCAAAAACCTCCATTTCTATTTCTTTTTATTCTAGTTAGTAAAATAGCTATTTATCTATTCTATACTTGTAGCTGAATATCAAGACTAAACATATGCTGCTGGACTTATGCAGTTTATTTCACATATGACTGTAGATCAGCACCCTCTATTATTGAAGCCTTAAGTGCAATTCTCATGAAAAACATTGAATGGTACATTGTCTTTGCTTTATTGTCAGTAAAGCTCTTATTAAATAGATGTCTTTAATAGAACAGGTTTATAATATTAATAAACTCATTATTAACCATTGGTATTGGTACAGCTAATAATTACATTAATACTTACTACTAGTTAACCATTTAGATTTTTATATACAATGTATTTATATCAACCTGTACTGCCAACAAATCTCTCAACTGATTAATTCCCTGCATAAGCTCTAAAAGGATATGCTGAGACAGTCCTCGCTGGATGAGGATGAGCACTGAGGAGCCTCATCCAACAATAGTCTGTACCTGTGCACCCCTCCTGGATATGAAGATGTATTAGATATATAGTATGGGATATAGGGTCACTTGTGCATAACATCTTCCTGTGCCAATGCCAACATGTTCAACAGCTAGTTTCTCCTCTGTAAAATATGTGGCTATGCTATCTCCACTTGCCATATCACCTGCTGTACCTCCTCTATTTCTGACACCCCAGATGCCACACTGTCTGATTCTTGATTTTTGATATGCTCTACTTATGTCCACAAAGCAGCCAACTTGTCTTTAATAGCCACACATGCCATTAAAGCAGCATCTCTGTCTTTAAATGCTCTGTCCTTATTGCAAATTGCCATGTCCTGCTCTTCTTACATGACCTCTTGAGTGTGCCATTCCTACATAAGATCTTCTTGCATAGACTGCAACTGTAAGAGTATCTGGTGCTCAGAAGCCAGGGCCTCCTGCAACTGCTGACACATCTCCTCATCAATGGATGGTTGGGCAAGTATCAGGAAGATTATATAGATATCTGATATGTCCAAGCTTGGAGACCTCTGCACACACTTGTGCCCTACTATCTCCACTGACTTAGTCAAAGCTCAGTACTTCTCCTTGTCCTGCTGCAGAGACGATGTGTTTATGCTTACTCCTTTTTGCAATAAACCCTCAGCCTGTGCCCTCACTGACTCCACAGCCTTTGATGAACTCTTATACTGTGCTCCACTTGACTCCACACCCTTTGACCAGGACACATTACCTATGCTCAATGACTTTGTATTCATGTATCTGTGTAGGCTTAAATAGCATTGAATCAAAATTTATTGCCTCTCTAAAGTATGGCTCCAGTAATGCTCAATGCTTTCTTCTATTATGCTGAGCCATTGGCACTTCCTCTATTGATGTAGGCAAAGCTCTGCACTTCTTCTTATCTTGCTGTGTAGTTGATGCCTCTGCCTTCCTTCCTCTTGATGAACTCCCATCTAGTGCCCCATCCAACTCCTCAGCCCTCACTCTGAATATACTAGCCAACTGGCCCAGCACCCAGGTCATATCTCATCTCTGCTCTTTGCTCATATAAGATGCCCTTCATGTCTTAACCACAGAGCACTGCTTGTGCTGGGCTTAACAGGACACACAAATAGAGTAATCTCTGCAAGACTTTGCCACTAGCACCTTGAACTCACACAGTTCACCTCAACATAAGCATAACAAATACTAGTGGGATTAGGATGTGCAACCAGGCCAGAAGAACACTCATGAAACCCTTAGTCTGACACCACTTGAGAGTAGGAGGGCCATGGTGCTAATTTTAGGCCATAGCATTACATTGGCTTGAAAGATCCACTTTGCTGTTGGAACCACTCATATTTGACCAGGACTAAGAACAGGCTGTTCAGTATGTGTCAATAAGCTCACAGCAGATGCAGGTTAAACTGAGCTGCTTGGTTCAGCCATCTGCATGCTCCTCCCTGGTACTAACAGATCAGATGTCAGTGTCAATGAACTTGACTCTATAGATCAGGCCACTATCTCTAGATGGGCATGCCAAATGAATATGCAGACAGGCTGGAAAATTATTTATACTGCTAGAAAAGATCTGCTATTTGCTGCTCATTCAGATGGCACTTATATATTTCTTGGTGCTCCTCATAGCATAGTTATAAAGCAGTAGAGTTATCATCAGGCAGGAGTGGCATAGGCAATATTAGAGGTAGAGTAGTGTGACATGGTTAAAGAAGGAGAAATAATTAAAATGTTTTTCTTATTTATCTTTTTGTTATGATGACATCAAGCTTCTATTTCTATTACCACTATAAAGACATAGCCACTACTACATAGCTTAGATAAGTAAATAAAATAAATCCTAACTCTTGTATATAAGTAACCAGACCAATAGTTTTGAGTCCTTTATAAAGTTCAGGTATTTTGAGCTAATATTTTCAAGTATATATTCATTATTTGTAGATTAAATAAAAAAAGACTTAAAGTTTAACTATAAAGCTCAAAAGCAACATTATATTATTTATTGTTTCATGAGTTGAAAATAGCATATGCATCGCTATTATAAAATAAAAGTCATAAAAATAAACATAAAAGATAGATGGAGATGTCATTATTCACTTCAACTCCTTGCCAGCTGCGTAACATCTACATAGTATGTTGTTCCAAAGTCCATACCTCAAATAGTACAATAGATTAATCTTATCAAGAGTCAATTGTGCTACCTTACAATGCTTAGCATTCAGCAGATCAGCATGAAATGTATATAGCTTTACACATATGTATGATGGCATTTCTTTGTAGGTATTTTATTGCTGCCTGAAATTAGTATATTATTTTGACTCCAGGTATGCAGCCATATAGATGAAAAGATGTTCAGAACATCAGTCTTCTCACAAATATTCACTTCTTCAGAAATAAATAAATAAATAAACAATATATTAGTCATTTAATTTTATTATTGTGGCTATATACTATTTGAATATATGATCATTGCACAGCCATTAAAATTATAAAATTACATATTACTATATTATAAATAGTTAATTAAATAAATAATATATTAGCCACTTGTTTAATCCTGTTACAATATTACAATAGTGATATCTACTTCTGCTCTATAGTAGCTAAAAACAACTCAGTTAAGAAATGTCTTGGTAGATTTAAAGCTAAATAGTATTTGCATAACTAAAAGGATGCAAGTAGGGTAGCATCAAAACCTCAGTAAAGAAAGCTTGCTATCACTATAAGCAAAATCTACTATTTAAAGTATATAAAGAAAGAATTTGAAAAATAAGAAAGTAATAATAGAAAAGGCTTGTTAAAATGCAACTAAGCTAACAATTGAGCTTTGATCTGACTTCTGATGGCTTAGCCATGTATTACTTGAATATACAATCACTACACAGCTACTAAATACATGAAATTATATGTATATGATATTATTATATATTAAATAAATAAATATATAATATATTAGCCATCTAATTGTGTTATTATAGCTATATATTATTTATGTACATAACCATTGTATAGCTACTAAATTCATGAAATTGTGTTGATTATTATATGTATAGACTGAATTCCATATTATTACATTCTGTCAAATGCAAAAAGCATTTTTTGCATAATTGGAAGACGAATAATTATTTAGCTAAATTTAGAATTTGCTATTCTCCTATTCATAAAAAAAATTGAAGCTAAAATATTGTGATTTTGACCCTTAATTCTTTGATATTGTTTTTACTTTTATATATCATTTGAAGTGATATAACTATTTATCTATCAGTGTCAGATTCAATCTTTCTTGTCCACAGTTTATAAAGATATTGTATTTAAATAATTTATTGATCAGGCATTAAGGAAAAACAAATACATACAAATATAATTGCTTTTAGTAGACATTGCCAAACTATTTGTTTATACAATCAATTATATAATTAATGTTCTTTTAATATAATGACAATATTTACTGAAGGAAAATAAAAAATAAAAAATGATATAGATAGTAGTATATGTGGATGCTCAGTACTTAGATTGATATAGGAAAGCAATGAAGAAACAATGATGTGAGATTGCAGAACAAGTAAAGAAAGACTGATTGACTAGATACAAGAAATAGGAGAATTTAATATAAAAATAGCTCAAAAAGTAGTATCAAAGCTATCATAAAATATCAGTTGTCAATATTCATGTAATTTACTATTTGTTTCTTGAAATTTCTGATAATAACTATCTTGCCAATCTTCTGTTGAGTTTTTCTATTGTCTTCATACATTCAGAGCTTCTTTTTTCACTGGCTTGTAGTTTGTATCTTTGAGTAGCTGCTCCTTTTTTTTTTAATAACTTGTTAGTATAATCAATAATACCTTTATTGTTTATCTAGCTGCTCACTAGTGTAAATATTTTGTTTAGCAGAGTTATTGATCTCAAAACTGTTAACATCTTGTACTTCTTTTTTCTCAATAGAACAACTATGAAGGAAATTGTTAGATACTGCAGACTTGAGGGCCTTCTGAAAAAGCAACACCCTTATGAGGCAGACTTAATCTATGTGTACTCAGATGTCTGAAACTCTAGACCATGCTCTAGAGTTCAAGATGCAAAACAGAAAATATCTGAGGTCAGAGACTGAGTGAGATAATTGAAGAAGTTGAGAATAAATTGGGATTAAGGTCAAGTCAAAAACCAAGTGTTCTAAGATAATATCAGAGTTAATAAACTTAGAGTCACAAAATGCATACCAATCTCAAAATATGTGTGCCAGTCAAGCATGCTGGTCAATGTATACTAGTCAAATTAGAGTATATGCAAACAGCAATTGTAATATCAAGACTAAGGTAAACCAAGGTAGCTATGACTATCAATATTGTGAAGGTCACTCTAGGTTTCTGAGAGGTTTTAGAATATCTGAAACAATTCCTGGAAGTTAATAGGTAGTGGTGGGTGGAGGGGAGACTGTATTCTGAGAATTGTGCATGTAGAATATGCAATTAATTAGAGTGAAAAGGACATTGTGATGCATGATGCATGATAGCCAGGATGATTGGTATAATCTAATCATTGATTGGAAGATGATAGCTATGATAATGGGTAATTCCGAGCTCCATGAAGCAAGCTGTCAGAAGATATATGTGATGGTGGTATTGGCAGCCATAATGGCAGGAATTGTATTGTGGAGCTGGTGAGGGAGTTTCAGATAGGGTCCTGAGAGAGTTATGATATTGCTTACCATATAGCTATAAGGTACGTCTATATTTTCTTATTTTTCTGTTGAATAGTCTCATGTTGCTCAAGTTGGAAGAAGAGTCCCTACTTAAATTTTTTTATAATAGATGAAAACAATTTGCTTAAGCATATCAAATCAATTGACATATGTCAAATTGCTGATACATAATATTTTAACTTAGAATACTTCCTACTATTTAATTATATTGACAAGTTTGCTAATAAAGTTCAAGGTCAAATGCCTGCCACTGCTGAGCATACTGAAAATGAGAATGAGAAAACAGGACTCATAACATCTGAAGATGATTCAACCAATAGAGGGGTCTTGTAGCAGTTGCACAAATAATTGGAAGGCAGCTGCCAAGGAAGAGAATAAAAAGATGTAGGCAATCTTTTCAGAATCTGATATCTTTTCAAGTATTTGTCAACATACAGTCCTCAATTTGCATGATGTTGCTCATAAATATGCCTATGATTGATGCAAACACAGTCTTAGGTACATCTTTGGTACAAATGCACACCTACTCATAAGCATCAGTGAGGTCAATTTTTGAGCGATACTTCACTTGAGCCACATCTTCCCAGATCACCTCTTGATCTGGTAAAGGAGTTACATCCTTTATCATATTATTGTTGTGCTGGCATGCATCAAAAGCAGTTCAAAAGGTCCCATCCTTCTTTGGGATGCACAATAATAGTGTGTCACGACCCCTTCCCTCCGGGCCCACCCCGGGACACCCCCGGAACACCCTCCGGGACCCTCCCTCCGACCCCACAGGACACGCCCCGCCATCACGACCGCCGACACCGCCATCACGCGCATCAGGACCGCCATCAACCGCCACCGAACGCCATCAGCCAGCCCCCGGGACCCCTGCATCACAGACCCCGGGATCAACCGCCATCGACGATCGGATCACGCGGCTCGCATCAAGCCATCACGCATCACGCCCCACGCATCACGACTCCCTCCGCGCCAATTGATCGCGCGCTCCACACGCGCGATCCCGGTACGCAGCCCCTGCCGCTACTCAATAACCCCCGGAACCCATCCCAGACATCCCGGAACCTCGAGACCCGGCCCCGTAGTACTTATAGCGTAGTTCCTTGTTGTATTCGCTAGTCTTGATATTGCATAACTGTTACTTGGATATTGCGTGCCCTTTTGTTTGACTGGTACGCCTCGTTTGGTACGCTTCGACTGGCACGCCTTAGCATTCGCGTGCTATAAGTTTGGTACGCACTTCGCGACTCTTAAGTTACTAACTTGGTCTCGTCCTAGAACCTCCGGTTCACGACTCGACCCCCTCTAACTCCCAGCCACTTTCCTCCAAAACCCCCGGACTCTAGTCCCCTCTCCCGGGATTACCCTGTCCTCGTCTTGAACCCCGGAGTCCCAGCCCCGGAGTTCCAGACACCCGAGTATCCGTAGATCAAGTCCGCATCGTAAGGGCGTCGCTTTCCCGGAAAGCCCCCGATTCAGCGGAACCTGACATAATATCAAGACTCTTTCCTTACACCGTTCTTGATGGCTACGTATACTCACACCTACTACCCCACGGGGTACCAGACCGACCCTTACGGACGCCCGGTACCCGACCACTACTCCGCGCAGACCCCCCGCCCTGTCTACCCACCCCTCCCATACGAACCTCAGTACCTCCACCGCCACTGGGCCCCCGACCCATCCTTCTATGATCTGGGGCCCTCAGCCAGTTGGGCCCCTCCGCCCAACCTAGCCATGGCACGACCCGTGGAGGTCCCCTCGTACCGGAGCATTCCCGGGGGCCTGCCGGAGACCCCTCCTGCACCCAGTGGGCCTTGCCCGATTCCCCCCAGCGAGGGCCCCTTTGCACCCACCCCCTACTACGGTTACCAGCGCCCCGTCCCCCAACCCCGAGAAGCCCGAGGACCCCCCTACCCCGACTACCCCCCTCGTCATTACCCGGCCGCCGCTCCACCCGCTCGGACCCCTCCCTCGCCAATGGGACGACGACGCCTCGAGGAGTATGAACGGCAACGGGACGAGATACTCCGCTCTCTCAGGATCTCACCGGAGGACTTCGCGCAACGGACAAGGACGCTGCTTGTGGAGTTCGGGCACGACGACTTCGAAGGCACTCCGGAGGAATGGGCTCACTGCCTGGTCGAATTCGGGGATCGCCTCACGCGAGGAGACCTCCCGGAGCAAACCATGGTAAAGTATAGGCGCAATACGATCCTCCGGGAGGAATTACAGCAGCTGCTCGACGAAGTCCACGCGTCCCCCTCCCCTCGGCCCCTCAACGACCCCGCGGACCCAGGTCGCTCGATTCACATTCGACGGGAACCCCCGGAACCGGCCCCAGCAGTCCCGGCAGCCCCCACGGTCCCCACTCCGGAGCAACGGCAACGGGAAGAACGGCAGAACGCCTCAGCCATACTACGGTCCCTCAACCCGACGGGAGGCCTCTTCGATCAACCCGCTGCTCGCACGGTAGGCTTGTCAACTCGCCGCAGGGCTAACTCCGTTCCTAGTACCTTCGAGACCTGGGGACAGCCTCAAAGACCCCTGGAACCCCTCCCGCGAACAGACAACGCCCGACCCCCGGCCCCGACGAACCCCGGTACAGCCCGGGTGGACACCCCTAGTACGGACGACACGTTATGCTACATTGACGAGCTCACGCGCGATAACAACGAACAACGTCCCGCGCCCGCGCCCGCCCTGGCACCAGCACCGCCCGCCACGTCCGCCCCGGCCCCTCCGGAACGCAACTTCCGCCGCGATCCGCCACCCCACTTCGACCTACGGAACCCCCGCGACCCCCGATGCAAGCCCGACCCTCCCGGAATGAACGTCCCCGCGCAACCCGGCACCTGACCCAGCACCTAACCCCCCTCCGCCCGACCCGACACCGCCGAACCCTCCCCGACCGCCTCGCGCAACCCGGCACCCGACCCAGCACCTAACCCCCCTCCGCCCGACCCGACACCGCCGAACCCTCCCCGACCGCCTCCGCCACCCCCAGCTGAACCTCGAGGACGGCCCCCAGGCCCTCCACCTCCGCCACTCCCGGCGTGGAGACCCGGCCCCCCTCCTGGCAGGAACGAACCCCCTTGGGACAACGGGCCTCCCGGGCGTGGTCCCCCAGGTGAGCCGCCCGGAGGAGGACCTCCCGGCGGGTGGGGCCCCGCCCTTGGTGCTTTTCCTCCTCAAGGAGGGGGGGGGTAATCATTACTACTACTATTACAACGCTGGCCCCCCTCCCCGTAACGCTGCCGGACCGGACGACGCTCGCGACGCCCTCGCCCGCGAAGGACGCCTAGACATTCAGAAACCTGATGCGTTCACGGGCCGGGACCCCCGGAAATGGCGTACCTTCCTCACTCAGTGTCTTAATACGTTTCAGGCAAAGCCGCTCACGTTTCAGGTTGACAGCTCCCGGGTGGCCTTTGCCGCGTCGTACCTCCAGGGGATCGCCTTCGATCACTACACGGCCCTCATCCAGTTCGACCCCAACAACCCGGCACTCGCTCGCTGGCAAGCCTTCGTCGACGAGTTCTCCGGGAAATTCGGGATATACGACACCGTGGCCGAGGCCGAGGACAACCTCTTCAACCTCCGGATGCGCTCTGAAGAACGTTTCACTACCTTCATCGTACGTTTTGAAAAGGAAGCTTACGAGACAGGTTGGAATTACAGCGCCCTCCGGTACGCCCTCCGCCGCGCCCTCCCACAACGTATCAAGGACGTCCTCCGACTCGCCCCGAAACAACCCTCCTACGACGGATACAAGGCCCTCGTCATGCAGATCGACCAGCGCTACTGGGAAGACCGCAGCGAGTATTCGAACTCCCGACCCCCCTGGAACCCCAGAGGAGGACCCCCTTGGCCCTCCGGCGAAGCTCCCAACCCTCAAGGTCGAAACCCCGGTCCCCCCGCGTTCCCTGGCGGCCGACCCCCGGTGAGTCGCGGCCCGCCCAATGCTAACCCCGGCAGCGGCACCCGCCCCCAGGCCCAGCTCAACGCCGCCGTGGCCACCCAAGACCCGGGCGACGCGCCAAGCCCCGAGGAACCCCCGGGAGACCCCGAAGACTTCGACTTCGACGACGAACGGGACGAGGAGGCCCTCCGAGCCAACCGGCTTCAAAAGAAGGGACGACCCTGGATCGAGGTCCCGACGGATGTGCAGGAACGACGGAGAAGGGAGGGTGTCTGCATACTCTGTGGTGAGAAAGAACATTTCATCTCCGAGTGCCCCAAACGACAGGTCATGGGACGTGCCACCTGGACCTTCGAAGGGGAGGACGCTACCTACGAGTATTCGGAAAACGACCCGGCGATTTAGACCCGGAAGACGCCCTAAATCGCGGAATCGACCCCGACGTCTTCTCCGCCCCGGTCTCACACCTTCGCTCTACGACACTCATACAGGACACCCTCACGGCTTACCTACCCTCCCACTCTTCGCACTCCCTCCTCCTCAAAACCCGCCTCACCCCCTCCGGAACCCCCCTCAACACCCTCGTCGACAGTGGCGCCACCGACAACTTCATCGACGAAGCATGGTCTACCCTCGCCCCGGAACCCGCCCAGCGACTCCCGGTCCCGGTACGACTCTGCCTCTTTGATGGAGACGCCTCTTCGGCGGGGGACATCACCCACTTCGTGCGTATGCCCGTTACCTTCGCCAACGGACAGACTCACACTCTCCGGATGTTGATAACAAAACTTCATCCTTCCGCACCCCTGGTCTTAGGACTCCCGTGGCTCCGGGACACTAACCCCCGCATCGATTGGCGACACCTCACCCTTCGCCTGACCCGGGACCCGAACCCCGACGACCAGCAACTCCCCTTCGACATCCCCCACTCCCCCAACCCTGCTCCGAAGGACGGGCCCCCACCACCCCCGGACTCCAATCCCGCTCGTCCCGATCCTTCGTCATCAATGCCAGGCTGGATGGCACCCCGGGACCGATATCGGCCCTTATCGACAGCGGAGCCACCGGGGTTTTTTCGTCATCAATGCCAGGCTGGATGGCACCCCGGGACCGATATCGGCCCTTATCGACAGCGGAGCCACCGGGGTTTTCGTCAGCGACGCTCTCGACCTCCCCCACGACTCCCTCGACCAGCCCCTCCGCCTGCAACGCCTCGACGGCACCCCCTCCTCCTCCGGCCCCATCCAAAGGTCTCATTCGGGACGCGTGACCCTGGACAACAACTACGAGTTCACTTCCGACTTCCTGGTCACGCGACTTCACGAATCGACCCCGATGGTGCTGGGACTGCCCTGGCTGCGCGACACGAACCCCGACATCGATTGGAGGACGCTCACCATGACCTTCCCGGGACCCGAAGACCACCCCTCGACCGCCGTGCACCTCCGGGCCCTAGGGAACGACCCGACGCCCGACACCCCCGGGACGATCGACGCGCCCCCGGCGCACCCACCTCCCACGCCCGTCCGAGACCGCAAGGCCCCCGATCGACCCCCAAACATTCCTCGGAACAATACAAAGGGCCGAACTACCCCTGCCGGTCTCAGACACGCGTCACATCCGCTCCGGCCGACGCTTCCGCAACTCCGATCGACCCGAGCGCACTCGACATCAGGATCATTGGGGCCGCCCCCTTCCCGCTCCGGCCGACGCTTCCGCAACTCCGATCGACCCGAGCGCACTCGACATCAGGATCATTGGGGCCGCCCCCTTCGCCCGCCTCATGAGGGATGGAACTCCCACGTTTCAGCTACACACCTCGCCCTCCCTCCCGGAAGAACACCTACGAGGGGACGCTATTCCCCCGGAACAAAAACCGAGGAGCAAATCCTCCGAGAAGTAGTTCCCCCGGAGTATCACGAGTTCGCTGACGTATTCTCCGAAGGAGAAAAACCGAGGAGCAAATCCTCCGAGAAGTAGTTCCCCCGGAGTATCACGAGTTCGCTGACGTATTCTCCGAAGGAGACGCCAAGGAGATCCCCCCTCATCGCCCCTATGATCACACCATCGACCTCGAGGAAGGAGCCACCCCCCCTTTCGGCAAGGTCTACAACATGTCGGAGGTCGAACTCCGGGCTCTCAAGGACTACCTCGACGAAATGCTCGGTAAGGGATTCATCCGACCCTCCGCCTCCGCCGCCGGAGCCCCGGTTCTATTCGCCAAGAAGAAGGACGGCTCGCTCCGACTCTGTGTCGACTACCGGGGACTCAACAAGATCACCAAGAAGAACCGCTACCCGCTCCCGCTCATCGGCGATCTGGTCGATCGGCTTCGCAGTGCCAAGGTCTACACGAAGATCGACCTCCGCTCCGGTTACAACAATGTCCGCATCGCCCCGGGACACGAGTGGAAAACCGCGTTCCGCACGCGGTATGGTCTGTTTGAGTACCTTGTAATGCCTTTCGGAATGACTAACTCCCCCGCCACGTTCCAATACTTCATGAACGACATCTTCCACGACATGAGCGACGTCTTCGTGATAGTCTACCTGGACGACATCCTCATCTATTCCGACTCGAAGGAGGATCACCAGAAGCACGTCCGGCAAGTCCTCGAACGCCTCCGGGAGCACAATCTCCACGCCAAGCCCGAGAAGTGTTCATTCCATACGGAAGAGGTTGAGTATCTTGGCGTCATAGTATCCCCGAATGGCGTTCGCATGGACCCCCACAAGGTCGAGGCCATCGTCAACTGGCCGCAGCCCCGGAACGTCAAGGAAGTACAGTCCTTCCTGGGTTTCGCTAACTTCTACCGGAGGTTTATAGACAACTACTCCGGGATTACGAAACCCCTCAACCGGCTCACGCGCAAGGACATCGCCTGGAACTGGGACAGTAAGTGCCAGAGCGTCTTTAACTTGCTCAAGGAGGCTTTCACAGTCGCCCCGGTACTCCGGCACTACGACCCGGCCCTCCCGATCATCCTGGAATGTGACGCCTCCGACTACGCCATCGCCGGGATCCTCTCGCAGATGGAACCTGACGGCGGGGAGCCCCGGCCAGTCGCCTTCTACACCCGGTCCATGATCGACGCCGAGCTCAACTACGACATCTACGACAAGGAACTTCTCGCCATCGTCGAAGCCTTCAAGCAGTGGCGAGCCTACCTCGAGGGAGCCCGACACCGGATCCAGGTCTACTCGGATCATAATAACCTGCAGTACTTCACCACGACCAAGCAACTCAGTCGACGGCAGGCCCGATGGTCCGAGATCCTCTCGGAATACGACTTCACGATCCAATACCGCCCGGGACGACTTGGCGCCAAGCCCGACGCCCTCACCCGCCGACCGGATGTCTACCCCAAGAAGTCGTTCGAGGCGGAACGTAATGCATTCAATCATCGCGTGGTGATCCCTCCCGAACATTTGAATGCCTTACTGATCTTAAACGAGGAAGGGACCCTGAGTCAGATTCGCCGCGCCCCCCGAGACAAGTACTTCACCGATCACGACCCCCGCAACCCCCCTGATGGAACCGACCGGGACCCCGCCTTCTCCCTGTCCCCCGACGAAAAACTCCTCCTCCGGGACGGCCGCATCTACGTCCCGGATCACGCCCGACTTCGCTACGACGTCCTCCGTCAACACCACGACCACAAGCTCCGGGGACATCCTGGAATACGTAAGACCCTCCAGCTCATCTCCCGGACTTACTTTTGGCCAGGGTTGAAGAAGGACGTGACCCGCTACATTCGATCATGCGAGCCCTGCCTCCGGGCCAAGGTCCCCCGACACCGACCGTACGGACTCCTGAAACCCCTGCCGGTCGGACGACGCCCCTGGTCCTCAATATCTCTGGACCACATCGTCGAGCTCCCGGAATCTGAAGGGTTCGATGCCATTCTCGTCGTTGTGTGTAGGCTAACCAAACAGGGCATCTTCCTACCCTGCCACACTACGGATACTGCCCCGGACTTCGCCCGGCTGTTCCTCGAGCACGTCTTCGCCAAGCACGGCCTCCCGGACGACATCGTCTCCGACCGCGGCCCCCTCTTCGTGTCCAAGTTTTGGACTTCCCTGTGTAAGGCACTTGAAGTAAAGACTAACCTCTCTACCGCCTACCACCCCGAAACCGACGGCCAAACCGAGAGGGTCAACCAGTCCCTCGAGCAGTACCTCCGGCTGTACGTCAACTACTTGCAGGACGACTGGCGCGCCGAACTCCCCCTGGCCGAGTTCACCTACAACAACACGCCGCACTCTGCCACCGGGGTATCGCCCTTCTTTGCCAACAAGGGGTACCACCCTCGACTGACGCTCTCGCTCCGGGACATCCCGTCACACGCCGCCCACGAGGTCGCCCGGGACCTCCAGTCCCTTCACGAGTTTCTCCGGGAAGAAATCGACACCGCCAACCAGGCCTATGCGAAACACGCCGACCGGAAGCGGGAGGACACCCCTGACTGGACCCCCGGGACAAAGGTATGGTTAGATCGGCGCCACCTCCGCACCCGCCGGCCCTCCCCAAAACTCGATCACAAGCGCCTCGGTCCGTTCAAAATTTTGAAGAAGGTCTCATCCCACGCCTACAAGATCGAGCTTCCCCCGGGACTTAAGGGCCTACACCCGGTTTTCCACGTCCGCCTCCTGGAACGACATCCCCCGGATCCCTTCTCCGAACGACGGCCCGAACCCCCTCCCCCGGTCGAGGTCGAGGACGAGTATCACTACGAGGTCGAAGACATTCTCGACTCCCGGAACATTCGTGGACGACCCCACTTCCTCGTACGATGGAAGGGATACGGCCCGGAGGACGACACTTGGGAGCCGCGACGAAACCTCGAAGGCGCTCTCGACAAACTCCGGGACTTCCAGCAACGGCACCCGGGAGACGACCCCCCCGGGCGCAGGACTCACAGACGGCGATAGTGGGCGTAACCCCCGCCTCTGGGCTCAGTAGGGATTCAACTCCCATGTATACTCTCTGCTTTCTCTTTCTAAGATTTTACCCCTTCTTTACCCTTTTTTCACAGTAGTGCCCCGGATTCTGGGCAAGGTACTCTTCCCAGCTTCCCCGCTACTTTACTTACACCATCTTTTCTTTTACCACGGCGAATAAGTATATACATTTTACTACAGTTACAGTATACTACAGCTACGGGTCAAGATAACGAGGAATCAACAAGAAAAATGGCACCCCTAGAGCTGGGGCCCCGAGCTACCCTCACCCTCCCCTCCCCTCGGCCAACCCCGGAAGTCTTCCCCCATCCCCCCTGGACCCTGCTCCCGCCACACTTCTTCGGCCAGCGCATCCCAGGACGGAAGGGGCTCACCCTCGTCCAGCACCCGCTCGAACCAAGATCCCGGGGCAGGCACGTTCCTTCGCCGGTGGGCAATCACCAACCGCCCCAGGAGGTCGAGACCGCGCTCCACCCCGGGGCGTTCCCCCCCCTGCAACGCGGCAAGGGCCACGGCGACCCCGTCCAGGAGCGAGCGGTGCTCCCGGGCCCAGCCTGGAGACATCAGCGGAAATAACAGGCAGGCAACGGGAAACTCACTCAATGAGGCCATGCGCGCGATCACCACATCGCGGCGCAGCCCCTCCACCAACTCCTGCCCCGAGGGGATCCTCTCCGGGATCCCCACTCCCTGCTCCAGCCCCGCCTGCGACGCCCCCAGCCCGGCCTCCACTTCTCCCTGGGCAGCTCTGGTCCCCCGATCCCCCTCCGGACTCCTCCCAGCCGCTGCCTCCTCCCCCGCCCCCTCCTCGAGACCCTCCCCCTCTCGCCCGACCTGTCCCTGCAGAGTCCCGACTTCGCCCGCCAGTAGGCCCCCAGACAAGGGGGAAAACATCGCCGGGGACAAGCGTGGGGGAGATACCGGGGAAGGGGTCCCCATGAACAGGCGTCTCCCCCTGGAAGAAGGTCCCGGGGAGGGACTGGACGACCGGATCGGGGAGGGGGTCCCCAGGAACAGGCGCGCCCTCTTGGGGGGCTCCGGGGAGGGACTGGGCGACGCCCGCCGCTTCCCCTTGTCCAGGTGCCCCCCCTGCACCCGGGCGACGGACCGAGGGGCCCGGCGCGTGATCAACACCACGGGCCGGCCCCGGCCCCCCACCCGGACGACCCCCTGGCTCCCCGACCTCCCACTAGGCACCTCCGCGGGCGCTGCGGGATCCTCCCCCGCCGGCTCCACCGCCTCCCCCGCCGGCTCCGCCACCCAATCACGCTCCTCCACCCCCATCCTCCGAGTAACCCCCCCGAGCGGCCACCCCTGCTCCCGGGCGACAGAACGCGCCCTCCACAGCGCCGACACGGAACAGCGCTCGTGATGAAGGCGGCAAGCCTCGCACACGGCCGTGTCCCGGCGGGACGAGGGAGTCGGGACTTCGAAGGTGCAGAGCACCCTCCGGCGGGCGCAGTGCAGACACTGTACCGAAATCAGCAATGGGGAACCCAGGTAAGGGCGCGACTCACCGGACCGTTATTCACGCACCAAGCGTGAGTGGGCAGTCCCCGGGGCCTCTCCAGGGCCTCCCCGAACAGCTCCTGCGTGGCATCCGCCCATGCGACGCGTTGGCCCTCCGGGACCTCTGAGACGGTCCCTATCGCCATCCCGGAACGGCGAAAGCGGGGGGCTGGCAATCTTGGGCGGGGAGGGGGTTGCGGACGGGGAGGACGTACGGTCATCCGCGCGAAAGTTGGCGCGGGGCGACTCGGAAGGGGCTCCCGGGGGGCGCTGGGGCCAGCCTCGGGAATGGGCTCCGAAAGTCGGCTGGGACCCGCCTCCGGGGCCGGGATGTTGCGTTGTTCTGAAAAGGAAAGGTCAGTAGGGTAAAGGGGCGGCGCGGGAGTACTCACGTTGCTCGGCAAGCGCCGCCACGCGCTCCCGGTCAAGTCGGGCCCGGTAACGCGCGTCCCGGGCTTCCCACGTCATGAGGGGCGCGACCTCGTTCGTTTGCGGGGGCGTCGGGGAATGCGTCGGGGTGCGCGACATGGTTGAGTTTGATGGTAAAAAATTTTTTTTCGATACGTGGCAAGTCAGGTGCCGGATCCCACGGTTGGCCCCCGGCCCGAACCACCGGCTACGCGCGCCTCGGAGGGTCTCGGCGCTGAAGGGGGGGTGATGTCACGACCCCTTCCCTCCGGGCCCACCCCGGGACACCCCCGGAACACCCTCCGGGACCCTCCCTCCGACCCCACAGGACACGCCCCGCCATCACGACCGCCGACACCGCCATCACGCGCATCAGGACCGCCATCAACCGCCACCGAACGCCATCAGCCAGCCCCCGGGACCCCTGCATCACAGACCCCGGGATCAACCGCCATCGACGATCGGATCACGCGGCTCGCATCAAGCCATCACGCATCACGCCCCACGCATCACGACTCCCTCCGCGCCAATTGATCGCGCGCTCCACACGCGCGATCCCGGTACGCAGCCCCTGCCGCTACTCAATAACCCCCGGAACCCATCCCAGACATCCCGGAACCTCGAGACCCGGCCCCGTAGTACTTATAGCGTAGTTCCTTGTTGTATTCGCTAGTCTTGATATTGCATAACTGTTACTTGGATATTGCGTGCCCTTTTGTTTGACTGGTACGCCTCGTTTGGTACGCTTCGACTGGCACGCCTTAGCATTCGCGTGCTATAAGTTTGGTACGCACTTCGCGACTCTTAAGTTACTAACTTGGTCTCGTCCTAGAACCTCCGGTTCACGACTCGACCCCCTCTAACTCCCAGCCACTTTCCTCCAAAACCCCCGGACTCTAGTCCCCTCTCCCGGGATTACCCTGTCCTCGTCTTGAACCCCGGAGTCCCAGCCCCGGAGTTCCAGACACCCGAGTATCCGTAGATCAAGTCCGCATCGTAAGGGCGTCGCTTTCCCGGAAAGCCCCCGATTCAGCGGAACCTGACATAGTGCAGCCTGAGCAGTGGTGCATGGTGACCACCATTGAGCATTCAAATAGCAATTAGTTTTATCATGTAGTTGCTCCTAGAGTGCACATGAACAGCATGGCAAGTGGTACTTGTACTGCTTGCTTTCTTTTATGAGATTGATCTCATGGTTCACTTCCTGCCACAGTGGGAGCTCCTTCTTGGTTCTATTGACCATATTAGCAAATTCCTCTTGCTATTGCTGCTGCAACCAAGGAATATTGTCCTCCTAAAGGCTTGTCGCCTTCTGTTTCCCCTTCAGGTGCATTGGGGGAAGTACTTCCACCATATCTGATGATAGCCAAAGCTGCTGTGCATATTGCTTGCACATTGCAAGCACCCAATCAACACTATCATCAGGTATGTGCAGTCTTAGCAGAGATTCCACTACCACTGCCCTATGAGCCATGAGGTTTTTCTCCTCACATATAAGGGAATATGCTATGGAGACTTTGTCCAATGCTGGCTGGCAATATGCTGGTATGACAGTTGTCTATCACTGGTGTGCATTTTGCACACACATGAATGCCACCAGCTTGTTTTACTCCTGCAGCATTCGAGAGTTGTATGCCCAGTCATATTTGGAGAGGAGAGCTGGTTGCTCTCATAAGTGTCACGACCCCTCCCCTCCGGAACCTCCCCAGGACATCCCTGGAGCCCCATCCGGGAACCTCTCTTATCGACCCCACAGCGCGCCCTGCCCCCACAGCTGCCAACGCCGCCATCACACGCATCAATGCCCGCCATCAGCCAGCCTCCCAGAACCCCTGCATCATGGACCCTGGGATCAACCGCCATCAATGATTGGATCACGCAATTTGCCTCTGGCCATCACTCCGGCCATCACACATCACGCCCCACACATCACAACTCCCTCCGCGCCAATTGATCGCACGTCCCCACACACGCAATCCCGGTATACAGTCCCTGCCCGCTACTCAATGACCTCCGGAACCTATCCCAGACACCCGGGGACCCCAAGACCCGGCCCCATAGTACTTATAGCATAGCTCTCCGTTGTAATTGCTAGTCTTGATATTCACTTTGGTTATTGCGTGCCTTCTTGCTTGACTGGTACGCCCTGTTTGGTACGCTTCGACTGGCACACCTGAATATTCGCATGCTCTAAGTTTTGGTACGCACTTTGTGACACTCAAATCACTAACTTGGTCTCGTCTTAGAACCTCTGGTTCACGACTCGGCCCCCTTCCAACCATCAGCTACTCTCAACCCCAAAACCCCCGGATCTAGTCCCCTCTCCTGGGATTATCCTTGTCCCCGTCTTGAACCTCAGAGTCCTAGCCCCGGAGTTCCAGACACCCAAGTATCCGTAGATCAAGTCCGCATTGTAAGGGTGTTGCTTTCCCGGAAAGCCCCCAACTCAGCGGAACCTGACAATAAGGACTATGTGTCCTCACAATATGAGGCTTCTGCCTCTTGGTTGCTGTCTCCCAGGTCATTTAACTTGACTTGTGAGGATGTAGGTAGACATACATCCACTGAGTCCTCAAGCTTTTTTGCCTTTTGCCGGTGTTTATCTGAAGGCTTTGCACCTTGAGCATCAGGAGCAAGTGTTTGCTTGTCTCTTGTCTTGGAGGCTTGATACTCCTCCTCACTCATCATCACCACATTGTGGTCTGAGCTTAGTCCTAGCATAGCCTGTACTTCCTCATCCACATTCTCCACCATCAGCGCTTTGTGCTGACTGAGTCATGGAGAATCCTTGCACTTCTCCATAGTGCGGTAATGTCGCAGGCAATTATCAGTGTCATCTGTTGTAGCCCATTTTGCTGAGATCACTTTCCCATTCACTAGCACCTGACAGTGCTCAAAGTCTAGCATGACTTTGTTATGCTGCATGAATAGTATTCTTAGTATCATGTTATAGCAATCAAAGTTTGCTACATCCATATATTCCCAGCTACATGAGCCCAGTGTCTGGACAGTTACATTTGTCCCATATTGCACCATAGCATGGCTCCCTATGATGCCCAGTTGCAATGCCAATGGCATGTCTAACTCCTGTACAGAAATTCTATATACATGGGCAAATTGGGGCGTAATATCCGAAGTAGTGCTCCCAGAGTCCCATAAGGTCCATGCTTTGTAGCCATTTACATTTACATACAAGACCAGACACTCTTTGTCTGCCCACTTCAATGTAGGACGCTGCAAAGTGCCCTCTGCTCAACAAAGAGTCACCTTTTTCATTTGTACAACATTATTCTTGTTGTGATCGTTTGAAGATGGCCAATCTGTCATTGCTGCTAAGCACTCAGCATTGCTGTTGCAACTGTAGTACTTGTTGTCATAAATATTGTTGTATACATCTATGGTGATGTACTCCTCCCTCTCCACAACCACCCTCTCAGGCTTAGCGTCTGATGCCTCCTCTGAGGATTCTTGGTTGTTCATAGAGTGCTCAGCCTCAGACTCGGTGGAGATATCTCCATTACTCCCACTTGCAGCTGCAGTATGTGCAGCATGAAGGTGGGCTCAGAGTGTATATCTCTTTCTTGGGGCTCCCATCCTTGCAGAGCAGTTGGTGGCATAATGGCCTGGCTGGCCACATGCAAAACATGTCCCTGTCTAACCAGATGGATTGGCCAGCTTGACATCTGGCCTTGGCTTAGAATGTTCTCCATCTGGAGCCTGCTCCAGTCATAGGCAGCTACACTCTCAATTCTCAGCAGGAGTTCTGCACACCACAAACTGCATATTGTAGTCACAATTCAAGTCAGCCTTCTTAGATAGGAAGGTCCCTATATGCTGACCTTGTAAGGGTGCCCCAGTAGGTGGTAGTCACCTGCTTCCTCCTTTGTGGCTACTACGATGCTCATAGTGGTTAGCAGTCTTAAGGGACTGCTCATATCTGATGGCATATGCCACAAACTCCTCAACATTGTTGACCTCTGGAGACAACCTATTCTCATGTATCAGGTAGTGGTGCATGTCTGCTGGGATACTATCCAAGAATGTTTTGAGCATAGTATACCCATCTGGATATACTGCCATATTCTGGGCATGGTCGTTAAGGATATTGTAGAACTCTTGTACACCCAACTTCTTAATGTACTTGACAGACTGGAAGTTCTGCCTTGCATCCTGTAATATTAAGAGGTGCACAAACCAATTGTACAGTCCTGTAAGGACTCACTTGAACGTCCAATCATACTGGACCCAGTTGACATGCAATACTGCTTGTCGGAACCACCCTATGGCCTCTCCAGCCAAGAACTTAGACAGAACAAAAATTTGTTCTTGTTCCATATGGTCACCTCCATATAAGCACATGGCAAGGTGGATACATATGTCTATTGCCCAGTCCTCCAAGTCACTGAACTTGGATGCATCTGTATAGGCACAAATGTGCCTACTATCTGCTTTACACAGCTTCATCCCATCTGATAACCATAAGGTTACTCCCAAGGCATCATTAACTACTCAATAAAGGTGGTTGTGCATGGCTTCACGATGCATATGGATGGCCTTTTGCTGGCCTGGAGATCTAGTTGCTAAATCAGTGGCTTGAGGAAGTGATTTTTCTCATCCACACTGTGGTAGATGTCCTGAGCCTCCTTGACTGTGGGCATAATTGCCCTCATCTTGGAGAATTGATTTAGGGCACTCATCCTGACCTCTACCAGGGGCATCATGTCTGGTGATGCTATCTCAATTGAGAAAGTCTCCTCAATCATGATTATTGCACTGCCCTGGTTCTGAAGAAGCTTGATTCTTCTGGCTCTGCATTATGAATTGATGACACATCTCATCAATGGGCTTAGTGCTCTCAAATACAATGCCCTGATTGTCAATAAGGGACTGTTCCTTAGTCCTAAGATCACTATTGCACATATGTTGATATGCAACTCTGTCGCTCAACGTT
Source organism: Macrolepiota albuminosa (assembly GCA_027475525.1). NCBI lineage: Eukaryota > Fungi > Basidiomycota > Agaricomycetes > Agaricales > Agaricaceae > Macrolepiota > Macrolepiota albuminosa. Next base: position 202,447 of record JAMWFC010000036.1, on the reverse strand, counting down.
TCTGCTATTAGTATACGTGGCATCAAGGATGCCTTGCTCTCTAGCTTACAAGCAGTACTTGCTTGTCTTTCCACACTCAACATTTCTGTCCTAGAGTTTTGGTTATGCATGTGCAGAGGCTCCTTATGCCACCCTTGTCCTGCTGGAGTATAAAAGGTACTCACCAGTTTTACTTTGGGCACTTTCTGCATTCATGCTAGTACTTTCACTAGCTCAACTCCAACATCTTGATTATGATGTGCTGAGCATTCCTTAGATGTGTGGCTCCAAGGGGTCGACACCCTTGATTGCCTTGCAGCCTTATGCTGGAATCCTCACTATTAAATCAGTATATTTAGTACTGAATACAGTGGGCACCTTGTGTCCTTGTCACCTAAGTGCTACTATATGTGCTGAAGCATATCACTTGAGTCATGCCTGGGTAGTATACTTCATCACCTCTGAGTGTAGATCCCAGAACACCTGCAGACACACAATGTAAGTGGTTTTCAACTGCTGCTCTTCTGCTCTGGCATCGTTGTTAGTAGACAACTCAACAACCTCCTGGACTTCCTCCACTGCCAGTGTGCATGGAAAACAATGTTCTACACTGCCTGCTTCAGGAGTTGCATTCTCCTCTGGTATCTCCTCTATGCAGACTTCTGCTATCCTGGTGGGCATTGAGCCCACTGTGGCCTGCCTGGCCCCACTACTCCAGCTCAGAGGCATAGGTCTCCCAGTCCATACCAATGAATTGGTTTCTCCTAAGGCGCTCTGAATGCCTGTTGACTGCTTAGCCTCATCAGAGGGCCTTTTGGAAGCTAGCCAGCTGGACCGTCAAAGTCCTCCTGGCAGCTGCATAACTGGAGGAGTTAATTCCCCTGGCATCTTGTTCTGTGGCCATTGCTGGCCATCATGTTGTGAGCTCTCAGCTCTCTGGGCCTCACTTTCATTCCCAGGCATGTCAGTGCTCTGACCTCAATCTTGAGCCTTGGGTCTTGACTAACCCACATTGAATGCTTGCACATTCTGAGTGTCTGCTAGATCTCCTCATAGGTCATGAGTGTTCTGCCCACCATCAGTGGTGACTGCAGATATAGGATCACTTATCAATCCTCTGTTTAAAATTTGCATAGTGTGGCTGTGCAAAAAGCTTGAGAAGCTGATAGAGTTCTGTCAACAAACTCAGTGACTGATGTCAGATGCTAGGCAATAGATCCTAGCTGGCAGATTCAAAAAAAATGTAACAAAGTTACGGTTTTAGTGAGCTCAGGTTCACACTACACAGAATCAGACCAGTCCAGTCTATTGACAATGTAATATCAACAACAAAATAAGCTGCTTAATAAGCAGCATGTATAGACTATTTATAATAATGTAAATAATATTATGTTATAATAAATATAATATAATATTGACTACAATAGTAAGTAAAAGCTATGTGGCCAATGCCACATAGCGAACTATGCTACAACATATCTATTCTAAACACATTATTCATATCTTGACTGCAAAACAAAAAGCTCAACAGAAGAAGAAATATTCTGAAGCCAAAGAAACATACAAACAGGCTCTTCAAAAAGCCCAAGATCATGTATGCACACTTGCAGAAGGCCTATGAGCACAATTTCAGAAGCATTTAGTCAAACATTACTATCAAAAAATAATTCAAACCTCACACCTCCAGAAGAAGAACAAGAAAATAGGAGTATGGAATGCTTTTGTAAGCATGGAGACCCAGTGAATGAATACTAGTGAATATACTTATGCACTGCCTTTTTTTATGACAAATGTTTCTGCAGAGCTTCCACTTAATGTTGCAAAGAAGAAAGTTTATCACTTTATTGGAGACATTGCTGCATGATGGAAACTCAGGGTAGGGCATCACAATGGTACATGTCATACATTGCACGGGAGCTCGCTTTGTGCTGTACCATACATGTCCAGCAGAGTCAGCTACACTGGAGCGGCGCAGTGCCCACAGTGCTGTAGAATACAGAGCCGCAGACCTGTCACAATGTGCTGTATGACACGGTCCAGTGAATCAATAAAAGGCGGGCACACACATGCGCATGCAGGCCCGGCGGATGCCAGCGGACGCTAACGGACGTCAATGTGCGTCAGCGGCCGCCAGCGGGCATCAGCCCACGACTGAAAGCCTCCTCCAGTGGCAGACGTCATGGCATGAATCAACCCTCCTTGAGGTTCCCCACTTCCCTCCCCTCTCCCTTCCTCTCCGCAATAACTCAAGGCTGCGTGCCTCCCCTTCCCTCCTTTTCCCACCCCCGACCCCAGCATACATCCACAAAAGGACCCTGCAGACCTACGCAGGCCTACGCAAGCCACTAGCAGACATCCACGCAGACCTATATTGACCCACTCAAACCTATGCAGGCCCTCCCAGGCCTGCGCAGGGCACCAGCGGACATCTGCAGAGGCAGACCTATATTGACCCACTCAAACCTATGCAGGCCCTCCCAGGCCTGCGCAGGGCACCAGCGGACATCTGCAGAGGCCTATGCAGGTCCACAGGGGCTGGTTGGACCAAAGAAAAAGAAACATTGTCTTGCCTATCGTATGCCTGCAGGGGGGAATTGAACCCCCGGCCTTGGGCAGGCCTCCAGCAATGGAACACACATTTAACCGTTGCACCACAGGTCCGTTACCAATGGATAGACTCAAAGGTCGGATAACACAATGAGCGGACGTCCACTTATGTCTCCGCAGGTCCCTGTATGGATATTTTGAGGTAGAAGGGGGGTGGCATACCTCCCAAAAGAGGTTTCGTGGCTTGAAAGGGGCGTTGGCATCATCTGCCATCAGCTGGCCATCAGCTGGCATCCGTCGGAGTTCGTCGGCAGCCGTCGTGACCCGCTGGCATCTGTCAGCATCCGTCCGCATCCGTCGGACATCCATTGGCATCCATCCACGTCTGTCAGACATCCGTCAGCATTCACGGGAATCTGTCGGCAACCCCCAGCATTGTCCGGCATTGTCCAGCATCAGGGCGGGAGAGAAGGAAAGGGGGTGCGTGGGCGTCCGCCGCATGGGGTGGCGTCTTGGAGAGCGTGGGGGGTGGCAGAAGAGGGATGGGGGTGGGAAGAAAGAGGGAAGGGGGAAGGGGAGGAACGTGGGTGTACCAGCGGACGTAGCAGATGTCGGACATCAGGTCAGGAGTGAGGAGGGAAGCGGGGAGCATGTGGTGGATGGGGGTGGTGTGTGAGGTAGTGTGGGGAGTGGAGAGGATAGCATGGGGGAGAAAGAGGGGGAAGGGCAGAAGTGGGTGCGTGACCAGCGGACAGTAGCGGATGTCAGCATGTGACCCAGCTGATGTCAGCGGACGGTAGTTGACGTCCTCTTCCTGTGTAAAAATGACCAATATTTTAGTAGGGACGGTGCTAGGTTGAAAGAGGAGAAACAAGTCTGGTGGACCTTTGTCTATAGATCCGTTCATTGGCTTGCTCGCAGCATCAAGTTGATCCGTTCAAAACTCTAGAAATTCCAGCAGAAAAATATGTTAGAAGTGTTTGCACATGTGTTTATTGCAGCGCACATGACAAGTGACAAAGCACCATGGCTGGCTATCTTTTTCACAGCACAAAGGGAGGCAGGTAGCCACAGTGCATCATCAGCTTATCATGTGTGCTGGAATCAACACATGTGCAGAATCGTCCATCCTATCTGTCTGCAGAAATCTCTGAAGTTTTGAACGGATTAAATACATGATGCTAGCTGACGTCAGCAGCCTGCTGCTAGTATATAATGTGCACTAGCGGGAGTCGAACCCGCGTCTTGTGCACAATATGAAATATGAATGTATCAATATTCCATTTGACCACAGGTGCTTAACAAAAGTGAGTACAGTGTACATGTAGTGCAAAAATGTAGCAGTATAAAAAGACACCATAAAATTACAACCTTACTTTGTGAGGCGGGTTCCGCTAGTGACTAATATTTTAATAGGGCCTGTAAGCCCTAATAAAATATCCATTCATCACTTGCTAGCATCATTTAAGTTGATCCGTTCAAAACTCTAGAAATTACTGAAGCAGGTATAGGATGGAGGAATTTGCGCACATGATGATTCCAGTACACGTGACACAAGCCATGTGCATTGGAATGACCAGATGCGCAAAGTCGTCCACCTTATGCCACTGCAGAAATCTCTGGAGTTTTGGAACGGATCAAATTTATGACGCTAGCGGACGTCAGCAGCCTGCTGCTATTATATAATGTGCACTAGTGGGAGTCGAACCTGCCTCTTGCACACAACATGAAAGATCATTCCATTGTACCACAGGCACTTACTACAAGTCAGTATTGTACAGATTTTGTCATCTGTATTGAATTGACAATGTTAGACTGATATTTATTTACATCATAGCACTCATACTGTGTATGTAAATAACAATCATCTGTATTGAATTGACAATGTTAGACTGATATTTATTTACATCATAGCACTCATACTGTGTATGTAAATAACAATTAGTAAAATGCTAGACTGTAGAAGTTGAGTCATGTATGTGCACTAGTGGGAGTCGAACCCACCTCTTGTGCACAATATGAAATATCAATGTATCAATATTCTATTGTACCACAGGCCTAGTGGAATTTTATCCGTTGGTAGCCATTCTGTTCTGCAGTAGGTGGGTTCGACTCCCACTAGTGCATTAATATCAAACTGTCTAGAATTTTTGACCTGCTTAGCTAATTGTTATTTACTAAACTGTAAGATAAACAAAGTAAGTTAATATCAAACTGTCTAGAATTTTTGACCTGCTTAGCTAATTGTTATTTACTAAACTGTAAGATAAACAAAGTAAGATTTGTCAAGCAATAAATCAAACTTCTTTTGTAATTTAAACAGGGTCACATGATATCTATTTTCAGAACTAGCTTCGTGTAAAGTTCTTGTCCGTTTCTTTAATCCTCCATCCGCCATGTCTAATGAAGAACTCCACCAACGGGTCGCTGACACGGATGTTCGAGTATTGTACCTTGCGCGCAGAGGAGACCTGCGTCAACTCAAAGGACAGCTGAAGGACCTGGTAAGATGCAAGCACTCCTGCCTACTAGACATGCACTAACAGTCATCCCATAGGTTGACATGTGGCTGACGATCAGCCAGGTCCAGGGTGACAAGAAACTCCTCCTTGATGCCAGGAGAAGTTTCATCAACGAAGTTATTCTGCTACTCAAGAGCAAGCTTTCTGATGAGGATATGACCAGGTGGTTGAAGGACACTGCAAAGAAATGGTCCCAGAGGAGCGGAAGGGGGGAAGAACCAAGTGGGGGCAATGAGCGACCGGATTTGTCAACTGAGGCCGGTCTGTCAATGGCACCGGCACGAGAAGACCGGATAGTTCATAGGCCGGCAGCAGGAGATTTGTCCAGTCTGTCACCAATTCCAAAGAAGAGAAAACAACCGAGTCCTCCGGTGGCAGAAGTTTCATCTGGTCCGTCACCAACCTCCAAGAAGCAAAAACGGGTGAGTTACATTGGTAACTGTCCACCTCCTGGTAGCCATCCAATACCGGAGGAGCAGGAGGACAAGGATGAGGATGAGGATGAAGAGGAAGAGGAAGAACAAGAGGGCAGGATACCAAAGGGGGAAATTACCGGAGGGATGAGGATGAGGATGAGGATGAAGAGGAAGAGGAAGAACAAGAGGGCAGGATACCAAAGGGGGAAATTACCGGAGGGATGCTGTTGGGCAGGTATCTGAGGTCAGCACCTCGTCACGAGGGTCAGCACATGAACCCCCCTTGCCAATATTGCGCAAGTAAGCGGCTACAGTGTGTCAGGACAAAGGGCGGCACCGCATGCGATCCCTGCCGGCTCATTCGCAAATGAACATGCAGCCTGACGATTGTCAAGAAAGCCGTCAAGCCCGGCAACAAGGGTAAGGGGAAAAAACCACTGAGAAAGAAGTCAGTGAGGATTATTGAGAGTGATGACGGTATGACACTCTTTTTCTGCTCAAATAGCTAACCAATAGTTAGCAGATGAACCAGCCAGTCCAATCGCGGGACCATCAAAACCGTCTGTCCGTCCATCCCAACCATCGACCTCCAACCGCCCAGCGGATCCTCTTACAGTCAAGGGAAAGGGCAAGGAGCAGGCCATGGAGTCTAGTCACAGTGAGGACATTGTGGCTGGTGTGATGGCAGGGGTGGAGAGCCATTTGGACAGGATGGAGAATGGGTTCCAGGAAGCATTGCAGAATGTTGGGGAGCAGGTGCGTGACGGGTTTGTCACGGCTGAGGAGAGCTGGTTACCGCGTGTCGAGGACTTCTTCCGTCGCTACCAGACTCAAGTCGACATGCTCGGTGGCCGCATAGAAACCCTGCAAACAAATGTTTCTCTTGCGGGTGAGACACTTGAAGACCACACCGGATGGATCCGTCAGACGGAAGAGCAGATCCACAATATTTGGGGTGTGGTTGACACTTTGCAGAATCAACTTCACATCTCCACCCGTCCCTCCAGTCCGTCAGCTCAGGATGATGTGGCAGTGCATCCAACGGGGCACAGTGGACTTGGACCCATTGTTGAAGAGGAAGAAACCACACCTGACCCCACTGCTGACGTATCCGTTCCCACTGGTGACATCTCTGCCCTCGCCACTGCCCAATCCCATCATGCCGCTGACTTATCCGCTCTCACCGTCGCTCCATCCCCGCTTCAACAAACATCTTCAGGGACGACTCCCGCACGAACATCTCCGTCACCCCCTCAACCATCTTCCGTCCCTCCTCTCCCTGGCCCAAGGGGACGGGCTTGCAGCAACTCCCAAAGTGGCCGGCCGCCGATGCAATGGACCCGGTCATCCAGTCGGCTTACTGAGAGACGGAAGGCAACAGAAGAGAAGTGACGATGGACGAATACATATTTTTTTTTTTGCTATGACACACATTCGTATATTTTTGTAACCCTATAGTTTACAAAATGTAATATAACATTCCCCCCTTTCCCACATCAATGATGGCGGACTGGTCAAATGACCTTAGTGCGGCTGCTACTCCTTTTTGCTGGTGTAGACATATCAATGTATCGAGCTGCATCCTCCTGTAACATTTGTGCTTGAGACTTGCGGGGTCGCTTGGGATTTGTTGACAATTGGTTAGGCAATGCCTTGCACTTCTTTTGGTTTTGTAATGCTGGCCTTCCCTCACCTTCAAATTGGTCATTGTCCTCATCTTGAAGAATGTCAAGCACCCTTCTTGACACTCTATATCTAGGGGAACCATCACTAGGGCCATTAATTGGAGGGTCTGGATGGCTCCATCCTCTTTGATGTAAGAGGTGGATGGTAGTGGCATCTACCACTGCTGTATTATCACCACATTCGTCATGAACGGATTTGTTGTGAGCGGAAGCTGATACATTGGGTCAGGATTCGTTGTGAACCGTGGATCTGTTGTGGCCTTGAGGCTGTGGAGTGTGTGGAGGCAGTGGTGTGTGTGGTACGCTAGGTGACAGGGGAAGTGTAGGCCCCAGTTCCAAGTTGGCTGCAGATCCGGTGACTAAAGCGGATCTGCCATCAGCAGCTCCATCATTAGCGATTGTCCTACTGTTGCCATCGACTACCACTGATGGTGTTGGCCTCTGTTTCCGATTTTTCCCTCCATTTTTGCGTGTAGCCTTACGTGCTGCTGCTGCTGCCGCATTTTTTTCACGATCAGCTCAGGTGCCATACTCAGCAGCTACTGGCTGCTTGTGATGGTTGAGATAAACCGTCCAGCAGAAGGTGTCACCAGATCCATACTGTCCTTGACGGTCTCTCCAGAAGTTCAGCAGACGCAATAGCTCAGGGTCCAGCAGAAGGTGTCACCAGATCCATACTGTCCTTGACGGTCTCTCCAGAAGTTCAGCAGACGCAATAGCTCAGGCCGACTAAGATTATGGGGATCTTGGAATATCAGACCCTCTGGAAGATACCTTGAATGTATGAATTGCTGATCATTGGTCCTCACTGCCTTGTAAGGAGCAGATTCATACCGGTAACCAGATGCAATTTCTGACGGAGTGATCAGATGATGAGCAAAGGTGGAGAAAACTAGGATTCACTGTAATGAGTATTTAGATAGTCCTGGACAAGCATTTCCAATTCTGCCCGAGTTTGAAATATATTTGGTCCTGGATCTGCTGGTAATATTGGGAATCCATCCCTATCCAGATCAAGGATGAGGTCACGGCGTGTAAGGCTAGGAGGAGTCAAATCATGGGGTGATTACATGTTGGACGGCATGTCTCTACCAAGAAGAGCAGATATGTAATCCATCATCTTCTTGTTGAGGTCACTAACAAGGTCAGGAAAGGAGTCTTGGAAGGTTGGTCGGTTAGCATGGGTCAAGTATGACATATTGTCATGACTATAATTGGTGTCAAAATTGTTTAAAGAATGATGGCACCACATACATTCTAATAGTCATGCCTTCATCTGCATACCACCCAACAACAGTCCAACTCAACATGCCTATTTCTCTAAATTGAAGCACATCTGCATCGTCCACATGCTTCAAACCGTGCTTTTGGGCCTTTCTGTAGAGACAATGATTAGAAAGCGGAATCAAGCGGACAGATGTACAACGAATAGAGGACGGATGGGGGACGGAAGCAGTACCAACTTGCGCTGAATTTCTGGCAGATTTCCTTTTTCGCTCCATTCTGCCGCCATCTTCCGTAAACGACTTTCCTCCTGCGGTGTGAGTTGATGCATAACATTTTTGACAGCCACATTATATTGTGCAAATGCATCCAATCCCAAGGCGTTGTGATCCTTACCCCTCAACAAGTTCTGGATCTCCTCGTTTATCTCCTTTGCCATTGTCTGCTGGACAACATCTCGCAGTGAAGTTTTCAGGAGCACCTTTGGATCTTTATGCTGGTAATAAGGGCGCCAGCAATTCTTGATATACTGACAACCTTCTATTCAAGGAAATGATGTCAAGTTCTTTGCAATGAGTTGCTGTACCTACTTTGATTCTCTCTGCCCACTCTTCCCCTGTCTTTGGCTCTGTCCCCTTAGTGGCCCAGTAGTTGAAAATATCCGTTAGGATTTTATCCTTCAAGATAGCAGTCCGAGCTTGAGGAGTAGTTGAGGAGCGGTAGAGTTCCTTGTATGGTTCAAAGATAGATCTTTCTTCCGCTGTAAATATCGGTTCCACTCGTCTTTTCTTTGGTGAAAATATTGGTTCAGGCAGTTGCAGGAGGGCAGACATTTTGTAGACAATATAATTTCTGCAACCACACAGTTCTCAACTGAAGGATCACATGATAAAATATACATTTCCGTTCACTGTTTCCGTTCACTGTCCGTTGCGTTTGTCATTGACGGATAGGGTCCGCTGTCTGCTGGTATCTAGCCCGTCTGAATTGGGGCATATTGCCGATATTGATGAGCGGTCTCATTAGATCTCTGGTACAATGGCTAGGTCCTGGCCATAGATATTTGATCATGAACCTGAACTCTCTGAAGAAACGCAAGCAACCAAAAACAACAGTCATCAGGCAAAGAGACCTCATCCCATTTGCTGAGGAAAGGACACGACTCACTCAGAACACATGAGGGTTGCCAGTCCTCATAACACAATGGCCACCACTGGGTCCTGTTCCAATTGTAACTGGTGCACCACCTGCGGCATTTCCGGATGATGATAACTTTGCACACTTGGACAATTATCCAATGGTAGATGATGTAGATGATACAATGCCCGTATCCATAAGGCATGTAAAGGTGATTTGAATGTATGCTATTATTGAGAGCAAATTATTCAAGTTCATACATAGACACAGGCAGATTATCTTAACGACTTCATCAACCATGTTCCGCAGTTGCTCAATGGATTGCTTGGTCGTGAATCAATGGATGACGTTACTGATTGCCTTGCTTGTTCTGACCATTACCTGGCATGATGGCGATGCTGTGATTGCGTTGGGTCAAGAATATTCTGTCGCGGATGTTTCCACTGCACGCACCTCTCCAACCCATTTCACCGACCTGAAGTATGGAATGGTAGGTATTTCCAACTGATGAATATGTTGGATACTGGGGGGTATTTCTATATCCAACACAATTCATTGCATGCAAACTGTCATCAAGAGAAGGTCAGGGTCAGGGCTCTTGAGGACCACGAGCGGCAAAAGGATGTTCAGGAGCAAGAGTTTATATGACTTGAATATCAACTGGATGTTGAACTTCCATCAGTGGATAGCAACCTGAGACATCTGGCAGCACATCCGTCCATGACTTCAGATTTCCTGAGCCGACTTCAGGATGCCAGCCTTGATCAAATCATGGAAGAGGAAGAGTAACAGGAACCAGAGATAGAAGATCAGCCAGCCACGAACGGGTTCCATATGGACAGATATGATTGCTTTGGGAATCCAATACAAAGGATTGTTCACACAACTGGAGTACACTACATTACTGTCATTTCATGTGAGTGTTCTGGGATGGATGTCTTGGTGGAGGATACCATCCACTCGCAGCTGGTCCCCAGTACATTTGATCGGACACAAACATATTTTACAACGGCTGTGCTGGACGACTTCCGTCTGACAAATCTAGAGTGCAAAGCATCTGCCTACCAGTACTGGCAGAAAATTGCAAGAATAACTTCTCCAATTGCATCTTCTGGTGAGGTGTATAACCTTTACTACGAGCTACGACAAATTTCTCGTTCATGGCGGTGGCTGAAGAAATTGAAGTGGGCAGGCTTCAGACATGATAAATTGAGGCACCCCATGGCGCCGGACCATGGTGAACTTGCAATATTCTGTCCAACTTGCCCCCAACCAGGAGTCAATCTTTCATCCAACTGGGAAGAAGATCCTGTCCGGTGGAAGTTCAATTGTTCTTTAATGATGGACGGCAACTTCAAGGCAGATCATGTCCGACATTCTAATCCTGCTCATGATGTATGGCATTCAGAAGGCGGTGGTATGATGGCCAGAAGGGATGAGCTCACCCACTATCTCAAGCGTGCAAAGGAACAGCCAACGGTGAGTGACATTCTTTAACTCTACCTGTCTGCCGTCTGCTCATCAATTCAATCCTGTCCATCGGCTGTCCGCTGGACCTCCATCTGTCCAGGGAGCAGCTTGTGAAAACACATTCAAAGCTATTGAAAAGGCCCTGATGATGAACAAGTCATGCAACATTACTGGTATTGTTGCAACGGCATGTACACGGTGTAGTACTTGGTGGCAAGTATTACTGTAGTTCTGGGGCTTATTGGTAACTCAGAAAGTTCCCTCTAATCCACACTGTTGCTTGCTGATTGCTTGAGGTAATGAGGTGCTTCACAGAATATTAAATACTCTGGTGGGCAGTAGAAGGTTCTCAGTCAACTCCAGCCTAAGCAGTTCACTCCCTGGAAACTGCCAAGCCTTTGTTTTCCAATAGACTTCCAAGAAGAGGTTCAATAAACTCTAGCCTAGGTGATTCACTCCCTGGGAACCACTGAGCCTTTGCCTATCAAATGCCTGTCTATTCTCTACTAAACTTGGGCTATTTATACTGTTTTTCTGGTGCACAGACCACTATCTACACATGACTCTTTGTTGTAAACTCCTCAACCTCCGGAACATATTTGATAGTCCAATTTCCCTTTTGAGAGGCCTGTTTCGGTGCACCAATTCCACCATTCAACTTCTTGTTCCATCATTCTTCCGGATGTCTCTGATTGCCACTTCTCCATTTGCTTGAGCTCCATTTAGCATGATCCCATTCATAGATCCTTCTTTCCCCTTTTGGTTGTATCATTGTCAGATCTGATCTTTGATCCAGATCACCACAATTTGATCCCATTTGATCCTTCTTTCCCCTTTTGGTTGTATCATTGTCAGATCTGATCTTTGATCCAGATCACCACAATTTGATCCCATTTCGTCACTTCTGCCAGCTCCCATGCTTCCCCTCCCCATTACAGTGGTTGGACTATTGTTGAGCTGATAGTTTGAGCCGGTCCCTGCCTGTTGTTCTGTACTTTTCTGTGTATTTATTGGGGTGTTTTTGGAGATATAATTTGTTGAGACTGCTACTAGCAGGCTTACAGTTTTCAGCCCATAATTAAATGTTTATTTTGACTTCTGGTGCATGATGTGTCCCTGACTGCTGGTACAGCGTTGTATCAACGGCACGGCTGCTTTGCTCCTAATAGTGTAACAAACTTGACCCGTGGTGAAGGCCAGGTTTACACAGACTTTTCCATCACACGGGCAGTTAAGACAACCAACATGGATGGGATTCAGCGTCTCCTACTGGTATATGACATAGCATGCCAGTGGTGTGTCAAATTTTCTGAACGGCTTGCTGAGGCCGGAGAAGTCCTGCTGGATAATCTACTTGTGGACTTTGCAATAGGACTTCTTCATGTCCATGGGCATAAGGAGGATTGTTTTTTCCGCTTTGCCCTGTCCTTCATTCCCGGGGCCGGTCATTTGGCTGGGGAGATAATTGAAAGTCTCTGGTCTACACTAAATGAAGTCTTACAGATGGCCCGTACGGCTACCTTGGCACATTGGGCAGAAATCCTTGATGATCACATGTGTGACTCAAACTGGAAGAGTTCCATTCCTATGTCGAAAGTACAGGACTGCTGTTGAGATGAGAGATGCAGCCATTCAATATTTCACCGAGCGATCCGTCAGAATATCAACAGATTTACTAACAAGCTGGGAAGCCGGAATAGCTAAGGCAGAAAGGCTCAGAGAGGAGGGAAACTGTAAAGCAATGGATATTCTGAAAGCTCGTACAATGACCTTCAATAGTGCAAGTGAAGACCGAATGGCAGCAGACAGTGGAAACCACTCAACAGATGTTGCAGCAACGGATATTCATTCCTTCTGGATTCAACTTGCCCTTGACATTGAGGAGCAGCAGTAAGGTGTATTGCTGATGGCCCAACCTATCCCACTAATTGGAAGCTCAGAATTGCAATTCAGGACCAGGTTTGCTGTTTGAATTGGCATGCAAGCAATGATGATCGGCAAAAGGTCAAGGCAGAAAGAGAACTATTAAGGGTTCGACTCAATGTCCTTGCTGCTTCTCAGGACAGGAGCGGGTTTATTGCTAGTGGAAGGCAGACTGCGCCCCTGGAACCGGATGAAGTTTCTGGAGCCTTTGATGACAATGAAATGGCAGAAGATGGACAGCCAGCGGATCCGCTGGTACCGCCGGCAGATACCCTTGGACCAATGGATGTAGTTGTTCCAGAAGATTTTGAAATCTCCTTCCCATCTATGATCATGGGTAATGTCTCACCATTAACAATGATAGAGCACAATCTGCGCTTGATTCAAATTGAAAGGCTCCTGCAAGCTCTTCGGGAATTCATTGCAGAGAAATCATTCCTATATTCTCATGTTGTCTGGGTCGCCCCAAGCAAGAATGTGAAAACTCAAGCTTGCGCATCTCTTCAAAAAATCCAGGCCTCAATCCTGGTGAAGGCTTGTGCCTATGCACGATGCTGCAGTGCGCTGCTGCGACTGGGATCGGACCCCGGCATTCAGAGAAAGTATCCGGTTCTACAGAAAGCGGATTTGAATGCAAGCACAGCTATACGAGATCCCAACATTCCTGGTTCATCAAGGATCAAGGTATCTTGGATATGGCACTCTAATTCTGATACAGAAAATGAATCTGCAACTATTTCTGAATGTGAGTCCTCGTTACCATTTCCGTTATCATTACATCCATTCGTGAACATATCTCTTCAGTTAATTGTGTTCATTATCTACATGCTAGAGCACAACACAACAGATGGACAGAGGAATGTCAGCTTGTCACGAGTGAAATGGAGTGAACAGTTTGGTATTTCTTCAACCAGGCAGATATTTGGTCGAAGCATGGTATGTCAGTGAAGAAAAGAGGTCTCCAGTCATATGCCCACAAAAAGGTGGCCATGTGGCAAGAATTGGCCTCAATGGCAATTGATAAATTTAGGCGGGTGCTTCCTGATTTTATTTCCCCCCAAACTGCAAGAGATCCAATGTGAAAATGGTGGATGCAGAGACGGATTGATGTGACGGATGCAAAGACCGATTGAACTGACGGATCCAGAACTTTATTATAGCTTGCTGCCATCAGCAGATTGGAATGGATTTGTGACAGTCACGTGCAATGGAATTGTTGAAAATCAGTTTTGTTTACAAGGCCCAAAAATCTGATACATAGCAGTATCCACTTCTACAAGCAACAGTGCAATGCCATCTACCTCTGTACCACACAGTATCATGTCCCAAGCTACTGTACTAGAAAATTTGCAAGAGGTTGTTGACTATATTGAGTCATGCCTCATTGCAGCACTTTTCATATTTGGCAATCTTGCGCCAAGTCTTGAAGTGGAAGAGGCATGGATTATCCAGCATCTAGACAAGGAGTTGGTAAGATAACTTTAAAATGTGTAAATATATTATGATCTGAATGTGGGCCATAGAACTTTGTATTGTCATATCTGGGGGCAGCATCATTGAATAATGTGGTCTGCAATGTCCCAGACATTATCAAAAGCATGAGCCGATTTTTCCCCCTTCAAAATCAGCAAACTTTGCCCACAGAGATCCTGGAGTTTGTTGACGGCCATCAAGGTCTTATCAGGAATCTGTATGGCTGTGATTGGTGGAACCACATTGGCCGAGAGGATGTTCAGGTCTTAAGCAATGAAACACTGGAGCATTGCCTTCTCGTACATCAGCAAGGCTTCCACTCTGTTGAAAGCTTCTTGGCATGCAACCGCCGGCTGCCCATGACATTGCCATCTGCTGATGGATTGGTGTCCGTCCCACCACCAGACAATTTGCTTCATGTGTTTGCAGGTAGCGGATCCACCAGGGGCCACCAGCGGACGCTTCGACCCCTAGACAAGTGGCGGTCGCTCGATAGGACGGAACATGTTCCAACGGCCAACAATATAATCCATCTGTTTGCTGGCAGCAAGTCTGTTGCTGCTTCCGTTGTTAGTTCCGTTGCAAGGTCCGTGGATCCTGCTCGGACAGGCCAATTGACAGGCATCGAGTCCCATACCAACAGTATTGATGGTGAGCAGCCTGACCCTCAAGACTGCCTCTCCATGGCCCATCTTACTACTCTCCCCGATGTCGACTCTCCCCAATGGCCATCCTTGATGCATATCAAACCCTTGAACCCACAACATCCATTCCACCACCTCTACAGTCAGAGTAAACCTGGACTGGTGTATGGCCCTACAATGGAACCCTCTCGCATGGTGATTCAACCAGCATCCCAACTTCCTTCCGCTCCAGCAGCTCATATCCGCTGGACATTCATGGAGCTGGGGGAAACTGACGACGACCAGGTGGATATCTCTAATCCATCCATTAGTGACCCTGACTTAGAGGGTATCTCTCCTGTGGAAGAGCAGATGGATGACGATTCTTTGCCTCTTTGTTCATTCCTGCGGCAGAGGAGATGGCAGATGACAATTTGCCGCCTTTGTTCATTCCCATGGAAGAGCAGATGGACGACAATTCTTTGCCTCCTTTGTGTCATGACCCCTCCCCCCCGGAACCTCCCCGGGACATCCCCGGAGCCCCATCCGGGAACCTCTTTCGTCAACCCCACAACGCACCCCGCCCCCACAGCTGCCAACGCCGCCATCAGCCAAACCCCCGGGACCCCTGCATCATGGACCCTGGGATCAACTGCCAGCAACGATTGGATTACGTGATTTGCCCCCAGCCATCACGCATCACAACTCCCTCCGCGCCAATTGATCGTGCATCCCCACATGCGCAATCCCGGTATACAGTCCCTGCCCGCTACTCAATGACCCCTGGAACCCATCCCAGACACCCTGGAACCCCAAGACCTGGCCCCGTAGTACGTATAGCATAGTTCTCCGTTGTACTCGCTAGTCTTGATATTCACTTTGGTTATTGCGTGCCCTCTTGCTTGACTGGTACGCCCTGATTGGTATGCTTCGACTGGCACGCCTGAATATTCGTGTGCTCTAAGTTTTGGTACGCACTTCACGACTCTTAATTCACTAACTTGGTCTTGCCTTAGAACCTCCGGTTCACGACTCGGCCCCCTTCCAACCATCAGCTACTCTCAACCCAAAACCCCCGGATCTAGTCCCCTCTCCCAGGATTATCCTTGTCCCCGTCTTGAACCCCGGAGTCTCAACCCCGGAGTTCCAGACATCTGAGTATCTGTAGGTCAAGTCCGCATTGTAAGGGCATTGCTTTCCCAGAAAGCCCCCGACTCAGCAGAACCTGACATAATATCAAGACTCCCTCCTTACACCGTTCTTGATGATTGCTTTCCCAGAAAGCCCCCGACTCAGCAGAACCTGACATAATATCAAGACTCCCTCCTTACACCGTTCTTGATGGCTATGTATACTCACTCCTACTACCCCACGGGCTACCAGACCAACCCCTATGGATGCCCGGTACCTGATCATTATTCCACACAGACCCCCTGCCCCGCCTATCCACCTCTCCCGTACGAACCTCAGTATCTCCACCGTCACTGGGCCCCCGACCCATCCCTCTATGATCTGGGAGCCAGCTGGGCCCCTCCGCCCAACCTAGCCATGGCACGACCCGTGGAAGTCCCCTCGTACCGGAGCATTCCTGGGGGCCTGCCAGAGACCCCACCAGTACCCAGTGGACCTCGCCCGATTCCCCCCAGCGAGGGCCCCTTTGCACCTACCCCCTACTATGGTTACCAGCGCCCCGTTCCCCAACCATGAGAACCCCAAGGACCCCTCTACCCCGACTACCCCCCTCAACACTACCCAGCCGCCGCCCCACCCGCTTGAACCCCTCCCTCACCAATGGGACAACGACGCATTGAGGAGTATGAACAGCAACGAGACAAAGTACTCCGCTCACTCAGGATCTCGCCGGAGGACTTCGCGCAATGGACAAGGGCGCTGCTCACGGAATTCAGACACGACGACTTCAAAGGCACTCCGGAGGATTGGGCTAACTGCTTGGTCGAGTTCGGGAATTGCCTCACATGAGGAGAACTCCCGGAGCAAACTATGGTAAAGTATAGGCGCAATACGATCCTCCGAGAAGAATTGCAGCAGCTGCTCGACAAAGTCCATACATCCCCCTCCCCTCGACCCCTCAACAACCCTGTGGACCCAGGTCGCTCGATTCACATTCGACGGGAACCCCCGGAACCGGCCCCGGCAGCCCCTACTCCGGAACAACGACAACGAAAAGAACAACAAAACGCCTCAGCCATATTGCGGTCCCTCAACCCAACTGGAAGCCTCTTCAATCAACCTGCTGCCCGCACGGTAGGCTTGTCAACTTGCTGCAGGGCTAACTCCGTTCCTAGTACCTTCAAGACGTGGGGACAGCCCCAAAGACCCCTGGAACCCCTCCCGCAAATGGACAACGCCCAACCTCCGCCCCCGGCAAACTCCAGTAGAGCCTGGATGGACACCCCTAGTACGGACGACACGCTATGCTACATCGACAAGCTCACGCGTGGCAACAACAGACAATGCCCCACGCCCGCACCTGCCCCGGCACCGCCACCACCCCGGTCTCTCCAGAACCCAGCTTCCGTTGCGACCCACCACTCCACTTCAATCTACGGAACCCCCTGCGACCCCCGATGCAAGCACAACCCTCCCAGGCTAAACGACCCCCGCACAACCCAGCACCCAACCCAGCACCCAGCCCTCCTCTGATCGACCCAACACCACCGAACCCTCCCCAACCGCCTCCGCCACCCCCAGCCGAACCTCGAGGACAACCCCCAGGCCCCCCACCTCTGCCACCCCCTGCATGGAGACCCGGGCCTCCTCCTGGCAGAAATGAACCCCCCTGGGACAACGGGCCTCCCGGGCGTGGGCCCCCAGGTGAGCCACCCGGAGGAGGTCCTCCCAGCAGGTGGGGTCCCGCCCTTGGTGCTTTTCCTCCTCAAGGAGGGGGGGGTAATCATTACTACTACTATTACAATGCTGGCCCCCCTCCCCGCAATGCTGCCAGACCGGATGACGCTCGCGATGCCCTCACCTGCGAAGGACAACTGGACATTCAAAAGCCTGACGCATTCACGGGCTGGGACCCCCAAAAATGGCGTATCTTCCTCACTCAGTGTCTCAATACATTTCAGGCAAAGCCACTCACGTTTCAGGTTGACAGCTCCTGGGTGGCCTTTGCTGCATCGTACCTCCAGGGGATCGCCTTCGACCACTACATGGCCCTCATCCAGTTCGACCCCAACAACCCAGCACTCGCTCGCTGGCAAGCCTTTGTCGATGAGTTCTCCGGGAAGTTCGGGATCTACGACACCATGGCCGAGGCCGAGGACAACCTCTTCAACCTCCGGATGCGCTCCAAAGAACGTTTCACGACCTTCATTGTACGTTTTGAGAAGGAAGCTTACGAAACAGGTTGGAACTACAGCGCCCTCCAGTACGCCCTCTGCTGCGCCCTGCCACAACGCATCAAGGACGTCCTCCGACTGGCCCGAAACAACCCTCCTACGACAGATACAAGGCCCTCGTCATGCAGATTGACCAACGCTACTGGGAAGACCGCAGCGAATATTCGAGTTCCCGACCCCCTTGGCCCTCCGGCAAGGCCCCCAACCCCGGTCCCCCCACGTTCCCTGGCGGCTGACCCCCGGTGAGTCGTGGCCCGCCCAATGCTAACCCTGGCAGCGGCGCCCGCCCCAGGCCCAGCTCAACGCCGCCGTGGCCGCCCACGACCCGGGCGACGTGCCAAGTCCTGAGGAACCCCCGGAAGACCCCAAAAATCTCGACTTTGCCGACGAACGGGATGAGGAGGCCCTCCAGGCCAACCGGCTTCAAAAGAAGGGACGACCCTGGATCGAAGTTCCGAAGGATGTGCAGGAACGACGAAGGAGGGAAGGCGTGTGCATACTCTGCGGTGAGAAAGACCATTTCATCTCTGAGTGCCCCCAATGACAGGTTATGGGACGCGCCACCTGGACCTTCAAAGGAGAGGATGCCACCTACGAGTATTCGGAAAACGACCCGGCGATTTAGACCCAGAAGACGCCCTAAATTGCAGAATCAACCCCGACGTCTTCTCCGCCCCGGTTTCCCATCTTCGCTTCACAACCCTTGTACAGGACACCCTCACGGCTTACCTACCCTCCCACTCCTCGCACTTCCTCCTCCTCAATACCCGCCTCACCCCCTCCGGAACCCCCCTCAACACCCTCATCGACAGTGGCGCCACAGACAACTTCATAGACGAAGCATTGTCTACCTTAGCCCCAGAACCCGCTCAACAACTCCTGGTCCCGGTACGACTCTGCCTCTTTGATGGAGACGCCTCTATGGCGGGGGACATCACCCACTTCGTGTGTATGCCTGTTACTTTTGCCAACAGACAGACTCACACCCTTCGGATGTTGATAACCAAACTCCACCCCTCCACACCCCTGGTCCTAGGGCTTCCGTGGCTCTGAGACACCAACCCCCGTATCGATTGGCGACATCTTACTCTTTGCCTGACCCGGGACCTGACGCCCAACGACCAGCAGCTCCCCTTCGACATCCTCCAACCTCCGAACCCTACCCCGAAGGACGGGCCCCCACCACCCCCTGGGCTCCAGTCTCGCTCACCCTGATCCTTCGTCATCAATGCCAGGCTGGACAGCACCCTGGGACTGATATCGGCCCTCATCGACAGCGGAGCCACCGGAGTGTTCATCAGCGACGTCCTTAACCTCTCCCACGACTCCCTCGACCAGCCCCTCCACCTTCAACGCCTCAACGGCACCCCCTCCTCCTCCGGCCCCATCCAAAGGTCCCATTCGGGGCACGTGACCCTGGATAACGACTACAAGTTCACCTCCGACTTCCTGGTCACATGACTTCAAGAATCGACCCCGATGGTGCTGGGACTACCTTGGCTGCGTGACACAAACCCCAACATCGACTGGAGGACGCTCACCATGACCTTCCCGGGACCCAAAGACCACACCTCAACCGCCGTGCACCTCCAGGCCCTAGGGAGCGACCTGATGCCCAACACGCGGTATGGTCTGTTTGAGTACCTTGTGATGCCTTTTGGAATGACTAACTCCCCCGCCACGTTCCAATACTTCATGAACAACATCTTCCACGACATGAGCGACGTCTTCGTGATAGTCTACCTGGACGACATCCTCATCTACTCCGACTCGAAGAAGGACCACCAGGAGCATGTCCGGCAAGTCCTTGAACGCCTCCGGGAGCACAATCTCCATGCCAAGCCCAAGAAGTGTTCGTTCCACATGGAAGAGGTCGAGTATCTTGGCGTCATTGTATCCCCGAACGGCGTCCGCATGGATCCCCACAAGGTCGAGGCCATTGTCAACTGTCCGCAGCCCTGGAACGTGAAGGAAGTACAGTCCTTCCTGGGTTTTGCTAACTTCTACCGGAGGTTTATAGACAACTACTCCAGGATCACGAAACCCCTCAACCGGCTCACGCGCAAGGACATCGCCTGGAACTGGGACAGTAAGTGCCAGAGCGTCTTTAACCTGCTCAAGGAGGCTTTCACAGTCGCCCCTGTACTCCAGCACTACGACCCGGCCCTCCCGATCATCCTAGAATGTGACGCCTCCGACTACGCCATCGCTGGGATTCTCTCACAGATGGAATCTGACGGTGGGGAACCCTGGCCAGTCGCCTTCTACACCCGGTCCATGATCAACGCCGAGCTCAACTACGACATTTACAACAAGGAACTCCTCGCCATCGTCGAAGCCTTCAAGCAATGGCAGGCCTACCTTGAGGGAGCCCGGCACTGGATCCAGGTCTATTCGGATCACAATAACCTGCAGTACTTCACCACAACCAAGCAACTTAGTCGACAACAGGCCCGATGGTCCGAGATCCTCTTAGAGTATGACTTCACAATCCAGTACCGCCCGGGACAACTTGGCACTAAGCCCAATGCCCTCACCCGTTGACCGGACGTCTACCCCAAGAAGTCATTTGAGGCGGAACGCAATGTGTTCAATCATTGTGTGGTGATCCCTCCCAAACATTTGAATGCCTTACTGATCTTAAACGAGGAAGGGACCCTGAGTCAGATCCGCCGCACCCTCCGAGACAAGTACTTCACCGACCAGGACCCCGCCTTCTCCCTGTCCCCCGACGAAAAACTCCTCCTCCGGGACGGCCGCATCTACGTCCCAGATCACGCCCAACTTTGCTACGACGTCCTCCGTCAACACCACGACCACAAGCTCCAGGGACATCCTGGAATATGTAAGACCCTCCAGCTTATCTCCCGGACTTACTTTTGGCCAGGGTTGAAGAAGGACGTGACCCGTTACATTCAATCATGCAAGCCCTGCCTCCGGGCCAAGGTCTCCCAACACCGACCGTATGGACTCCTGAAACCCCTGCCGGTCGGATGACGCCCCTGGTCCTCCATATCTCTGGACCACATTGTCGAGCTCCCGGAATCTGAAGGGTTCGATGCCATTCTCGTCGTTGTGTGCAGGCTAACCAAACAGAGCATCTTCCTACCCTGCCACACCACGGATACCGCCCCGGACTTTGCCTGGCTGTTCCTCGAGCATGTCTTTGCCAAACATGGTCTCCCGGACGACATCGTCTCCGACCGTGGCCCTCTCTTCGTATCCAAGTTTTGGACTTCCCTGTATAAGGCCCTTGAAGTAAAGACTAACTGTCAGGTTCCGCTGATGACGGGGGCCTCCGGGGGCAGGTGGGTCCTTACTAGGCGGACTCAAAGTCTATGGAGAGTCTCCGGGTAACGGAGGATGAGTTCTGGGGCTGCGGGCAGAGCGCCGGAGTTCGTAGGGGAGGGGAGGCAGGATCCCGGGCTAAGTCCGGAATACGTGGCAGGAGAAGGCGGAGCCTTGTTAAGGTGGAGGAGAGAAAGGGTAGAAGGAGAAAGGGACTAAGACTGGGAGACTGAGTTAGAGTTGAAGTGAGACTTTTAGAGTGCCGGGAGACTTGAGAGGAGAAGAAAAATAGATTGAGATAAGTATGAAATAGATAGAGAGTTATAGAGATGAGTTTACGGCAATATCAAGACTACTCTAACGGATTGCTGACTACCCACTATATACCTGCATCGGTTAAGGTCCGGTGCATCTGGATGAGCTCCAGGTTGGGTCCCACGTGGTCGGTCCTGTGCGCTGAATTGCCCGGATATGAGTCTTGTGCATTGTATTGTCCAGGTACGGGTATGGCGCTGGGGGGACTGGTTCGGGGCCCGTCGGGGGCTGGTTGATGGGGGGCGGTTTGGATGTCCGATGGCGGCCGGGGTCTGTTAGGGGAGGTTTGGCGTCCGTAGTCCATCGGGGTTTGGTCATCTCGAGAGGTGGGGGCTGGAGCTTGTGGGCGGGTGCGGGTGTGGGTTGGTTGGCTGGGCAACGAGGGCGGAGTGTCGCCAGTGTGGGTTGTGACATCGGGTGTGGGTCGGTTGGCTGGGCAATGAGGGCGGGGTGTCGCCGGTGTGGGTCGTGACATCACCCCTCCTTTAGGTGCCGAGCCCCTGCGAGGCGGCGGTGGCTGTGTGCTGCATGGGAATCGAAGTCGAAGTTGGCGCAGGGCGTCCTCAGGATCCCCCAAAGCGGCGGTGGCTGTGTGGCTTCCCCGTAGGATCTGAGGCTGGGGCCGTCGGTGTGATGCCATCAGCTGGGCCTGTTAAAAGAAAAAAATTTTTTGAGCTTGGCCCTTATTCGACATGTCGCGCC
The DNA here is from genome assembly GCA_027475525.1 of Macrolepiota albuminosa. NCBI lineage: Eukaryota > Fungi > Basidiomycota > Agaricomycetes > Agaricales > Agaricaceae > Macrolepiota > Macrolepiota albuminosa. The sequence continues at coordinate 179,778 of JAMWFC010000036.1, read as the reverse complement.
ACACCACGCCTCTTCGATCCCCCACTCCTCCTCCGGCCGGGAATGAATCCCTGGTGTCTTGGCAGGAGTATGATAGGCATCGGACGAGTATGATCAGCAGCGGGACCAGAGGTGTGTCGAGGAACTCATTCATGAGTGTTTGCTTCTATTCCCGGGTTCACCGTGCCTTACCCTTGTTACAGGAGCTAGGATGCCTCTCCCAGCTCCGGCCACGCAATCCTCTGTGGCCAGGCCTTCCACCCTTCCCGAGTCCACCCCTCCTCCTGCGGCCGGACCCTCCTCACCCCTGCAGTCGGCCCCGGGGCAGCCCGGACCGTCTCCCTCCCGTCCTCCTGCCTCGACGTCGCGCCAGGACCGGCCTTCCCTCGGCATGGGCCAGGTGTGAGTCGTTCCCGTGGTGCAGGTTACGCCGGAGCAATTTATGGCGGCGCAGGGGCATTACCGGGGTCCCCCAGCAAGGTCATGGTGCGAGGCCGCGGGTCCGGTAAGTCATTTCCTGATTAAGGCGGAGTCCTACTAATGTCGACTCAGTGCGTGATGTGTGCTTGTTGGAGGGTTTCATGTGACTTTGAGGAGCCGGTGGCCGGGGCTCATTGCGACACGTCGATGTGCGTGCAGTGTCGTCTCCGGCACGAGCGCTGTTCAGTGGGGTTGGCATGGAGGGCGAGCTGCATGGCCCGGGAGCAAGGGTGGGACAAAGAGTGGGTGATGGGGCAGTTGAGGGAGGGTCAGGGGACCTGGATGAGGGTGAGGGGGGCTTTGGCGACTGCAGCGGCGTCGGGTGGCTCGGAAGGGGAGAGGACGCAAGTTCGCCGCCGGGCCCGTGCGAAGCTTCCCACCGTGGTGCGGTTGTCCGACAAGGAAGAGGAGGACGAGGAACCTGTTGTACCCTAGAGAGACAAGGGGAAACGGCGGGCTTCCCCTGAGGGCTCCAACAGGGACCAGCAGCCCCCTCTCCGGCGTGCCTGGACATCTCCTGGGCCCCTGGTGGCAGGTCCTTCAGGGTCTGGGGTCTGCGTGCCTTCCCTGGGCCCCAGTCGATCTTCGCCCGTACCTGCAGCTGGGGCCGTGGCTTCCCATTGTCGCCAGCTCGAGGAGGCCAGGGTCAGGGAGCGTCGCCTGTCGGTCCGACTGCGGGAAACGTACGTGGAGCTGCAGCGAGAGAGGAGGTCGTGGGAGGACCTGCAGGTTGAGAGGGAGGCAGAGGGACGGGCCCGGGAGGCCTTGGAGGGGGAGGTGGCGAGCTTGCGGGCTCAATTGGAGCAGGGGGATGGGCGAGCGCTGGTCCCTGGGGCACAGGAGACGAGGGTGGTCGAGCTGCAGGAGTTGCTGGGTCAAGTGGAAGGGGCTCAGGCAAGCTTGGTTCGGCGACGAGGTTGGCTGGTGGGGAGCGTGGCCGCCGCCCGGGGGGAGGCCATGCATGAGTGGCTGATTCTTCTTCCCGGGCTCCGGACTGACTGTTTTAGGTTGGGCATGGGAGCACTGTCTCCTGTTGGACGGCGGGGCCTCGGCCTTCACTTCTATCTCCCAGGGGCTGGCCTTGGTGCCTGGTCTGACCCCCGGCAAGGTCGCCCAGGGTGTTAGCACTGGAGGCGGAGCGTTGTCGTCCTGGGGACCTGGTTGGAAGTGGCAGTGGACGCAGGGGAGCCCATCCCTTCGTATGACGAGAAGGTGGCGGCTGTGGTGGCAGCGATGGAGGCAGCGGTAGCGGAGGTGGGGACGGGCACTTCGGGGGTTTCGGGGGAGTCTGGGACCTCGGCGGCGGGTTCCAGCGGGGTGTCGGGGCTGTAGGCATGGGTGGGGTCTTGGTTTCCTGCCGTCTTTTGTTTTCTTTCTTTTTCTTGTATGCAATGTTTTATATAGTGTAGCTATAATCTGTATATACTTGCTTTTGTGAGTGCGGGGTGCTGGGTAAAGAAGAAAAAGGATTGAGGAGAGAAACAAAGAAACTTATTGGGGGGAATTGAATCCCTGATATCTCTAGAGGCAGGGGTTACGCCCTTACGGCCGTCTGTGGGGTTTTCAGCTCCGGGGAGGCCAGGGCTTGTCTGGGTGTTTGTCGTGAAACTGCCGGAGCTTATCGGGGGCATTCCTCAGGTTTGCCCGGGGTTCCTAGGTGTCGTCTTCAGGTCCGTAGCTGGTCCATCGCATGAGGTAGTTCAGTCGTCCCCAGATCATTCGCGAGTCAAGGACGTGGTCGACTTTGTAGTGGTACTCACTGTCTACCTCATAGGGAGGGGGTCGGTCGGGGTGTTGTCCCAGGAAGGAGTCTGGGTCATGCTTTTTGAGGAGACGGACGTGGAACATGGGGTGTAGCCCTCGTAGTCCTGGGAGGAGGTCCAGGCGGTAGGCATGTGAGGACACCTTCCGGGCTATCTTGAAGGGGCCAAAACGCTTGTGGTTGAGCTTCACTGAAGGGCGCCTGGTCCGGAGGTTGCGTCGGTCAAGTCATACAAGGGTCCCGGGGCTCCAGTCGGGTGTGGTTTCCTGTCGAGGGTCGGCGTGCTTGGAGTAGGCTTTGTTGGCGACCTCGATCTCGCCCCGGAGAAATTTGTGGAGGGTCCGGAGGTTCTGGGCGACTTTGTGGGCGGCATGGGCGGGGATATCCCGGAGAGATAGGGTCAGCTGAGGGTGGTACCCCTTATTGGCAAAGAAGGGGGATACACCCGTGGCGGAGTGAGGGGTGTTATTGTAGGTGAACTCGGTGAGGGGGAGTTCGGCACGCCAGTTGTTTTGGAGGTAGTTCACGTAGATCCGGAGGTACTGTTCCAGGGTCTGATTGACCTGCTCGGTCTGTCCATCGGTTTCTGGGTGGTACGCGGTGGAAAGGTTGACGCGGACACTGAGGGCCTTGCATAGGGATGTCCAGAAGTTTGAAATGAAGAGGGGGCCCTGATTGGAAACGATGTCGTTGGGGAGCCCGTGCTTCAAGAACACATGTTCCAGGAAGAGTCGGGTGAAGCTCGGGGCGTCGTCGGTGGTGTGACAGGGGATAAAGACGGCTTGCTTCGTGAGTCGGCACACGATGACAAGGATGGCGTCGAAGCCCTCTGATTCGGGGAGTTTGACGATGTGATCCATGGAAATGGAAAACCACAGGCGCCTCCCAATGGGCAGGGGCTTGAGCAATCCGTAGGGCTTGTGGCGGGGGACTTTGGCCTGGAGGCACGGCTCGCAAGCTCAGATGTACCGGGTGACATCCTTTTTTATCCCTGGCCAAAAGTAAGTGCGGGAGATGAGCTGGAGAGTCTTACGTATTCCCGAGTGTCCCCAGAGCTTGTGGTTGTGGTGCTGCTGGAGGATGTCAAGGCAGATGTTCTTGTGATCCGGGGCATAGATACGGCCATCTCGGAGGAGCAGCTTGCTGTCGGAGGAAAGGGTGAAGGAGGGGTCATGGGGGGATTTGTTGGGGGAGGGGCTCCAGGGTTCGTGCAGTGTGAAATAGCTATCTCAGGGCGAGTTCCGGATCTGCTTCAGGATTCCTTCCTCGTTTAAGATCAGTACAGCATTCAGATGTTCGGGGGGGATTATCACGTGATAGTTGAAGGCGTTTTGTTTTGCCTCGAAGGACTTCTTAGGGTAGATGTCCGGACATCAAGTGAGGGCGTCGGGTTTGGCTCCGAGTCGTCCGGGGCGGTAGTGGATGATAAAGTCGTACTCCGAGAGAACTTCAGACCACCGGGCCTGCCTTTGACTGAGAAGTTTGGTGGTTGTAAAGTACTGAAAGTTGTTGTGATCCAAGTACACTTGGATCTGGTAGGGGGTCCCTTCGAGATAGGCTCGCCATTGCTTGAAGGCCTCAACGATCGCGAGGAGTTCCTTGTCATAGATGTCGTAGTTGAGCTCGGCCGGAATCATTGATCGGGTGTAGAAAGCCACGGGGCGGAGTTCCTGGCTGTCCGGTCCCATCTGTGAGAGGATACCCGCGATGGCATAGTCGGAGGCGTTGCACTCTAGGACGACCAGGAGGGCGGAATCGTAGTGCCGGAGGATCAGGGCTGAAGTGAAGGCTTCTTTGAGTAAGGTGAACGCACTTTGGCACTTACTGTCCCACCCCCAGGGGGTGTCTTTCTGGGTTAGCCGGTTGAGGGACTTGGTGATACCGGAGTAGTTGTCGATGAAGCGTCGGTAGAAGTTTGCGAACCCAAGAAAAGATTGCACCTCCTTGACATTCTTCGGAGGAGGCCAGTTGAGGATTGCTTCGACTTTTGCGGGGTCCATGCGAACCCTGTCCAGGGTGACAATGACGCCGAGGTATTCGACTTCTGTAGTGTGGAATGTGGAACGAGCATTTCTCCGGTTTTGCGTGTAGGTTGGGACTCCGGAGTCGCTCAAGGACCTGTTGAACGTGGATTCTGTGTTCGTCGAGGGAGTCAGAGTAAATCAGGATGTTCTCCAGGTAGACAATGACGAAGACGTCGTTCATATTGTGGAAGATGTCATTCATGAAGTACTGGAAAGTCACGGGGGAGTTAGTCATACCAAAGGGCATTACCAGATACTCAAAGAGGCCGTAGTGGGTGCGGAAGGCGGTTTTCCACTCGTGCCCCGGGGCTATTCGGACGTTGTTATAGCCGGAGCAGAGGTTAATCTTCGAGTAGACCTTGGCCTTGCGGAGGCAGTCAACCAGATCTCCGATGAGGGGGAGGGGGTATCAGTTCTTCTTGGTGATCTTGTTCAGTCCCCAGTAGTCGACACATAGTCGCAGGGATCCGTCCTTCTTTTTGGCGAAGAGGACCGGTGCTCCGGCTATGGAGATTGAGGCGTGGATAAACCCCTTTCCCAGCATGTCGTTGAGGTAATCCTTGAGCGCACGGAGCTCGACCTCGGACATGTTGTAGACTTTGCCGAGTGGGGGGTTCGCGCCATCCTTGAGGTCAATCTTGTGGTCGTAAGGCCGATGTGAAGGGAGGTCCTTGGCGCTATCTTCGGAGAAGACGTCAGCAAATTCATGATACTCGGGGGGAACGACTTCGGTGAGGAGTTGGTCCTCAGTCTTAGCGGCGGGGCCGGCGTCTTTGGCCCGGAGGTGTTCCTCGAGTAGCGTCGGGGATACCTGGAGCTGATAGGCTGGAGTGCCGTCTTGGAGAATTCGTGCGAAGGGGGTACAGCCCATGATTTTGATGTCTGGGATTCCGGACGAATCGGGGGGGTCGTTGGGTTCGGGGTTGGGCCTGGGGGGCCGGTGGTTCTGGGCGGGGTAGTGGGGCCCCTTGTAACAATTTTGAGGGACGTTGGGGGGGAACTTGATGGGTTCCCTTCGGGGACTTCCGGGGCGTCCCGGGTCTTCCGGGGTCTGCAGGTAGATGTGGATGGCGGCGGCAAAGCGGGCTCTGGAGTTAGGGAAGGCCATGGTAAGATCTTCCCAGCAGATGTTGGGGTTCACCTCTCGGAGCCAAGGGAGGCCTAGGATGATGGGGGTCGTTTCAGGGAGTTGCGTGACCAGGAAGTCGGCCGGGAACGTCAGGTCGTTGTTGAGCATTATGGTGGTGGAGTGCCCTTTCGTGATTGGTCCAGCAGAGGCGTCGCTCCCGTCAAAAAGCCGGAGTTCGAGGGGCTTGTCGAGCTGGGTGTGAGGAAGGGCGAGACGGTCGCTGATGAACATTCCGGTGGCTCCACTGTCAATGAGGGCGGGGAGGCGTTCAGTGGCGGTGCCGAGGCGAACATGGATCACGAAGGAGCGGGTTGTCCAGGAGCGGAGGCCGGAGGGCTCTCCTTGGGGATGCCCGGGTTCTTCCAGACCCGTCGGAGGGGGCGGGGCCTCGAAGGGGATTGCTTCTTGGGTGGCGTCACGGTCGAGAGTGAGTGTGAGGGCCGTCCAGTCAATTCGGAGGTTCGTGGCATGCAGCCAAGAAAGTCTGAGGATGAGAGGGGCGGCAGCATGGAGTTTGGTGACCAGGAGCCAGAGTGTCTGACAGTGGCTGGAGGCGAAGGTCACAGGCATCTGCACAAAGTGGGTGATGTCGCCGGCGGAGGAGGAGTTGCTGTTGAAGAGCCGGAGGTGGATGGGGATAGGGAGCCTTTGAGGGGGTTGGGGAGCAAGGGTCGCCCAGGCCTCGTCCATGAAGTTGTCGGTGGCACCGCTGTCAACAAGGGTGTTGACGGGCTCCGGGGAGGAAGCAATGGTAGCACAAAGGAGGAGGGACTGTGGGGAGTGCGAAGGGAGTTGGGTCAGGAGGGTGTCCGAGGATTGTTGGGCCGTGGCGCGAAGATGGGAAACTGGGGCAGAGAAGACGTCGGGGTCCAGACCGCGATTCAGAATGTCTTCTGTTTCTAAATTGCTAGGTTGTTTTCCATGAATTGAAAGTCGCAGTCCTCCCCGTCGATGGTCCAGACAGCCTGACCCATGGTCTGGTGTTTTGGACAGCTACTGATGAAATGTCCGGGTTCTCCGCAGAGGAGGCAGGTGCCCTTCCGGCGTCGCTGCTTCTGAACATCTTCGGGAACATCAATCCAGGGGTGGTCGGGGTTCCTGACTCGGTTGGCACGAAGAGCTTCCTCTTCATTGTCTTCGGGGTACTCGTCAGCTGGGGTGTCGGGGTCGTCGGGGTCTCCAGGGAGGGGGTCAGGGATGTTGTTGACGTCAGCTGCGTTGAGGGCGGCTGGTGGTTGTGGTGCCGGGGCGCGGAGCGGTCCAGGGGGTCCCCGTCCTGGAATTGGACGCGGGGTGGGGCCTTGCGGTACCTGGCCGGGGGCTCCGGAGTGGTTGGCCTTCCAAGCTGGTCCTCCCGGAGGAGCCCATTGGCCTCGAGAGCCGGAGTATTCGTTGCGATCCTCCCAGTACCTCTGATCAATCTGGGTCACCAATGCCTTGTAGCCGTTATACGTTGCCTGTTTGGGGGCGAGGCGGAGGACGTCCTTGATTTGTTGAGGGAGTGCTCGCCGGAGGGCGTTGTAGTTCCAGCCCATTTTGTAGGCCTCCTTCTCAAATCGGACAATGAAGGTGGCGAAGCGTTCCTCGGATCTCATTCAGAGGTTGAAGAGGTTCTCCTCGGCTTCCGCAATGGTGTTGAAGATGCCAAAGATGCCGAAGTGGCCAGAGAATTCCTGCACGAAGGCCGTCCACTGGGACAGTACGGGGTTGTTGGGGTCGAACCGGAGGAGAGCCGTGTAGTGGTCGAAGGCCAGTCCCTGCAGGTACGAGGCGGCGAATGCGACGCGGGATCCTTCAAGCTGAAACGTGATGGGTTTGGCTTGGAACATGTTGAGGCACTGCATCAGGAAGGTTTGCCATCTTCTGGGATCGCATCCATGGAAAGGTTCAGGCTTCTGTATGTCGAGCTTACCTTCCTGGGCGAGGGCGTCCTGGGTATCGTCCTGTGGGTTCTAGGGGCGCGGGGGAGGGGCAGCGTGGTAATAATAGTAGTAGTGGTTCCCCCCTCCCTGCTGAGGTGGGAAGGCGCCTGCGGCGGCGCCCCATCCTCCCGGAGGTCCTCCGTTGAGCAGGCCTCCTCCGGGAGGCTGTCCAGGTCCTCCTGGCAGGGGACCGGGGGCCCATTGTGGGTTGGGGGGCTCCCGTGGGGGCGGCGGTGGTCCACCGGGTCCGGGGGGATGGTGTAACGGAGTCATCCGTCTTACCATCAGCGTCAACGACGCTATAATCCTTTAGTAGAGTATTACGTAAGATAACATCTTGTTTTCGCACTAAGTACTAGTCAAATCCGATATTGCGGTCTGATTTAGCACTGTGTGAAATACACAGATAGTTCTAGCTAGTAACCGCAGGTTACATTTTTTTAAATCTTCTGCTATCGGCTTTAGACTCTGGGCTTGTCACCGACTAGGCAACTCTCATCAAAACCTTTCGATTCTCTGTTGGCATCACGCTGAAAACGTACTTCCATGACTGGCTCTCTTGATCCGGATCCTCCGCTCCCAGCTGCAGACGCAGGTGACTTACCTGTGCTTCCGGCTGTGAAGACGCAATCTGCGTCAGCATACCAACCTCCGCCAAAGCGGGATGAAAAGACTCCTCGCGATGTCAGCGCGAGCTTTGGAATGCCTGGTGGGCTATCCGTATCACGGATGATGTCCATTGTACGACCTGGTGGAAAACCAGGAGAGAGATCTGCGGTCTCAGGAGTGTCGCTGCCAGCGAGCCAAATGCCTTCACTAATGTACCCGGTATTGCCCGAGAGCTCTTCAGCTCCTTCTGAGGGTCAACCGGACGTTACCCAGTACTCGGAAATGGTACAAGGCAGCGCATTTGCGCATAGCACCCCATTCCGGACTGCACCGATGGAACGGCATTTGGAATATGTGGCCAACGCTGCCACTGAACCGGGACCGTCGTCGTTGACGACACAAGGACAGAAGCAAGGACCAGCAATAGTGGTCAGTCGGGAGGACGACAATGTCGTAGGGTTGGAAAAGGCGTCACCAGCGCCTGGAATTCCAGAGTTGCACAGGCGGGCCGGCAACCAGCCGCAAGTGAGGCATGATGGCCTCAGGAGAGTTATGGACTTAGAGTCCGAGTTGGAGTCCTCAGATGATGAGGAAAGCAAAAGGTCACATTCGACCTTGTCTATCCAGCTACAGCTAGTGTTGGACCGATATCCGTCGGTCGTGAAGGAATCGACGCGAAAGCGTCTTCAGCTGTATGTAGTGAAGCACTTACAGTTGCTGGCCGCTAGGAGCCACGATGTACCCCGTGCAGATTCGAGTGAATATATCGAATTGTTTGTGCGCATCTTCGAACTCGAAGTAGTGGAATACCTTAAGCGCAAAGCGGCGCGAGGGTCAGCAGTCTCAACGGCTACTCCAGCCGACTCCGTAGAATGTGAGATGAGTGTGCGCAGGCGAGCGCCACTAATCGCGGACGCGATGGAATTGCTCAATGCGCCTCGTCAGGCTAATGAGTCTCAGCAAGACTACATTCGGCGTCAGAACGCCGCAAACCGTCAACGCATTGTTAGCGGAGTGCCTCAGCAGGCATTGTCTGAGGTGGAGACTGTAACGACGACTCCGGCAGAGCCAGAGGCAGCACTTGCAGTGCAGGAGGTTAAAACACCTCGTAAGCAAGTTACAATCAAGGAGGAGGTGGACGAAGTCCACATTCTTGAGGAGCGAACGCGACCACGAAGCGTAGTGCGACGCGTCCACCTAGTGGACAACTGGAATGAACGCGTCAATTACCAAAGGATACGCAACCAGGACTTGCGCGATCATGGTGAGTCGTTCATTGACGACCAGGGGGTAGTCTTTGAAGGGCGTGAGGGCGTAACGCCTGTCGATGACATGCGGCGACAATTCGCGGCTCGGACTGCTGAACCGGACAGAGATCCGGGTGGTAGTGACGACAGTAGTGGTCACTACGAACGGAGGGAGCCAAATCGTCGCAATCCCGACGGTGGAGACCGTGATCGTAGGAATGACGATCAGGACGATAGTAATCGTCGTGACAGGGGCAGGCAGGCTGGTGGATTACCAGCAGAGCAACAAGTGAGGCAACAGCCCACCACACGGCCGGAAAGAGTGGCCAATGAGCACCTGTTTCGCAGCCCCCGGGCATTCTCGATGCCCGCACCTCATGATTTGCGTGAAACTACGCCGGGAATGAATGAAGCGGTCAGGATCCATATGGATCATATGCATGACCGCCTCACTCGTCTGGTGGATGACTCCCTGGGAGTCCGATTTAAGTTTCCTGCTGGGGTAAGCCCCCGTAAATCCGATGGTAAGCACATACGTGCGTACGCTGGAGGACATAGGTTCTCTCAACTGGAGGACTGGGCCATGGACGTGTGCTACCACCTCGCAGCCTGCTGCTATGGTGGAGACGACATGGACCAGGAAAGGATATTCGTGCTCCACGAATTTATGGAAGGAGAGGCTCGGAATTGGTTCCGTCGCCATGTTCTCCACATTAATCGCGACAAATCGCACTGGACATTTAAAGAGGTCCTGATAGGACTGTATAATCGATTCGTCAACGCTGCTACGATGCAGGAAGCTCGTGATGCCTTTAGAAAGGCAGTGTATGACGCTAAGACTGGCGTCCAGACCTTTTATGATGACCTGGTGGGTCATGCACAGAATATGGCCGTCTATCCAGACGAATACACTATCCGCGAGACATTCCTGGACGGAATACCCGCAGACATGAGGAGAGCGTTGATACGCGACGATAACTTGTCTCCGGAGGTCAATACTGTGACCGAATTCTTGGCGTATGCCATCCGTTACGAGCAGTCGACACGGACTGCAAACCATTATGAGCAGCGTAGTTCACGCCGAGGACCAGTGAACCGTCAGGCAGTGAAGGTGGGAACCTTCCTGGCCAAACGGACAGATATGGAGAATAATCGCAATCCGCGATTCGTTGTTCGTAAGACAATACATGGAGGCCAACGGCCTCGATCGAAACCTGTTGGACAATTGCCAGTAAAGGACATTCGACCCTCTTCGGGTCAGAATCAAGTAGCACCAAGAGGAGTGGTGGCGCCTGCAGCGCGTATGGCGGGTAAAACCGCTGGAGTTCAAGGAGTGGGCCAGAGAAGGCCTGCCGGGGATCCCTCAGCGTGCTACAATTGTGGCAGGAGCGGGCACTTTGCTAAGGAGTGTCCCGCCCCTCCTAAGGCACACATCCGGGCGGCCCATACGGCTGCGGCACCGAGCGATGTCGTCAGTGACGACGAGGACGATGAAATCGTCGATGAAATCGAGGAGGAGCCGCAAGTAGAGGCTGACGGGTCGGAAGTGGATGACGCTGAGAGCGTCCAGATTGATGGCGATGAATACGTCGCAGTGGATGTGTACGACAGCGACTACTATGCTCGTGATGACGAGGAGGAACACCTGTTTGCACTGACGGAGTGCCGGGGAGATCAGCGCGTCCGAATGAGACGCGTCACCCTGCAGAAGGCAACTAATAAGTTGCAGCGGCCGCGCTACACTCCCGAAGAGAAGGAGTGCCTGGTCACTTATGTTGATGTCAATGGACATCCGGCATGGACGTTGTGGGACTCCGGGAGTACCACTACGGGCATTACGCCCCAGTTTGCTCACGTCAACGCGATTCGCGTTCATGAACTGGAGGAGCCTTTGATGCTCCAGCTGGGGACTGTGGGGAGTCGCGCTATGGTGCAGTTTGGCGCGGAGGTGAGAATAAAGACGTCAGGAACGTCGACGAAGGAATACGTGGATATAGCGAATTTTGATCGCTATGACATGATTATCGGTACGCCGTTCATGCGTAAGAACAAGGTGTCGCTGGATTTCGTGAACGACATGGTCGTTGTGAATGGTACGCCTCTGAAGGCGGAGAAAGTGGTGTTGAACGATACAGATGGTCGTTTGAGGCGCTATCGCGCAACTGAAAAGCGGCGTGATGAGCGCAACTGACTAGATGGTCGCAGGAGAGCGACTGTACAGGAGGTGGAGGACGAACAGGCCCCACCGAAAAGCCTGCCGGCTGATTCGCCGGCTATACTGATGACTGAGGAAGAGTTCCAAGGAACTCTGAAGAAGGGGAAGTACCCGGATGTGACTGGGTGTACCAATGGAAAGCCTAAACAGGCTGCGCAGTGCAAGAATGAGCGTAGTAAACGCGTGGTGGAGTCGCTGGAATGCCAGCCGACTAGCTCTCGAGTGAAGGTGGAGGATCTCGTCGAGGACGAGGTATACAGTACGATGGGAACTGTGGGTAGCACTAGGTCGCTAATAGATCGACCAGTGCCACGGCCAGGAGTGCAATGGGCGTATGACCCACGTATGCCACGAGAGTGGAACGAATTGGTGGCGTCAATGGTGACGCAGACCATGGGACGGGGGCAGGCGACCCAGACGGGGGAAGTGTACCGTCATGCACGAGAGGATGAGATATCCGAAACAGTGGATATCGTACTGGATGGGCTTTCGCTGAAAGCGAGAAGCGTGCAGTCGTCGTTAAGTGCGACGAGAGTGGGGGGTAGACAACCCGTTGTAAGGTTGAACCCGGGAGATCTCATAGAAGAGCACGTACGTGCCTTACGGGAGCGATTTGAGCCAAAGGTTCAGCCGCGTGTAGCACGCGTAGTCAAAGGAAAAGGCAAGGCGTTGAGCCTTACAGAGGAGGATATTCCTCGATTGCGCCAGCAATGGCAACGGGAGTTCGCTGATATCGTCAATGGAACGAAGGAGGAGCTTCCTCCGTGGCGGGAGGTTAATCATGAGATCAACCTCATTGACGATAACAAGCAGTACAAGTATCATTTGCCTCGCTGCCCGCGAGCACTTCAGGATCAACTTCGTGAAAAGACGAACAGATACATAAACGCGAAGTGGTGGGAACCACGACCAGCGGTGCAAGCTGCACCATTGCTTTGTATCCCCAAGAAGGATGGAACGTTGCGGACGGCATTGGATGCGCGACAGCGCAATGATAATACCGTCAAGGATGTAACACCTCTTCCAGATCAGGAAGTGATACGAGAAGATGTTGCTACAGCGAAGTATCGGTCGAAAATCGACCTCACAGACGCGTACGAACAGGTTCGCATCCGCGAAGAGGATATACCGAAGACACTGTTCTCGTCCCTGATGGGGACGTTCGTGAGTAACATCATGCAGATTGGTGATTGTAATGCACCGGCGACATTTCAGAGGTTAATGACCTCAATCTTCCGAGATGTAATCGGGAAGTTCATGCACGTCTATTTAGACGATATATTCATATTTTCTGACTCTATTGAGGAGCATGAGCAGCACCTACGAGTCGTATTTGAACGACTACGGAAGGCCAGCCTCTATCTCAAATGGAAGAAGTGCGAGTTGTACGCAACGAGTATAGATTGTCTCGGTCACGTCATTGACGAGAAGGGCATTCATCCTGATACGGATAAGCTCGACCGAATCCGAGAGTGGCGTACTCCACGCACATATAATGATATCCAACGATTTGTCGGACTGGTGAACTATATTGGCAATTTCTTGCCAGACATCACTGCATACACTGGGCCACTTATGGCCATGACCCAGAATGGGTCACCGTTTCATTGGAGACCGCTGCATCAGCGGTGTTTTGAGATGATTAAGCGCATATGCGCGAAAACGCCGGTCATCCGGCCAATTGACCCACGCATCGACGAGCCCATCTGGCTCATTTGCGATGCGTCGAAGACTGGGGTTGGGGCCATGTTTGGCCAGGGTAAAACGTGGCAGACTTGCCGACCAGCGGGATTTATGTCCCGTAAATTCACTGCTGCCCAGCAGAATTATGCTGTACACGAGTTAGAAACACTCGCTATCCTGGAAGCCCTCCTAAAATGGGAGGATAAACTGATGGGATACAAGATCCATATCATTACGGATCACAAAGCACTAGAGTTTTTCAAGACTCAGGTGCACCTATCTCCGCGACAACGTCGCTGGATCGACTACATGTCGCGGTATCAGTTCGACATCACATATGTGAAGGGTGAATTGAACAAAGTCGCAGACTGCCTGTCTCGATATTTCGAGAGTGATACCCGAGATGACGTCCATGACGCGCATGACTATGTCCAGGCGGACAAACGTATTGACCCCGAAGGCGAAGATTTGCCCCTGCATCGGTTCCACGAAATCAAGGAACATAGGGTCGAGCTACGCGCCATGCGAGCGCAGGAAACACGTCGCAGTAAGCGACTGCACGAACAGCGAGAAACTCGCGATATTGAAGCCCAGGTATTGCTGGAACATGAGGCCCCTCAGATTCGTGAAGAGACGAGGCAAGAGGTGCCTACGAGAGGGGCTGAGATGACGCTCCAGCAAGCATTGGAGTCACAAGACCATAATCCTGCACCGGCCGATCTAGGCAATGCGCAGTTCCGCACACGTATCCAACAGGGATACAAGGATGATAATCTCTGTGTAGAGATTTTGAACAATATCCAAGCGCACCCGCGCTTCAAGGTGGAGCAACAGCTCATCTACCTTATCAGACCCGCGGGGTCCAAAGTCATCTGCATCCCCCGGGAGAGGTCGTTAATTACGACTATCCTGGATCAGGCCCACACAGTGGTGGGCCACTTCGGAACTCAGAAAACGCTGGACTACGTGCGACGCTGGTACTGGTGGCCGCAAATGGCCAAAGAGACGAGCCAATTCTGCTCGACATGCGAGCTATGTCAACAGTCGAAAGTGTCGACTTTGAAGCCACCGGGAAAGCTGCATTCGCTACCCATCCCGGTCAAACCTTGGGACTCGATTGGGATGGACTTTATAGGTCCGTTCCCCGAGTCGAAAGGCTTTAACTACCTGTGGGTAGTGATCTGCAGAATGACCAGTATGGTCCATCTCATTCCGGTGAGAACCACCATGACCGCGTCAGACTTGTCATGGATCTATCTCAACGAGATAGTACGTCTCCATGGACTGCCCAGCTCGATCGTGAGCGATCGAGATGCTAAGTTTACTTCCAAATGGTGGAAGGAGCTGCACAAGCTGCTAGGAGCAAAGTTGCTCATGTCGACATCGTTTCATCCGCAAACGGATGGTCAAACGGAACGTGCGAATAGAAATATCGCACAGATCTTGCGAGCATTCGTACGTCCTGACCAGAAGGACTGGGTGGATAGATGCCCACTCGTGGAATTCGCGATAAATGCGAGCATATCAGAGACTACAGGGTACTCACCCTTTGAACTCAACAATGGCTACATGCCATCCATGATTCGTGAACTTCGTACGGACGAAGCTATTCATGTGGGAGTCAAGCAGTTTGCGCGCAACGCGCTAAGGAATCTGGCAGATGCCCATGATGCGATTATAGAATCGCGCGTCTGGCAAACCAAACACGCGAATAGTCGCAGACGTGAGGAACCAGAAATCGAGAAAGGGAACCTAGTGTACCTTTCTACGAAAAACCTGAACCTGCCGAAAGGCAGAGCGAGTAAGTTGTGTCCAAAGTGGATTGGACCGTATAAGGTCCTTGAAGCGGAGCCGAGTACGTCGAACTACGTGCTGGAACTACCCCATGCGCTGCAAGCGCGTAGGATAGTCCCCAAATTTCATGTGTCGCTATTGCGACCATATATGGCCAGTAGTGATGCGCTCTTTCCTAATCGAGCAACTCCGGAGCCGTATGATTTTGGAACTGGTAATGACCAGGAGTGGTTCGTAGATGACCTGATAGGTCATCGTTGGACAAGGGGAAGCCTCGAATTCGAGGTAAGGTGGAGCTTAGGTGATACTACCTGGGAACCGCTAGTAAACTGCAAAGACCTTGCAGCGATGGACAGGTATCTAGAGCTGCAGGGCGTGAAACGCCCTCAGCAGCTAGCAAAACGCGCGTAATGCGCGTGTGGTGGTGGAATGTGGACGAAGTCCACTTTGATTGCCGGTAAATGACCGGGTGGCCACTAAGTGTGGCTGTGATTGTAACTATTTAGGCGATTATGATCGCCGACGCGGCGCCGGGTGGCGTGTGTTTGTGGTTGTTTACACCACTGGCGGAGCTGGGAGATTGTTTTTTTTCTTTCTTTCCTCAGTCCCAATACACGTCGTCTACGTGTTGCTTTAGAATGGCCTATTGGGGGCCGCAAAAAAGTGATCAGAGCCGGCAAGGCTCTAGTGGAGGGGGGAGACCCCCGAATATACAGCCGTCATCTCAGTTGTCCCATTTTCAGAGGCAGCCGCCATATCCGGCGGCGAGTCAGTTGCAGTCAGCGGGCGTGGCCTACCCGGGCCGCGAGGAGCCGCTTCCTTACCAAACGCCCCTCCACTCGCAAGAGATGGAGGTCGATGATGATGGGCGCTATGGGCGCCCGGAGGATAGGTACTATCAGGAACCGCCCTCACGCTCGTCTGCGTCGTATCCGACGTATGCAGGTGTGGTGACGGGGCCGCCGTCAGTTCCATGGGCTCATCGGCCCGCAGCAGAGTCGTATGAGGAGCCTGCGCCACAAGCGCAGAGTGTAGTTGGGTCAGATAGGTTGTTGGGCAGACTGGAAGCAGCGGGACAGCCAGTCCCTGCAACTGCGTCCTTTCTGCAGGACAGTTTGGCCGTGATGGTGATGGAGGGATTGCTCGACCAGATCGAGCTGATGAAGAGGCAGCGCGTCGCAGCGCTGGAGCAGATCGAGCGCGCGTCTAAGCGCAAAATCGCCACGAGTGAGGAATCGACCGCTGAGGTCAAGAGGGCGAGATATCAGCCCAGTCGACCGGTCGCTCCTCCACAGGCAAGGATGCCGTCGGAAGCGCAATTCGCGCGCCATGAGCAGCCTCTTCAGCCCGTGGCTTCGTCATCGCGGTTACCCGAGTCGGGCTCGCAGGCCTCGTCAGAGTCGCTGGCTGCCGTCAGTGAACCCTTGGCAGGTCTGTCCTTGGGTCAGCGGGAAGCCGCATCATCTCGGGCCCCACCTAGGGGGTCCAAACCCGTCGCTGTGGCGCCAAGAGCGCCCGTTACTGTTACTCCTCGCGCTGGGCCTGGAGGGAATACTCTGGCGCGAAATGCGCCTGCTCCTCCGGTGGCTCAGCCACAACCCGAATCGGCCGCCCTGACCAAGTCGGGGCCGTCTCGTCAGCGTCGCGGCCGCAAGCCGCCCCTCGATGCCTCCAAATTGGAGGTTATACTCTTTCCTGCTGGCATTCCCGCACGAGCGGGAGAAGTCCAGATGTTGTTTATGCTGCCGGTGTTTGTACCGGCCCCACCAGCAAAGTACCCCGTGGTCGTCTTGACCCCAGACCCCCGTACGCCGGAGCAGTATGATGGTCTGGTGGCGACCTCGAGGGGAAGACTAGGCCCGATAAGGGCAAGAAACCAGTACCGTCCCTGTCCGACGAGAGCGACTATGGGGAGTCGAGCTCGGAAAGACTAGGCCCGATAAGGGCAAGAAACCAGTACCGTCCCTGTCCGACGAGAGCGACTATGGGGAGTCGAGCTCGGAGCAGGAGGAGGACGGGGAGGAGGGGGAATCGGCCGCAGACCGATTCCAACGAGTAGCGCGCAATAAGCGCATTGCAAAGAAGAAGGCGGTCCACGCCAAGGAGCTAAAGGCCCAGAAGGCGAGGGCCGAGGATGAGTGTTCGGGGAGGATCCCCGATGGCTTGGGGGTGAAGGTGTGGGGTCCGCTCGATATCGAGCGAATGAACTCGTGCTTTAGAGGAGCACTCAGCCATTGCACCTATTATTCGTATGCCACGAATACGGTGTTGATGGGAGCTGACGCCAATAGAGCGGCGTCATACGAATATTCCTCTGGCCATCCTGCCCACATACCGGGCACGATTGTTTACAAGCACGCCCCACGCGGTCTTCCCCGCACTCCTCTAGAGCTGGACCGGCTCTATAAGTATTACGCCAATGTACACGTCCCGCGTCGCGACAGAATCGTCGCGTATATGCTGATCACAGAGCTCCAGATGTTCGCGCAGCGAACAGTGGAGGCTCTGCACGACCGAACCATGCAGCTCCTGATGAAGGAGCCTAGGTACCAAGACCTCGTCAACCCGATGCAGGGCCCTGACGACCTCGCTCTTGTCGAGCGACGACACATTCCGGGGCGCTTTTTGCGCACGAAAGACGATGGCACCACGGCGCTGCGCGTAATGCGCGCTCAGGATCCAGCCACACCGTTCGACTTGGACCAACTGGCGCAGTACGCGCTGGTCTTTGGTCGACCTGGGCTGGAGAATACCTATCAAGGTATCGCCGTGGATCATGCCTACCGCATGCACTGGCGGACCCTCTTTGGGTTCGCCTTATGTCGAGCATTGTGCGCTAACAGCGCAGCCAAGCCGGTGATCGTACGGCGCATGACCCTCGTCGTGGCCCGACCAGGGCTTTACCGAGAGGCGATTGCCTCGTATGACGCCATGTTTCCCGAGCAGCCATTTGAGCCCCAACGTGGGCCGCAGCTCGAAATTCATCAAGTTCACGTGCCCGACGACCATGCACGGAACTTCTCCGACGACGACGCGTTACGCGTCTTGTTACACAACCGGATTCCGCTGGAATGGGTGGACCACGCGTACACGTACGGCGTAGTCTTCCTGGAACAGCAGTTCCACTCCCCCACGATGTCTATGGACATCTTTAAGCAGGTTGATGACGAGCGTATGGAGCGCCTCTCCAAGTATGGCACCCCCGCCGCAATCCCGCAATGGGATGGATGGCGGGAGATGACTGAAGACGATCACTATCGTCTGATGTTCAAGCACCACGAGGAGAGCAAGCTCCCGGAAAATCCTGAGGCCAACGGCCTCTATTACTTGATTGGCATGGACCCGAATCGGGTCAATCTCCTAAAACGCTCAGCAGCGCATGACCTGCCAGCAGCAGACATGGACCCAGGCCGGGTCAATCTCCTGTCACGCACGGCAGATCATGGTACGCTTACCACCACCGCTTCAGCGATTAACGTCGCACTAACAGAGCCTATGGTGGTAGACACGCCTGCAGCCGAGGGGCCTATAACCCCACCGAGGACGGAATCGGCGCCTCCCCCTCCCGCGATTAACGTCGCACTGGAGGAGGAGGCAATGGTGACTGAGACGGGCGCTGTCGCGGGAGCATCGTCATCCGGGTCCTAGACCCTTGTATACAATTTTGTATGTACCTCTGAGTATTTGACTCGAGCCATTCCAGCTGATACGCACTTTAGAGTCGCGTGTAGATACAGCGGACCCAGAGGAGGGGTCATTTTTCTTGTTTTTTATACTTTTATTATATACACCGTTGACTACCTACTGCTGGCGTCCCCTGCGCCTGTGTCTGATAAGGACTGCTGTCTCTTGTGTCCGGCCGACATATCTTCATTGCGCATGAGTACTAACGCCTCTCAGCCACGCAACACGCGTGCATCCATCCGTTATTGCACTACCGTGCATCTTTCATCGTTATTGCACTATCGTGCATCTCTCATCGTTATTGCACTACCGTGCATCGTTCATTTCGTTCTACCTCCCGTGATCAAGACCGAGTATTCGGTCTCATTGGGGGGTATGTAACGGAGTCATCCGTCTTACCATCAGCGTCAACGACGCTATAATCCTTTAGTAGAGTATTACGTAAGATAACATCTTGTTTTCGCACTAAGTACTAGTCAAATCCGATATTGCGGTCTGATTTAGCACTGTGTGAAATACACAGATAGTTCTAGCTAGTAACCGCAGGTTACAGATGGGCAGCAAGAGGAGGTCGTCCAGGGGGGGGAGGGGGAGGTGGGGGTGGATAGGGGTGATGGGGTCCCTGTCCCAAACGTTGAGGAGGGGGACCGTAAGGGGGTCGGGGCGGGGCTTGTCCTGGTGGTGGCCGGGTGTTGTCCTGCGGTCCCAGGGGTCCTTCGCGGGCACGGGGAGGGCACAGGTCTAGGTGGGGGGCGTTCACGGGTGAATTCGGGTGCTGTAGTGGGAGGGGTTCCCAGGGTTGTCAGGGGGAGCCCCGGGTTTTGAGGTTGCATGGCCGATTCTGAGGCGGTTCTGGGGTTTTGGTATTTGAGGGGGGCGGTTGGGGTTGGGCGACCTGCGGCCAGGGTGCGAAGGGCCCTCTGCTGGCTGGAGGTAAGGTGGCTCCCCACGGAGTTTCTGGGGTTGGGCGACCTGCGGCCAGGGTGCGAAGGGCCCTCTGCTGGCTGGAGGTAAGGTGGCTCCCCACGGAGTTTCGGAGAGTCCTCCGGGTACCATCCTATAGGTGCCAGAGTTGACAGGGGGATTGGCGTATATCCGCCAGTCCGGGGAATGCAGGAGCTGGCTGGCAGAGGGGCCGTAGGCTCCATTTGGGTCAGGGGCCCAGAATCGGGGTGCTGGGTAGATTTTGGGGATCGGGGGTGAGTATACGGGTTGTGGGGTGCTGTGATTGTATTGTTTGGGCAATGGGTGACCATAGGCATCGGTTTGGTAGCCCATGGGATAGTAGACGGGAGTGTATGCAGACATCAAGAACGGAGTAAGGGGAAGTCTTGATATTATGTCAGGTTCCGCTGATGACGGGGGCCTCCAGGGGCAGGCAGGTCCTTACTAGGCGGACTCGAAGTCTACGGAGAGTCTCCGGGTAACGGAGGATGAGTTCTGGGGCTGCGGGCGGGGCGTGGAGTGACTATGGAGCGCCGGAGTTTGTAGGAAAGGGGAGGCAGGATCCCGGGCTAAGTCCGGAATACGTGGCAGGAGAAGGCGGAGCCTTGTTAAGGTGGAGGAGAGAAAGAGTAGAAGAAGAAAGGGACTAAGACTGGGAGACTGAGTTAGAGTTGAAGTGAGACTTTTAGAGTGCCGGGAGACTTGAGAGGAGAAGAAAAATAGATTGAGATAAGTATGAAATAGATAGAGAGTTATAGAGACAAGTTTACGGCAATATCAAGACTACTTTAACGGATTGCTGACTACCCACTATATACCTGCGTCGGTTAAGGTCCAGTGCGTCCAGATGAGCTCCAGGTTGGGTCCCGCATGGTCGGTCCTGTGCGCTGAATTGCCCAGGTACGAGTCCTGTGCATTGTATTGTCCAGGTACGGGTGTGGCGCCGGGGGGACTGGTTCAGGGCCTGTCAGGGGCCGGTTGACGGGGGGCAGTTTGGGTGTCCGATGGCGGCCGGGGTCTGTTAGGGGAGGTTCAGCGTCTGTAGTCCGTCGGGGTTTGGTCATCTCGAGAGGTGGGGGCCGGAGCTTGTGGGTGGGTGCGGGTGTGGGTTGGTTGGCTGGGCAACGAGAGCGGGGTGTCGCCGGTGTGGGTCGTGACACTAACCTCTCTACCGCCTACCACCCCGAAACCGACGGCCAAACCAAAAGGGTCAACCAGTCTTTTGAGCAGTACCTCCGACTGTACGTCAACTACTTGCAGGACAACTGGCACGCTGAGCTCCCCCTGGCCAAATTCACCTACAATAACACGCCGCATTCCGCCACCGGAGTTTTGCCCTTCTTTGCCAACAAGGGATACCACCCTCGACTAACGCTCTCGCTCTGGGACATCCCGTCACACGCCGCCTACAAGGTTGCCCGTGATCTCCAGTCTCTTCACGAGTTTCTCTGGGAAGAAACCGACACCGCAAACCAGGCCTATGTGAAACACACTGACCGGAAACGAGAGGACACCCCTGACTAGGCCCCTGGGACAAAGGTATGGTTAGATCGACGCCACCTCCGCACCTGCTGGCCCTCCTCAAAACTTGATCACAAGCGCCTCGGCCTGTTCAAGATCTTGAAGAAGGTCTCATCCCACGCCTACAAGATCGAGCTCCCCCCGGGACTTAAAGGCCTACACCCGGTATTCCACGTCTGCCTCCTAGAACGACACCCCCCAGACCCCTTCTCCGAGCGACAACCTGAACCCCCTCCCCTGATCGAGGTCGAGGACGAGTACCACTACGAGGTTGAAAACATCCTCGCCTCCCGGAACATCCGTGGACGACCCCACTTCCTCGTATGGTGGAAGGGATACGGCCTGGAGGATGACACTTGGGAGCCACGCCAAAACCTCGAAGGCGCCCTCGGCAAACTCCAGGACTTCCAGCAACGGCACCTGGGAAACGACCCCCCCAGGCGCAGGACTCACAGACGGCAGTAGTGGGCATAACCCCCGCCTCTGGACTCAGCAGAGATTCAACTCCCACGTATACTTGCTGCTTTTTTCCTTTTCCAGATCTTACCTCCCTTTTAGTACTTTTTTCACAGTAGCGCCCCAGATTCTGGGCAAGGTACTCTTTCCAGTTCCCCCGCCACTTACTTACACCATTCTTTACCACGGAAGACCAAATCGAGTATATACATTTTTCTATAACTACAATTACTACAGGATCAGGAACTGTGAAACTGACAATACCAAGAAGCATACGAGGGGCCCTTAGAGCGAGGGCCCCAAATCGCCTTCCCCATCCCCTCCCCTCGGCCACTCCCGGAAGTTTTCCCCCACGTCCCCCGGACCGTGCTCCTGCCACACCTCCTCAGCTAATTGATCCCAGGACGGGAGCGGCTCGCCCTCGTCCAAGACTCGCTTGAACCACGACCCCGGGGCCAGGACGTTCCTCCGGCGGTGCGCAACTACTAGCCTCCCCAGCAAATCCAAACTCCGCTCCACCCCAGGGTTCCCTGCCTCCGACCTTAACCCCTCTTGAAGGGACGCGAACGCCGCGGCAGCCCCGTCCAAGAGTAGGCGGTGTTTCTGAGCCCAGCCTGCAGATGTCAGTACCAGCCCAACCACAAGAAAGGAGAGCCACGCACTCAAAGAGGCCATGCGCCCAATGACTACATCCCGGCGCAAGACCTTGACCAACCCCGGGCTCGAGGGACCTTGCCCTGGGAGCCCCACCCCTTGCTCAAGCCAGGCCCTCATGGCATCCAGCTGGGCCTTGGCCCCTCCCCGGGCCACCCTCACCTCCTCCAGCTCCCGGAGGGCGGTCTCGCAATCCTCCTCCAGCCCCCTCCGGAATGTTGCCTCCTCCCTTGCCCCCCTCTCACGCTCCTCCCGCTCCCGATCGGCCTGCTCGAGGCGCTCCTGCAGAGCCCTCACCTCGACGTCCAGCGGTCGTCCAGACAATGGGGAGAACATTGCCAGGGAGAGTCGCGCTGGGAAATCTGGGGATGGGGTCTGGGAGGCCAGGGACGGGGTCTCCGCGGGCAGACACGCCCTCTTGGAGGGCCCCAGAGAGGGACTGGGCGATGCCCGCCTGGCCGCCCCCCATGGCCTCCCTGCCCCTGGGTACTGGACCGGGTGATCTGGCGTGTGATCAATACCACGGGCCGACCCCGGCCCCCTCCCCCGCCCACTCCCTGAGCCTCCCGCGGACACCCCTCCCGAACCCCCAGCCGGTACCTCCTCCGGGACCCTTTCCGGCTCCGCTACCCAGGTCCTCTCCTCCACTCCCTTCCTCCAGGTTACTCTCTTCAACGGCCAACCCTGCTCCCAAGACACGCCATACGCCCTCCACAGCGCCGAGACGGAATACCGCTCGTGATTGAGGCGACACGCCTCGCACACTGAGGTGTCCCGTCGAGAGGACGGGGCCGGGGCTTTGAACGAACAAGAGACCAGCTGGCGGGCGCAGTGGAGGCACTAAACACCTGGGTTAGCCACAAAAACAGGAGCACGGAACACTTACCGGCCCATTGCTGATGCACCAGGCATGGGAGGGCAAGCTCTGGGGCCTCTCCAGGGCCTGCTCAAACTGCTCCTGCGATACCCCTGCCCACGGGACGCGCCGGTCCTCCGGGACCACGGAAATGGTCCCCGTACTCATCCCAGACCGCCAAAAATGGGAAGCGGCGAGACAAGGCCACGGGAAAGGGCAACAGCAGGGGGGTGTCAGGTTCCGCTGATGACGGGGGCCTCCAGGGGCAAGCGGGTCCTTACTAGGCAGACTCAAAGTCTACGGAGAGTCTCCGGGTAACGGAGGATGAGTTCCGGAGCTGTGGGTGGGGCGCGGGGTGACTACGGAGCGCCGGAGTTTGCAGGAAGAGGTGAGGCAGGATCCCAGGCTAAGTCCGGAATACGCAGCGGGAGAAGGCGGGACCTTGTTAAGGTGGAGGATAGAAGAGGTAGTCGGAGAAAGAGACTTAAGACCGGGAGACTGAGATTGGAACTGGGAGACTTTTAGAGGGCCGGGAGACTTGAGAGGAGGAGAAAGATAGATTGAGATAAGTACGAAATAGACAGAGAGTTATAGAGACGAGTTTATGGCAATATCAAGACTATCATTAGCAGTGTACGTGACATAGTGGAGTTTGATGGTAAAATTTTTTTTCATTATGTGGCAAAACAGGCGCCAGTTCCCATGCTTGTGCCCCAGTCCGAACCTCTGGCTACGCGTGCCTCGGAGGGTCTCGGCGCTGAAGGGGGGGTGATGTCACGACCCCTCCCCCCTAGAACCTCCCCGGGACATCCCCGGAGCCCCATCCAGGAACCTCTTTCGTCAACCCCACAACGCACCCCGCCCCCACAGCTGCCGACGCCGCCATCACACGCATCAACGACCGCCATCAGCCAACCCCCCGGGACCCCTGCATCATGGACCCCAGGATCAACTGCCAGCAACAATCAGATCACGCAATTCGCCCCTGGCCATCATGCATCACACATCTCGCATCACAACTCCCTCCGCGCCAATTGATCGCGTGTCCCCACACACGCGATCCCGGTATACAGTCCCTGCCCGCTACTCAATGACCCCCGGAACCCATCCCAGACACTCCGGAACTCCGAGACTCAGCCCCGTAGTACGTATAGCATAGTTCTCCGTTGTACTCGCTAGTCTTGATATTCACTTTGGTTATTGCGTGCCCTCTTGCTTGACTGGTACGCCCTGATTGGTACGCTTCGACTGGCATGCCTGAATATTCACTTTGGTTATTGCGTGCCCTCTTGCTTGACTGGTACGCCCTGATTGGTACGCTTCGACTGGCATGCCTGAATATTCGCATGCTCTAAGTTTTGGTACGCACTTCGCGACTCTTAATTTACTAACTTGGTCTCGCCTTAGAACCTCCGGTTCACGACTCGACCCCCTCCCAACCCTCAGCTACTCTCAACCCCCAAAACCCCTGGACCTAGTCCCCTCCCCCCGGGATTACCCCTGTCCCTGTCTTGAACCCCGGAATCTCAACCCCGGAGTTTCAGACATCTGAGTATCTGTAGGTCAAGTCCGCATTGTAAGGGCGTTGCTTTCCCAGAAAGCCCCCGACTCAGCGGAACCTGACACTTTGTTCATTCCTGCGGCAGAGCAGATGGATGACAATTCTTTGCCTGCTTTGTTCATTCCTGCGGCAGAGGAGACGGAAGACGATGATTTGCCGTCCTTGTTCATTCCCAAAATGGCGGCAGCCAGTGACTGTGGACAAACGGAAGTCCAGAGGGCAGACATATGGCGAGCGAGGACGAGGAAAACCTTCCGCCGCTATTTCTTGTGACGGCAGAACAGATGGAAGGAGCCGATGACAAAGAACATCTTCCACCGCTTTTTGATGTAACGGCTCTTCAATTCCAGTCTTCCCCCTTCCAACAATCTCCTTCTCCAACCCTACCTACTGGTAACAATGTCCAGGAGTGGGAGGAATATGAGACACATATGACTCGACACGAGGATAAGAGAAGAATTAGCGAATTGTATCAACAACGTGAGTTATAATTTGGCACTGGTAATCATAGTTAATTTATTTCAACAGAACAAGAATTTCGTGCTAGAGCAAAACATGGTCAGTATAATTTGGCACTGGTAATCATAGTTAATTTATTTCAACAGAACAAGAATTTCGTGCTAGAGCAAAACATGGTCAATGTAGGCCCATTGGCCCTTTAAATTGAGCTGATCGTACTGATGATGTGTCCATTGATATGTTAGAGTCACCCTCACCATCTTCATCGTCATGCCTGAGAGCAAACTATGAAAACATCACACTTACCAGACCTCAGGGGCCATATACACCGGAGGACTTTGCACTTTTGACTGCAGACTACCTGCTTGATGAGGATTTCTGGGCCTCAGATGCATTACACGGATCTAATGAAGAGGAGGAATACACATCGGACGAGTAATTTAATCGTTAGTTACTACAATTCATGGCTTTTCTGTCAGGGGACTCCCCATTCCTTTCTTCTTTCACTCTTTATTCCTTCACTCTCCTTTCATTCACTTCCTTATTTCTTCTATCATTCTCTCATTTTGCTGTTACTACTTTTTCAACACTATCTGTTAGTACTATTCTCAACCTTTGAGGTGCTCTGGTTCTTTAGCTATCACTCAGACAAGTGTGGGCCCTTCAGCACCGCTCCAGGCTGCTTAGATAAGCTGGACTTTGCCTTTCTGACTTCTAAAAGTCCGGAGTTTTCCTCCCTTGTTTGCACACTTGTTTGGTTAGTCAATTTTCGAGTTTTTAAGGTTTTGTTGTACTGTACAGTTGTTTCCCACGCTTCAGAGGCCCCAGAAGCGTCCAACCTGGCATAGGGAATCCCCAGACTTGTTCTCTTTGGATCTCCCTCTGCCAGGTGAGTAGCTACCTTGATATTGTCAGTATATATTCTAATACACTTTGGATCTCCCTCTGCCAGCTGTGTGACTGAGCCACAGCCTCTAGAGGTCGCCCTTACATTTTCCGTTGGTTATTTTTCATTAAGATTAACTGTCCAGTTGTTTTGATCCATTATGCCACTCTCATGGACGGAAAAAACCACACACTATTCAATGATTACACAATCAATTTACTACAAGTAAAATGCTAGCATCATGAAGTTGATCCGTTCAGTCTAATGTTCTGTGTGTAGTCAAAAATTCTCGACAGTTTGATGTCAATGCACTAGTGGGAGTCAAACCCACCTACTGCAAGATACAAGGAATACCAATTGAGAATATTCCACTACACCACGGATGCTTACTGAACAGTGCTATGATGTAAATAATTATCAGTCTACAGATGAATCAGTGGCGGTAAATTCTTGGATCCGTCCATGTACAAGATACCACTTCAGCGGACCCCTTCCACCCCCTGTCAATTTACCAAAAGTAAAAATTGACTGACTTGTAGTAAGCTATGATGTAAAAAAATATCAGTCTAACATTGTCAATTCAATACTTGTAATAAGCGCCTGTGGTACAATGGAATATTGATACATTGATATTTCATGTTGTGCGCAAGAGGCAGGTTTGACTCCCACTAGTGCACATTATATAATAGCAGCAGGCTGCTGACGTCGGCTAGCGTCATTAATGTGATCCGTTTAAAACTCCAGAGATTTCTGCAGTGGCATAAGGTGGACGACTTGACGCATCAGGTTATTCCAGTTCATGTGAACTGGAATGATCTCATGCGTCAAGTCCTCCATCCTATACCTGCTTCAGTAATTTCTAGAGTTTTGAATTAATTGTTAGTTACTACACAGTATGATAAACAAAATAAGGTTGTAATTTTATGGTGTCTTTTTATACTGCTGCATTCCCTTCCACCCTCTGTCAATTTACTACAAGTAAAAATTGATAACACTATCCAATCAAATTCTGTACAATACTGACTTTTGGTAAGCGCCTGTGGTACCATGGAATATTGATACATTGATATTTCATGGGTCACATGCCGACATCCGCTACCGTCCGCTGGCATGCCAGCAGACAGCGGACACTCACGCACCCTCTTCTGCCCTTCCCCCTCTTTCTCCCCAGTGCCATCCTCTCCACTCCCCACACTACCTCACATGCCACCCCCGTACGCCACATGCACCCCCCTTCCCTCCTCATCCCTGACCTGACGTCCGACGTCTGCTATGTCCGCTGGTACACCCACGCTCCTCCCCCTCCCCTTCCCCCTTCCCCCTCTTTTTCCCCACCCCCATCCCTCCTCTGCCACCCCCCACGCTCTCCGAGACGCCACTCCATGTGGCAGACGCCCACGCACCCCCCTTTCCTTCTCTCCCACCCTGATGCCGGACGATGCCAGGGGTTGCCGACGAATGTCCGACGGACGTGGACGGATGCCGATGGATGCCCAATGGATGTGGACGGATGCTGACAGATGCCAGCGGGTCACAATGGCTGCCGATGAACTCCGACAGATGCCAGCTGATGGCAGATGATGCCAACGCCCCTTTCAAGCCACGAAACCTCTTTTGGGAGGTATGCCACCCCCCTTCCGCCAGCTGATGGCAGATGATGCCAACGCCCCTTTCAAGCCACGAAACCTCTTTTGGGAGGTATGCCACCCCCCTTCCACCTCAAAATATCCATACGGGGACCTGCGGGGACGTAGGTGGACATCCGCTCATTGTGTTATCTGACCTTTGAGTCTATCCGTTGGTAATAGACCTGTGGTGCAATGGTTAAATGTGTGTTCCGTTGCTGGAGGCCTGCCCAAGGCCAGGGGTTCGATTCCCCCCCGCAGGCATACGATGGGCAAGACAATGTTTCTTTTTCTTTGGTCCAACTAGCCCCTGTGGACCTGCATAGGCCTCTGCAGATGTCCGCTGGTGCCCTGCGCAGGCCTGGGAGGGCCTGCGTAGGTTTGAGTGGGTCGATATAGGTCTGCGTGGATGTCTGCTGGTGGCTTGCGTAGGCCTGCGTAGGTCTGCAGGGCCCTTTCATGGACGTATGCTGGCATCGGGGGTGGGAAAAGGAGGGAAGGGGAGGCGCGCAGCCTTGAGTTATTGTGGGGAGGAAGGGAGAGGGGAGGGATGTGGGAACCTCAAGGAGGGTTGATTCATGCCATGACGTCTGCCACTGGAGGAGGCTTTCAGTCGTGGGCTGATGCCCGCTGATGCACATTGATATCCGTTAGCGTCCGCTGGCATCCGCTGGGCCTGCGTGCACATATGTGTGCTCGCTTTTTATCAATCCACTGGACTGTGTCATACAGCACATTGTGACACGTCCGCAGCTCTGTATTCTACGGCACTGTGGGCACTGCGCCGCTTCAGTGTAGCGGACTCTGCTGGACACGTATGGTACGGCACAAAGCGAGCTTCCATATAACGTATGACACGTACCGTTGTGATGTCTCTATGTGGGAAACTACTATCAGATGAGGATAAGAAACAACTTACAGAGGAGAAGGTCATTTCTCTGCATGAGACTGATGAAATGTGCAACTTGGCAGCCCTCAATATCTCAATTTCTATCTTCTATGACACATGCACCACTCTCAGAAGAGGTAAGTAATGTTTTTATAATTCATAGTATTATCACTCATTATGTGTATAAATCCAATGACTGCATGTCTGAACTGGTATTGAAGTTTTGCTGCTTGCTGTACAATCAAATAAGGAGGACTATTCTTTCTCACACATTCTAACTACAAGTGAATGTGTTGAGACATTCATTGAGCTGGCCTTGAAAAAGAACATTTTTAATATTAATATGAGGATGAAGATGTATATGTTATCAGGAGTGCAAGGTATGAGCCTATTGTTTCTGATAATCAATCATAAATTCTGATCAATTGATCTCACCAGAGTTTGTAGGCATGGATCTAGTAAAAGTTAGCAGCATCACAGACTGGCCAGTTCCTTAAAACCTGAAGCAAGTAAATCAATTTTTTGGGTTCTGCAGCTTTTATCAGTAGTTTGTGAAGGACTATACGATGATTATAAAACCACTTAAGGATCTGAAGAGAAAAGATGTGTTGTGGCAATGGAGAGCAGCAGAGCAGGCAGCATTTGAAGCACTGAAAACAGTATTTGTGCAGGCACTAGGATTGATAATGCTGGATACAGATGCAGCCTTCTGGGTAGAGACAAATGCATCTGATTTTGCTGTAGGTGCCATGTTGTCACAGAAGGCATGTGATGGGGAGTGGAGGCCTGTGGCATTTTTCTCCAAGTTGATGCAGCCTGTGGAATGCAACTATGATGTGCATGACAAGGAGTTACTGTCAGTGGTGAGAGCATTGGAGGCATGGTGGCCATATCTGGAGGGAGCCCATTTTCAGTTGACATCTTTTTGGATCATTGTAACCTGGAGTATTTCATGACAGCGAAGGATCTGAGTCAGCAGCAAGCAAGGTGAAGTCTGTTTCTAAATTGTTTTACATTTTTGATTCACCACAGGCCAGGGCATCTCTGTGTGGGGCCTGATGGACTGTCACAGTGGCCAGATCATGAAGTCTCCACCAGTGAAAAGAACAATGCAGAGCAGACAGTGCTGACAGCAGAGAGAGTGGCAAGGCATGAGGTGGTGGTGCAAGTAGAGTGTTGTGGTCCATTGGAGGTAGTGGTGCATGTAGCAGCAGTGCAGGCAATATTTGCAGATGGCAATGCCAAGAGACCCAAAGCTGGTGCAGGTCTTGGGTCTGGAGGAAGCACCAACATTGGTCAAGGTTCAACTGTGTCAGGTTCCGCTGAGTCGGGGGCTTTCCGGGAAAGCAACGCCCTTACAATGCGGACTTGACCTACGAATACTCAGGTGTCTGGAACTCCGGGGCTAGGACTCCGGGGTTCAAGATGGGGACAGGGGTAATCCTGGGAGAGGGGACTAGAGTCCGGGGGTTTTGGGTCGGAGGTAACTGGGAGTTAGAGGGGGTCGAGTCGTGAACCGGAGGTTCTAAGACGAGACCAAGTTAGTAAATCAAGAGTCGTGAAGTGCGTACCAAAACTTAGAGCACGCGAATACTTAGGCGTGCCAGTCGAAGCGTACCAATTCAGGCGTACCAGTCAAGCAAGAGGGCACGCAATAACCAAAGTAATATCAAGACTAGCGAATACAACGGGGAGCTATACTATAAGTACTACGGGGCCGGGTCTCAGGGTCCCCAGGTGTCTAGGATGGGTTCCAGAGGTCGTTGAGTAGCGGGTAGGACTGTATACCAGGATCGCGCGTGTGGGGACGTGCGATCAATTGGTGCGGAGGGAGTCGTGATGCGTGATGGCCGGAGGCGAATCACGTGATCCGATCGCTGATGGCAGTTGATCCCGGGGTCCGTGATGTAGGGGTCCTGGGGGCTGGCTGATGGCGGTTGTTGATGCGTGTGATGGCGGCGTCAGCGGCTGTGGGGGCAGGGCATGCTGTGGGACCGATGAGAGGGGTTCCCGGATGGGGCTCCGGGGATGTCCCGGGGGAGTTCCAGAGGGGAGGGGTCGTGACAAACTGCAGGACTTCACAGTAGACAATGGCCTGGTGTGTTTCAGTGGCCTGATCTATATGCCTGATAACAAGGAAGTGAAGTGTCTCATTCTCCAACTCTACCATGACTCTATTCCAGCTGGACATCTGGGACATGCAAACATGCTGGCCCTGGTTGCAAGAAATTACTATTGGCCTTGTATGTCTGAGTTTGTGCAATGATATGTGGACAGGTATGAAACCTGTCAGCACATCAAGCCTCAGCATCAGAAACCATTTGGTCCTCTCTAGCCCTTAGAAGTTCCTGATGGCCCATGGCAGCATGTGTCTACAGACTATATTGGCCCTCTTACAACTTCCCAGGGATACAACATGATCCAGGTGGTCTGCAACAAGTCAACAAAAAGAGCACATTTCTTAGGTGCCCACTCAATGGATGATGCAGCTGCAATGTGCAACAGCTTCATGGAACAGATATAATGTCTGCATGGCACACCAAAGAAAATCATCTCAGATCATGGTCCCCAGTTTGTGGCACGTTATGTGAAGCACATGTGAGAGAGGTTGGGGATAAAGCCAGCGTTGTTGACAGCACACCATTCACAATCAGATGGGCAAACGGAGCGGTTGAATCAGGAACTTGAAGTCTATTTGCAAGCGTTCATTGACTACTATCAGGATGATTGGATGGATTGGTTACCATTTGCAGAGTTTGCATACAATAACCATGTTAAGTATGTCCCCTTTTTATGCAGAATATGCGTATAATCCGACCTTCTCAGTCGATCCAGTGAATTCTCAGATGGTGCCAAAAGCAGACGCGAGGCTCAACAGAATCAGAGGTGCAGGAGGAGTTGAAAGATCTGCTGGAGTTGGCGGCGGCAAGGATGAAACATTTTTATAATGCGTGGGTTGATGAGGCGCCAGACTACATGGTGGGGGATCACGTGTTCCTGGAGAGAACAGACTTGTGCTCGGATCGTCCAAACCGGAAACTCGATTTCAAACGATTCGGTCCTTTTGCTGTCGTCACACAGAAAATATCAGACACGGCATACCGCTTAGCTCTCCCTGATGGGTGGGCGATCCACGATGTTTTCCATGTCTCGTGCTTGATTCCAGTTAGGGAGGACACAATCCTGGGACGGCGGCAGGTCCCACCGCCCCCAGTGCAGATGGAGACGGGGGAGGAGGTGGAGATCGAGCGGATCTTGCGTGAGCGTAGGACACGAGGGGCGGAGTTTCTCGTGAGGTGGAAGGGGTATGACGAAAGTGAGGATGAATGGCTCAAGGAATATGATATGCCGCATGCCTTGGAGGCGATCCAGGAGTTTAGAGAGAATGAGAGGTTGCGGGGGAGGCGCCGGCATGGCAAGAGGGGCGGATAACCCCGGATTCGGATTTTTTTTTTCTTCTGCTTCTTATCTTCTCTTCTTTCCCTCCTCCTTATTTGGCCTTACAATATCTTAGTTCATTTCTGTTTTAGTGCTCAAGACGCATCGCGTTGCGAACCGCTAGTCTCAAGCCTAACAGTCACACGCAGTGACCATGATTGCGCGAATGGCCGTGCGGATCAGTGTTTTTCATATTCCTATTCGAGGCCAGACCGGCTTCGCATGCACCATCCATCCAAATTTCTCGGACCTATTCGTTCGTCAACGTTAGTTAACGACGATGCGCTCAGCACTTCGCCCAAACTTCTTCTTGCAGTCGGGTACAATTACTTGAGGAACACGTTCTGGCAACACCAGCGTTTATGGCTAACAGCGACCTCCTAAAAACGGTCTATGGACATGAGCACGCTATGACCAAGACAAGTCAGCCACGAAAAGAACACCATGATCGAAACCCAACCCTTACATAAACGCGTCGACGTCATTCCCGTTTGTTAACGTATAAAGGTTTGTAGTTTGACATTGGTCTATTTTACTTCATCTCTTCAACTACCAACTCGTGATTGATCTTCAACATGCGCAGCTCTCTTGCCATTCTGTCTACCCTTGGTTTTTGTTTACACGCCCAGGCGCAAAATCCCTCCGATCTCATTAATTCTCTCCAAGGCGCAGGATTATCCTCTTTGGCGTCGGCCCTTGCACGCGCCAATGAAACGCAGGAGGGGCAAAGCTTGATTAGCCAGCTCTTGAATGGGAATCACACACTCTTCGCACCAGATAACCAAGCCTGTGAGTTATTTTTTGTAACTATGATCTTTCGCTTGGCGGAGCCTCCTATCACGAGTCATTATAACCAGCGCGATCCTCTATGTATAGGTCAACTTTGATGCTGACGCCTTTTAACTAGTCGATGACCCTAATGTGCAATCCCTTTCCGACGACCCGGCGGAACTGGCAAATGTCCTCGCCTACCATATTCTTCCCGGAAATTTCGTAAACAGCTCAATGAACTCTTCGGCTCTCGATAGTGGTGTTCTTCCCAACGTAACCCTTGGCTATACCCTCCTCTCGAACTCGTCGGTAGTACAACTCGAAGGAAACAAGTCGCAGGTCCTCGCATGGTCACGTAACGATTCCGACGGTCAGATTTATTTCCTCAACCAGGAGTGCGTTCCTTACTACCATGCGTCCATACCTTCCTTAACTTTGCTTCCTTCCGCAGTCCGCAGATCAACGTTCTTAATACTTCTACCATTGGCAACAACCTTCTGGTCGCCTCTATTGATGGCGTGCTTCAGCCGCCTGGAAACATTACCAACGTTCTTGACCAAAATAATCTGACATCGATTCTTGGATTCTTGAACATGGTAAACGTTCCCGGCTTCTATGCGAACGGATTCAATGCAACGGTTGATGGAATCCTTGATGCCAACACAACACGCGGGTATACCTTCTTCGCCCCCAACAATCAAGCTCTTTTAAATGCCAACTCCTCGCTGGCAAGCTTGGCTAACAACCAAACGTCTCTTGCTGTGCTTCTTCAAAATCACGTATGTTTCCTACTATCCTTGTATTCCACATAGCCTTTCCTCAATCTATTTGTAGTATATCAACGGCACCTCTTATTATTCGCCACAACTGTACAGCGTGGCCTCGAATGGAAGCAATTCGGATTCGAATTCGTCCAACTTCATCTCTGCCGCAGGCGAGCCATTCAACCTCAACACTAACTCTTCGGGTACCTTTGTTACAAGCGGGAATGGAGCGAGCGCTAAGATCATCAAGTCGGATGTCCTCACGAAGAACGGTGTCATCCACGTTATTGATAACGTCCTCGTCAACACGGACAGTGATCCTGCGCGGGCATCGTCTGCGTGAGTCCTGAGCTTTCCATACCACCCGCCTATCGTATATCAACAAATTTGTTGAATAGATATGCATCGGCCACCTCGGTCGCCGCACAGTCATCAACCCAAACTGGTCCCATTGGCGGTCTTTCGACTTCGAGCGCTACTAGCACGTCTGGTCCCAACAATCGCGCGAACAATGCGACGAGCGTCCGCGTTGCTTCGACATGGGCTTTGATGTTTGCGGGCGCGTTTGGATTGGCGATGGTTATGTCCGTAGGCGCCTGAGCTTCCTTAGGCGTCGGAAGGCTTGCTATCATAGTGTCAGTGACTCTATGCACCTTTTTGAACAGTCTATGTCACATCCTATCGTAGATATCTCTTCATTATAATTAGATATTATAGTGTAGTTTAGAATAGAAAACTCAATACGACACATTAGAGCATTTCTGCAGCGCCCATATTTTGATATTTAGCTTAAATTTGACGGTCGATAACGAAAATTTGCTTAGCCAAGAGAACCCTGGCAACCGAGCTTAACAAAAATTTGGAGAGTTGTAACGAAAATTTGAAACGCCCTGCAGAAATGCTCTATTCCGTGATTCGGTGATTCAATGATATATATATACGTTAGTCCTCATGTCGTGAAGGCCATTATATACATACAGTTCCTGAGGTATCATCGCTAGTTTTTTCCTCCATCTGTTGAGATTATCGCAGTTTCAATTCTAGTATTGCATAACACATGACATTGAATATGTTTGCTGTTTTCACAGCTTACACAGTCAAGGGATAGAAGAAGTGTCGTTTTCCCGAGGATCGTGCTGCAAACCCATCTCTGCTGGATCAATGAATGGTATATGTACATAATTTTCATTTGTGATATAATCTTCGCTAGTATATCGGTTTAGTACACGCGCCTGTCATCATCAATTCTGCATGACTTCTGGTCGCGCGAAAGCTGGGTTCGACTCCCAGGCGAAGAGTTTATTGATTTCTTGTTTTGCCTTTGATTTTATATTACAGAAACTTCGTGCATTCTCTTTCCTTGTATCATTTATAGGTTGTACACGAACCACGCTGAGCTATCACCAAGACCTAGGCTTTCATCATCTTGAGACGTTATCAGTCTCATAGCGGCCTTTTTCTTATTCTGGAGGCTAAAATAAGCGATGGTGGCTGTCACTATGACGATAGTAAGCACAGAGAAGATGAGGAGTGTGATGGTGGCTGTCTTAAAAAATGGGGGTGGTGAGATTGTGCCGAATAGCCATGTTACGAGGATTCCACCGAAATTGCTCATTGTGGAGGCAAAAGCCACTGCCGTTGCACGGCGGATGTGAGGGGCTGTGTTGTTTGCCATCCATGTGGAGAGGGTGGGCAAAGCAATGTAGGCACCGGTTATACTGAAGAAAAGGCTGCCGTACTTGACATGCGCAGAGTGTGAACCTCATAGCCGAAAGATTAATAGAATCTCAAGGGAAGGAAAAATGAAAGTAACGAACCGAGATACATTGCGAAGCCGATTGTCGCAAGGATAGCCGCAAATATGGTAACAAAGCCACGAGCCCCATAACGATCGGAGATGCAGGCGGTTATCATCGCAACTGTTGTTGTATGAAAAATCTTTGCTTTAGGATTGCAGGTGTCAACTTACCGACGAAGGCAACTGCAAAGGGCGGTACACTGAATAGCTGAGCGTTGACAGCCGTATACCCTAAGTCAGCTATTATAGTGGGCGTAAAACTGCAAACGGTCATCTGGAGTGGCAGGAGCGGAGAGGATTTCACATACTATGCGAGTCCATAAACATTAGCACCTAAAGTAAAATCTCATAATCAATCGAAGTAACAAGAATACAAAGGAAAACCGAGGCCCTCACCACCGAAGAAGAGGACCACACCGATCATCCATACATGTGGAAGGGTATACGTCTCCCAGACTTCACGCCAGCTATAGTGGTCTGTACTTTCATCTCGACCGGCCGCGTCATTCGCGCGAAGATGCAAGTTGATGTAGTCCTTTTCCTCTTTGTTGAGAAAGCGAGCATGAGCGGGTGAACGCGGGAGTGTTATATATGTAGAGACGCCGAATAGGATGGTAAATATCCCCTCAAGGATGAAGATCCAAGCCCATCCGGGACGGTTGCCGATGCCGTCCATCCGGACGATACCGTAGGCTAGGAGACCTGAAAAGGCACCGGAGAGGGAGGCCGTAGAGAAGAATGCTGATACTCTACCGATTCTCGTCAGTAAACAGGGGTCCCTCGGAAATAAGTACCAAACCTTTGCTGAAGCTGTTGACGCGGATACCAGAAAGAGAGGTAAAGGACGAGACCTGGAAAAACTCCGCCTAGTGTAATACATGTCAAATTCGAGTATGTCCAAAGCTATCAAGACTGAGACTTTCCTTCGAATAAACCAAGGAAGAATCGACAAATCAGCAGCCCTGCGAAACTTGTTACGAGGCCTGGAAATAGTGGAATCAATTATAATTATGTGGGTGATTTGAACACTATAAGCCTTGAAGAGTAGTCACAACACCCCAGAGAACCAGCATCGTAGGTAGCAGGAAGTTGGGCCCGACAGCCTGCATTTAGTCAGGTCATCATTTCGAGGGGACAGAGTTGAACTCGAACTTTCAAGATTAGATTTGAAGGAAGTTGGGACAGAATGTAAGGGATATAGGTGACTGTAAGCGCGATGCTAAATTGGTAATTGTTGATATTGATGTCCGTCTGTAAACCTGCAACTCGGGCGTTCGCAAGATTTGTTCGATCCTAGTGCTTGATATCAGTAAACACCACGCCCATAGGA
The DNA here is from genome assembly GCA_027475525.1 of Macrolepiota albuminosa. NCBI lineage: Eukaryota > Fungi > Basidiomycota > Agaricomycetes > Agaricales > Agaricaceae > Macrolepiota > Macrolepiota albuminosa. The sequence continues at coordinate 143,297 of JAMWFC010000036.1, read as the reverse complement.
ATTCTTGATAGCTGACGAGGAATGCCAAGAGATAGAACATGGACACTACCGGAACGATAGCAAGGTCGATCTTCCACCAAGCTTTTTCAAGAACGGGATCACAACTTGGCGTTTTGTTACTTGCACAGAGCCTCTCGGTGCGTACTCGACTGCCTTGTGCATCATCTTCAACAGCACGGGGAGGATCGTTCTTGAACTTGGTCATGATGGAGAGGAAGAAAAGAGTTACGTATGCTTAGAAAGGAGTTGAGTGTATAACGCCGCGGGTTAGTCCTACTTACTTCCGCCCGTCAGGTTAGGTACAATCCGCTAATCTGGTCGCAATGTGCCCATATCTAGTGACATTGGCTCAATGTTGCCATCATTGATGGACTTAGGAGAGAACAGGACCGGGGAAGCTCTCAAAAACACTTGTCTGTAAATTAGCGGATTTGAGAGAAGAAATCTTACGGATTTTAGCCTGGCAGGGCGAAGGTTTGGAGAATTTGGCAGTGAGATTCCGAGCAGTTCAAGGCAGCCTGATTCCTTAGATCGAGGTGTATGACAGTTTTCGAGGTAAATTTACGTCTCGAGATGGTAGTTCGAAAAATTGCAATGTTGCTTTCCAGTTCATGCTTGAGTTACCTCGTCCACGTGTCGAAGGCAAAGAGCAACTGATGATTGATCTACTTGTGACAGGCTCAGAAAGAGAAAACACTCTTCACATACCATGAGTCATAGGATTCGGTACCGACAAAGATTCATCTGAGTCCGATAACTGAAATCCATCAATGAAATCCGGAACTAATCCGGCACTAGATAAGAACAACTCATCACATGTTGTGCAGTGTACTGTAAGGTGGATTTCATACTCGTGAAGTGTGCCGCTTGTTCATAATACTTACCATCGTCGGGGGTCAGATGTGGAAGACTAAATCCTAAATTTGGTCTAGTAGTGGGAAAGCATTTGACAGACCAGGAAGATTGTAGCGGTTCGGGTTCCCGCTATGGAAATGACTGGCAGTACCAGAGCCTCCTCCACTCTGCGTAACGGGTCACAGTATAGTAACGTAATGGGACAGGTAGTCCAACTGGTTCGTCGAGTGCAATCCCGACGTGTTCCATTTTAGGCAAAACGTTACACAGATAAACGCCGATTAAAAATAGATATGCTATCCAGGTGAGTGATCGCAGTATGAGCGCAGCATGATAATATTAGCGTTTAGATTTGTCTCTGCTTGATAGCCTGTCAATGTCTCTATTACTTACGCTCACTCCCAAGTAGATGAACTCTCAGGTCTGAGCACATTCACTAATATCTTCGTAGTCCCGGTTCTAGAGACTACGGAAACCGATGCTTCCTTACGATCACCTGATGATTCCCGCCGACACTGCCGAAATTTGGGTATAACTGGGATAATCTTCCACCTCTTTCCAGAGCTTCCCATTTCCTACTTTCTCAGGTTCGGCCAGCGACAGTGCAGAAGTTGGACATCCAGAGAATCAACCTACAGCGATACGTATAAAACGTAGATGAGCTTGAAGCCTCCATGTACTGGCCGCCCCAGTATTCATCTTGCTATCAACGACCCCCCTCCGTCCCTTGCACTCCTTGCGCTGTGACACCCGTCATTCCCGTTCCAATTCTATATCCTCATTCACCATATTCCAATTGTGCATTCCCCGATCGCAGAGGATGTGATCCAACTACACCCAATACGCCAAACACTGGACTTGCACCAAACAGTCCATGGAACGTTTGTCGTCGTGAATGCAGGCCGCCGTCATGGCAGAGATTCAACACACACTTCTGGCCGTACCCAAACACTGCAGGAGTGTGGCCTCATTGTAACTACCAGCCTTCGTACTGTTGGCCTGGCGTCGTATCGACAACCAACCGACTCAGACCCTTCTGTATCAATCGCTGGATCAACGCCGAGTTACAGTGTGCTGATTTTTTCTTTGATCTTTCGTTTCCCACCTTTAAGCCGATACAATTATACGGTCTTGGGCAGTCTGGACCGTTTCCAGAGCAAGAACTTATGCAGTTCGCAACAAACCCGCCTCTCACACACCTTAAGATCGTCTTTGACGACCTTCCGGCATGTCCTTGTTATATTCAACAAGATCCAATGTGCCCAATAACGTTAAAAGATGTACTGTTCAAAATACACTGCCACGTGCACACCCCAATCACTATGACGGATTTTGCTTGTCTTAACCCACGGGCCCAAGCACAGGTCTCCAACGCATTTACAGAAAGATGCCAGGCGATTCCTATTAACTGCACAGCGGAGAGGGCAAGCGGAGTAAAGAGGGTGGATTATCTAGTTGGAAAAACGAGGCTGGTAGGGTTGCTACATCAAGGTCATAAAGACGGATTGGAGGTCATGAGAGTTGTCGTTACACGAATTGCACCGCCAGGTCTCACGCGCTCCTGCTATTCATACCCACGTTGGGATTATCTCTGTGGTTGATGTCGAATACTACGAAAGGAAGATATGCCTTGACACTCAATATCATTGAAAAGATAAAATCCAATATAGTGTATTGCCCCAACAACGATGCTCTGATACTACAACTCCAAAGTGAAATTAGCAGCGTCAGTATGATCCGTGGTATTCGCATCAAAGCCAAGCAAGTCTTCCATATATCTAAAACTTGTGCCGTCCACAAATGCCGATGTGGCGCGTGTGGCAGGTGCGAACCACCACAATGTTGTAACTCCAACAGGGAAGGTATATGAAGCCTGGATAAAACTTAAGCACGGCATACATTTAAATTTCGTCCAGCTTGCCTGGGCCCCTCTGAATGCGATTGTTGCCTTAACGGGAAGAGGGTTCCATGACGTAGAGGCGTTGTCATTCCCTACAGAAACATTCTCCTAAATCAAGGTCATAATGAGAGGATAACTTACAATTCAAAACAACTAAGGAATATCTGAGCCAATCACTCGACGATACACGACCTGTCACAAATGCTCCAACACGCAAGCCCCAATTCAGGTTACCTTGGACAGAAACTGCGATCCGTTGCCCATAGGAACCGCCGTCATCTTTAGGGTATATGGCCTTCGAGGTATGAGCCATGGCGTAGACTGCGAATGAATGGTTATATCCTCAATAAAGGATGTGAGTTGAAAATCAACTTACACTCCTGATTGAGGGTATAGCTCCCATCGCTGTTAATAGTGGCCAAAGGCCGGCACCCTGGACCACCACAACTGTCCGTCCCTGGGTACTTTGGATTGCCGCTACTGTCTAGAGCGATGTTCCACATGAGGACCTGGGAAGGGAAGTAAGGAACATTGGTGTCAGGTTATTGGTCAACCAATCAAAAAAAAAGACTTCACCGATTCGGCGTTGTGTTCTACAGCCCCAATGAATCTCCATAAAGAAGTATGTAAGGAAGGCTCAGAGATGATACTAAATTTTGAGCATACAGGTTGTCCATGTACCACTATAGAACTTGAGATGAATTGATCCGAAAGAAGGCTACTGGTGAACATGCCTTGATGTCTGCCCACCAATCAGAACCATACGTTCCAGTACACTCTGTGAAGTAGATTTCCTTTTGAAAACTCAGTATCAAGCGGAACGTGGGTCATCTCGCACTTGCCTTGTTTGGATACGCACTATGAAAGATATCTTGGTTGCTAACAGTTCCTGCATAGCAATGGAAAGCGGCTCCGGCAAAAGAGCTTCCGGCATCTTGCATCTTGTGCCGAAATGAGGAATGTAAACAAAGTTCAAATATAGAACTCCACTTACAAGCGTGATCGGATAAGTCCCAGCATTGTCCCAATTATGCTGTAAAGAATTCGTGTGAACTGAACGCATGGCATTACTGGAATAAGAAAAGTCAACCTCGTAACCAATTACCCTAACATTTGACAGCCCGTTATTATTTAGCAAAGTACGGAGTGCTGTGCCGATTTGTCCTTCAACGGCAGGCGTCAATGTGGAAGTGGGATAGGTTGGATTACTATTCTCTGGCTCGTTCTACAAGTTCAGATAAGATATTAAAGGAAACATGCCGAGGGATCACGGCATACGTACCTGAATTGAAATAGCATATATTGGGATACCCTTGGACTGGAAACCTTGCACTGCCTTGAGAAGGTATGTCGGATCTGTCAATCGTCAATTGAGACCACTGGGGAGAGTAATAGGCTTACAGTACTGAACATATTGTGACTGTAAAGTACCTCCGTTCATTGTACCGGTAGTTTTCATCCATGCAGGCTGTTAAATCCTATGAGACTAGAAGTCGGACAGGAATGATTGAACAATATCAATTACCGGTGACCAAGGAACTATGTGGGCCTTGATGTTACTATTAATCGCTTTGATATCCTGGAGCACAGAGAATAGATACGAAGGCGCCCGATCAATGTTGAAGCTATTAAATGAAGTGTCACCACTGGTGTCATCGAGACTATATTCTAACAGAGAGCGGGTAAACTTAGGCATGGTCTACCATGTTCATGCTTACCTCCAGCTGAAAAGTCACATGCACCGATAGGTATTCTGATATAGTTCAATCCAGCGGTGTTCGCGCCATCAGCCGGATTGAACATGTAATTTAGAAGGGCGTTGTAGTTTGCAGCATTCTTTGACTGCGGTATTTGATGAGAAAGGGACTAACGAAATTATCGAATGTCGCTTATACCTTCAAATTACTGAGGAGAAGTGCCGAGGAATCGGCTAGTATGCAAAGTCAAGATTCCAATCATGAAGTCAGGTAATCAATGACATACTCAGCGAAGCTCCAAATCCTGCAATCGACTGATAAACGGTGTAATCATCCACGACGATGTTCGTGTCGCCAATCGGGCCAGGTGTGACGAAGTTTATCGGGGTAGAAAGATTAAGTAAAGTGAAAAGGCTTGTGCGATCCCACTTCGTCTCCCACTATGGTCCCGTCATGCGTCATGAGTGAGTTGTGAAAAAGAGAGACGCGGGAAAGCTCACAATATCCCAGATTTGTTGCGACACAATAGGTTGTACGATCTGGAATAGGGAAAGGATTAAGAGACGACGCATGTTTGGTGAAGACGTTCATCTTGAAAGCAAGACCGCCTTTTAAAGCTGATTCCCCAAGGCATTGACTGATTTGAGTCTCTAAGGCAAGGAACCTCCGAGCGGGAAGGATAATTCTGACGATTGATGACAGAGTACTATGGACCAGTCAGAACATGAGTTGTTAAGGTTGCTTACGGGGGTTTGTACCATATGGAGGACTCTGGTGATCCCGTGTCTGCGGTTGAAAAGATCTCACGCGCGATCGACTCTAAAGGAGTAGGAAGCATTTTCGGAGGCCTCTGCGCAATAAGCGCATACACCAACAGCACCCCCACATGACTGTTTTTGGGTCACTGCCATTTGACGGATCTTGGATTAGGCCGAGATATCTGGCAGTCCTTCGTGCTTTTCTCGCACTCTCACCGCCACCGTCGCCGCTAGGCGAGCACATGTTGCTCTCTCTTCCTGATAAATCCTCCAAAAGATTGTACCTTCCAGAGTAGTGCACCTAGATCATTCACTATAGTATTGTCGGTTAAAATATGTCATGGCACTTGAACGGAAAGCTTACGACTCCTATACTTGTAGTTTGCAAGAATGCCTCGGTGGTGTCAGCCAGTGCTATCACATTCAACCCAAAGATGTACGTATACAAATGACCCGCTTCTTGGAGCCCTTGCGCATAGTCCAGATAGGAAGAACCCTTCACAGTTTTGATGCTTTTGGGTAAATTCAACCTAAACCCATCTGACAGTCGTCAAAAGCAAAAATGTTGAAGATATGGTTAGTCATCGCCAATATCAAAACGGTCCTTTCGGCCCGGGTTACAAAATTCTGAACTCATGACGTTTCAACTTTGAATTCACCCCCATTATTATAAAATGGCATTTAGTCGGAATAGTAACAGTTCTGATGCGATCAGATTGCACAGCTGCGCTTATGGATCACTAGCTTGAGCCTACAAAATTTCAGCGTCATTCATCCCATCCCAGACTCTCCTAAATGTTGTTATTGGCTTTACGGGCATGTGACTGCACCTACTATATAGCGTTTTTACCTACAAATGGAACACGTCCGCGAGCGTCTGACCTGAGATCGGCCGGAATGGCACGCGATGAGCCACTTGGACCAAGTGCCTGTCCATTAGAACAAAGGACGTCACTGTCATGCCTAAGTACGTATCCTATCAGTACCAGCAAACAAAGAAACTTGATCACTCTCTTCGTCGGTGCCCAATCTGTATTGATGTTATCCTCTATTGAGTTCTCGATGAACTCTTTGAAAGCATTGCAAACGAGCTTCTCTGGGCAATTCAATTTTCGGACGTGCTTAAAATTTATGTTGAACGATTAGGCATAAAATCCGACCCCACCAGGCTATGGAAATGAAGACGATTTTAACGGGCATTTCACTGATGATACTGCATCTATGCTCTAGGTCTCCTCCTATCGCCGATATTGGTTCAAAGAAGGTAGCTGTTTCTGTTTCGGGAACTCATCTGCCACAACAAACAACTTTGCTGTTTCAAGCACTCTCGTCTCTTTGGAATCGTAACATTCTCGCTTGTGACCTTTTTTAAGCCGCTGCCGTTTTAGGACATATATGCCATCAAGTCGTAATTTATTTGCTTTCAGTGGATCTCTCAGAAATCCTTCTCACATGAGCCGATCGAGGAAATGCCTCGCGGAGAGTGGTATGCTATTTTACAATCATGTATCTGGTATGATTGGAGTATTCCTGAATGCCTAGACAAAAATAAAGAGTTCACATATTGTAATATCCTATGCTCACTGACAAAGTAGCACAGAGCATCGTGATTGCTTTACAAAGATGAGTAACTTTCCTTCTCATGTCCTTGCCCACCATACAACTTATCAAAGTAATTAGCTCCGACTCGTTTTAGATTGTTGATCGGATTGACTGGTTCCAACATTTGAAGTTGCCGTTAAACCCAGACTCTTCAAGTCGGAGCGGGGCAACATGGTGGTGTTTGAAATGGATGTCTTCCTTGATTTAGGTACCAAATGTACAAGAGAAGTAAGGACATTCCTCATCGCAGACTTCCAAATTCCGCTTGCTCTCGATCGACACAATAATATAACCACGTCGTCAAAGACACCTCACTCGTGGTCGTAGCCTTCGGCATTCTCTTCCTGTTTTTCTGACGGGACGTTGTGCAACATCCATTATTGAAAGGTAGAGCTAAATAAAGATCAGTCAAGGTCAGAAGGTGGTTGTGGCTTGAACGTGCAAGGAAGGATTACACCTCAGATACAGCTAGGTTCACATCTACAGATGCGTCTTAATAGTACTCGTTCTTCTTGGATAATGTACAAGAAATTACAGCTATTTCTACAGTAAACACTACAAATTTCCTGCAAAAGCGGAAAGTGCTTGATATACTTGGTTTGCTTCCGGTCCTCCCAGCGTATATATTACATTACTGACTTCAAACCCGTTGAATTGACTGGCTGCACAGATCGTATAGGCGCCCATGTTGTCAAAACCAAGCCAATCTCCAACTTTAAGTGTGCTCGGCAGTGTAGTTCTGGGAGACACACAGTCGATAGAATCGCACGTTGGGCCCCATATACTGCTGAGAATCTGGGGTTCTGATGCGGGGACGTGGAACGATCCGTTGAGTGACAAAACGTACGGATGGATGGTCTTGTTGTCAAATATTACACAGTTCAATGCACCGTAAATCCCATCGTTGATATAATCTAAAGAAGAAAATATTAGTAGGAACGAATTTGTATAACATATCAATTGAACCTACACATGATGCTAGGTTGATCAGATGATACATGATCGTGTCCTGGAATGTCGTCAAGAGGTGCCCGGCGAGCAATAATATTTGCAGCGAGCTTGAATGCTTTGGAAACATAAAATCGTCCGGGCTCCGCGATGATTTTCAGACCATGACGATCAGGGAAGTACTGGTCAATTGCTTGTGTCACAAACCCGGCGGCTACTTCGAAAAGGGCGTCCTCAAATCCACCGCCTATGTCCAAAAGGTTAAAAGTAAACCCTGCTTCCTTCCCCATATCAAAAACTGCACGAGCACGCCTTATGGCATCTGTATATGCTGATGGATCGTAGCATCCACTCCCAACATGGAACGAGACGCCTACGACATTCAGACCAAGTTCGCGTGCTTTTAGTAGAAGCTTCGGCACAATCGCCAACGGCGCGCCGAATTTAAGGCCTAGCATGCTTGAGCTCTTTGAATCGTCGGTCAGGATGCGAATAACAAGTTTTTCGCTGGTGTGAGCACGAGCGATCTTGTCTAGTTCATCTGCATTGTCAAAGGTCATTGTCTCGACGCCCATCTTGGATGCATTCCGGATGAATGATACAGCCTTACAAGGATTGGCAAAGATTATGCGCGAAGGGTCGATACCGCCCACGTTCAGGACATTGGCAATTTCCCCGTTGGATGCGCAATCGAAGCCTGCGCCCAAAGCAGCAAGGAGGCGGATGACATAAGGATCTGGGTTACATTTCACAGCTGCGAGCGATGATAAGTTTCGTTACGGACACTTGAAATAGTCACGAACCATAGAAGGGTTGGATTTCGGGCAGTGATGTAACCCACCGGTGGTGTTGACGATAAACCTCACCAAGGTCCGCCACAAGAAACGCTTTTTCTGCGTCTGGCTGATGAGATTCAGCAAGATAGGCCGCCCGCGTGACACCAGCTCTCATGTGAACTTCAGGATGCCCTTTGTACAATGGAGGAAGTGAAGGGAAGATAGTAAATTCTTCGTACGCTAGGATGTCGGTGGTCTCCTGAGTAGATAAAGAATCAACACGGTCCTGTGGAGCAGTCAAATCTACCTTGTCTTGGTGTTGCGGAAGGGGCTCGGAGCGGGATAGGTCGATAGAGCATGGTACCGATGAAATTGTCGAGGCAGTACCAGTGGTGATCGCCATGTACGAGAGAATAAGGTGAAAATCAGAAGATGACAACGTTGTATTTGTTGTCTTCAGAGTTGACATTGGAGTAAATGTCTGAGGACTTCACTTCACGTAAAGAAAATAGAATAGCTCACCTTTTGTGGATCGACTATCTGGAAATGTTCAGTACTTTTCCTGTCTTGAGACTGAGGGTGTGTATATACCTGACGGACTGCAAACGAGGATCCTGATTTTATTCTTGGACATTTATAGTGACTGGGATGATTCTGGTAGTTGAGCAGTGCATGGCGCCAGATGGGCGATTTGTATGTCTCTTTTCTCTGTTGTTTGAGGTTGGTGGATCATTAGTTTGCTAGAATAGCCAAGTATGGAATAAATGACCACCTTATGAATAAACCTCATGGTGGCCTGGCCTGATTGAGTCGGTTCGTGTAGTAGTGGACAATATCAGTAAGGATATTCCTTGTTGGTTGAAAGTTAAGATGGCGTATGTTCTCAGACAGACCTCCTACACTCATTTTATATAGGAAAACAGGCACTAGTCGTGTTTTCTTTCTCTCTGCGAATCAAGGCATAGAATCTCGATGACCAAATTTGATGCGAAAAACACACAACGAAATATAGAAAGAGGCTGTCTTACCGGCCAATCATCTCGTTCTCAAGCTGCCAGTACCTGGATCATGCCGCAGTGATCTGGAGACGTAAGATGTAAGACATGATGAATATGTCAAAAACTGTATTCCGGCGTGGAATGTGCAATGAAAGATATGGTTTGCGCGACTGCGGATCAAAGGGGTTTAATAATGGGACATACTTTTCGGAAGGCGTCATGAGATACACTTGGATTTGTTGTCTTCCGGACAGTAAACCCACGATTACGCCAATGAATTAGTATAAATTATTGAATCTCGGTTTTCTGTTGTTTGTATCGCTCGTTCGAATGAGATGCAGAGCAATTGAGCAATAGAATCAGAAAAGTGGTTCCTGTCGGCATATTTCAAAAGTAAAGCACCGTTATTACGAACTCAGCCCATTTTGGGAACATGTGCCGAGATTCCGCCACTTGGACGGAAACTCAATCTCAAAAAGTATGGTCAGAGTCAACAACCATCGGCCGATTTGTGTGGTGTTTGTATAGAAGGATTTGATCGATTACCTAATGAAATACATTTCCATTTGGGTTCGGTGACACTTGCTTTCCCAACCAAAATGAACATTCGACTAGCGAGGGTACGGTTCGTGCTCCTGATAACTTTGGTCTCCAGAACTCTATACTGAGATCTGCAATTTTAGTGGTATGGATTCTTGAGTGTTTACAGTGACGGACTGTATCTCATGCTGACCGACGTAGGTGGATGATATAATGGGTATGCAGGCTGCGAACCTGCAGAATCTGCCCGAAAACTACGCGATGAAGTTTTGTGCGCCTTCTTCATGGAAAATCCAGCGCTGAACCTTGAATGATCACTTGAACCTTTATTATAGGGTTATACCATGCTATGACATGGCCGCAAATCTCGTACGTCGCGGAGGATCACAAGGGGAGAATCGTAGGGTATGTGCTGGCGAAGATGTATGTTTTCTTTTCTCACAACTCTACCTTTTTACGCGGGACTAATCGGTCGGTTGGCTACAGAGAAGAACGGAATGAAGATGCAAAAGAACCACAGCCAGTTCATGGGCACGTTAACTCGATTTCAGTGCTCAGATCGTATCGCAGATTGGGGCTAGCAAAGAAGTTGATGATACTCTCTCGTACGCCGTGATTCCGCCTAGAGGAATACGCTAATTGTCACGGCGAATAGAGGAATCTATGAAGGATATTTATAAGGCCGAGTATGTGTCGTTGCATGTGAGGAAGAGCAACAAGGCTGCGATTGGGTTGTATAGAGACACGCTCGGCTTTGAAGTTGCGAAAGTTGAGAAGAAATATTGTGAGTTTACATTTTCCGTCTCTCCCGTTCGTGATGAGCTGATGGGTATGGATATGGTGTAGATGGAGACGGGGAGGATGCCCTGTCGATGCGGCTATATTTGAAATACGTCTAGATTACTGATGCCAAGGTCCAGGTGACCAGAGGCCGACCTTGCATGTTCCGTGTCACGAAAGCATAAATTGCCATGTAATATATCGAAAGCGTGTAGCAGCGGCTCCATTCCTGCCCCATTACTAGTTGTGAGGTGTGATTCTCTTATGCTATTGCGCTCGTCCCCCATGCTGTGCTTCACGATAAAGGGTGGTGTATATATTCTATGTTCTTTCCCCTTACCTTATATCACTGACGTATCATCCTCTCTGAAGTCGGCTATCTGCGACAAAAACGAGTTCGTCAATATGAACCACAGATATATAGATTGAATGTAGTCATCTATCTATTGACGACGTACTATCTACAACAAGTTGTTGCTTGTACTCCACTCAGTGGAGAGCACCGAGGATTTTTCCTTAGATTTAAAACATGTCAATTCTGACACTATTCCTGATACCAACAGATAGAAAATTTGACGGATCCACTGGATAGCCTTCGAAACAACCATCACTGAGGCTGTACGCATGTCAGTTTTGCGATAGGGACTGAAATGCAAATCCACTGGATAGCCTTCGAAACAACCATCACTGAGGCTGTACGCATGTCAGTTTTGCGATAGGGACTGAAATGCAACACATTTGAAACTGATGCTGTTGACATGATGCATTATATTCCGAATAAATGCAATATTATAGGGTTTCGTGAGACTCGTAATTATCTCTCCATTCTGGGGTTCAATCAGGACTTGTTTATCCAGGGGTGCTTGTCGGTATTAAAAAGACTACAGAGACTCGACATGGGTACACGACGTGGAAGTAGAAATTTCAAGATGCTCTGGCCTGCCTGTCAGACACCTAAGCTTATGTTTAATATATCGACTGAGACACATTTGCCTTCACGGCTCACCATGGTAGACTCCAATATTTGTTCTTACAGTTTTTTCGTCATCCCCTCAAAGACTTCTCAGGCTTAGCACCAGGACTAGATTGGTCAGTGTTGAAGGCAATGTTAGTGGTGGTCTGTTATTGGACCCTATGAGCTAATGACACAGTAGAAAGTAAGAGTATCCACGCGCCGTTCTCTGTGAAACATATTGTAACTCATTGACACCATTGAATTTCTGACTGGTGGTGCGGAATTCATCTCGAGCGTGCAGTCTATTCATGGGATCAAAACTCGGTTGATGAGAAACAGAAAGAAGTACGTACGATGACATCAGTGAATTGGAGAACACTGTTTCAATGATGAGGTATGATGAGGTTAGATCGATTACAATTTTGTTTCAAAAAAAAAAACAAACAGCGAGAAATTATCAAATGAATCGCCACCCAAGAAAAATCATTTCTTGCGATAAACTTTGACAATCTTAAATGACAAGAAGTATTGACAATCGGTGGTCCATACCAGTATCAACAAAGTTGTTGTCGCGAAACTAGAAGAACCGATGATGAGAAGACAGAGATTGAAAAGAAAATATGAAGAAAAGTTGTACCTTGTCAAAAGTCCAGTCCCTAAAAGTTGTGAACGACCTTTGAGATTTTGTCTGACTAAAAATCCTTGTACTTACAAATTGTCCATAGAATGAGGTTGTCAATCACAGACTTTGACCTACATATTTCGTTCAGCGCGGAAATGCCAGAATAAATTCGCAAAGAGTGAATATGGTGTGACATACCATGCCATACGAATGTCGCGCCAGCGCCACAAGTAGTAACATAAAGATGTTGCAATGAAGACGTCGTTTGCAGTAGAAATCGAAAGTGAAGTAACAACAAGCCACTTCCACTTGCTCTTTAGAAGTAGCACGTTGCTTGGACCCCATTGAACAGTAGCCGCAGCAATGAGGGAAATGCAGCGAAGTAGGGATAACATCGTCCCAAGTATGGATAGCGACCATCCGATGCAATTTGTGATCCATTTAGAAGACATGATACGGATGCGATTGGCAAAAAAGGCCTATAGACAAGTATTGAAAGTTCTGTCGCAAGTATCTTGACATGCTTACTTGAACAGCTGGTCCGATGATGGCTGATGCAATAATCGCCAATCTCATTGTCAATGGAAGTTCAATAAAACCGTCAGGTTTCCCATACTTGATAACTGAGGCCTGCATCATGCAAAAATGAGAAAAAGTATGGCGTAGAGAAGCCCTGACTTTACGTAGTAGAATGCGTGACTCATGGTAATGGTGTGGAACAGCTCAAAGATCCTGACAAAGACAAAACATTAAATTACTCGCCGAGCCCTTCTTACACGTGAAACTTACCATATGACCATGACCTAGCGGTTCTTCCATATTTCGACTCTCGTCAAGCAAACGAAAACTCACAAAGGCTTTTAAATACCAGGGGTCATTTGAAAATTTCCTAAGAGAGAGTTGAACCTTCAAGGTGCTGCCACAGTATCTCAAAGCTTACCTGTAGTATGAGTGCACCTGGACAGTCACCACACCGAATAAGAACATAGATATATCCATCCCTATCTCAAGAGCACCGATTGTACCTGATGGAGAGAATGAAGGACCTAGCGTTTCGGCCATCCTTCCAGGAATCAAAGTAATACAACGAGCTGATAACTGCCTGGGTGAGACAGAGAGCGGCGAGAGAGGATGTGAAAAGAGCGAGAGAAACCAAAAGCTCATCGTCCTTATTCGGTGGGGCAAATAAATATTTTAAATTGTGCATCAGACACACCAATCTATTCCTAGTGGTCAAGCGACCTTGACAGCTCAATGTCCATCATTGTACGCTGGTTTGTGCATCAGACACACCAATCTATTCCTAGTGGTCAAGCGACCTTGACAGCTCAATGTCCATCATTGTACGCTGGTACACGAAGTCTGATGTGTCTACTTGTGGAGCATCATCTGTTTGATATTAATGGAGAGACAAGGCTGACCCATGCTGGATAAGCTGCGTAACGCGTACCCAGTTACATATGGGTCATTTGGGACTTTCTCATAAATTCTATTTCTTGATTATAAGTCGTTTGGGAGATTGAGGAAAAACGTAAGGTCATCGATGCTGTTGACATTGTGGATTGATACTGGAATTCATTTTGAGGTGATTGTTACCTGTTCTGATCAAGGATTGGACCCCTAGAGATGACCAAGGAACAGTTTCAAAGATTAATGATTGCTAAGCGCTCGGAGCGGCTAGTAGGAGAAAAATCTCCTGTGCCTTGAGACTGCGAGCTTCTCGGAAGTTGGAAACAGATGGCATATCTAGGGGCCAGTCTTTCAATCCATGGCCATATTCGCCGCTTCCGCCTGAGAGTGATGACCAGTTATCTGTTTGGTGATAATGGAGAACAGCAAAAATCATCCTTTTCGCCTATTTTTAGTCGATTTTTTCTTAAGCGCTCGATCACTTTGCACCATGATCGAGAAACTCTTTCATTATAACTGTCATCGTTAGTTGTGGAACGCAATCCTGGTTTACCTCGCTGTTCCGCGTCCATTGGGCGACAGGATTTTCGTCTGGTCGATGGAGTCCAGTTGTGTTGGAAATACACGCTAAAGGCCACCACACATACTTAGATAATAGGCCGCCCTTCAAACCGTCACACTAATCACACATGCTTTGTCTGGCCACCTTGGCCAAAGAGCATTGTTCGAGAAACATGTATATAAGGAGAGTTGTATCCGGACAGTACCCTCAGTCGATTATAGAAGAGACTGAGGGTGAGTACTTACACTAACTAACCAATTACCTACAACTCACTGTACACTTAGATTAACTTATACGCTAATCTTAGGTACAGTGCAATAGAGTCGATTATAGAAGAGACTGAGGATTAACTTATACGCTAATCTTAGGTGCATACTCGGCTTGATTTCTAACAAGTTGTAACTATGGATTGAAAGTGCACCTCTCTCGTTTAACATTTTGTCTGCGCGACAGGTGACACGACCACTCACTGTCCATCAGTGAGACAGATATCCGGAATTTTGTTTCTGTTAGTGATTATGCAGCAGCATTCAACCATGATCTTGGGCAGAGTTCGGCATTTTTTTTTTTTTTTTTTTTGGAGAGAGCTGTCACCTTGCGCAACTCCCTCCTACCTGTTGCAGGGGCACCCGGAGTTGAAACCGGGTTGTATGATATAACTAAACTATGCTCCGCGAGGAAATGCTTTACGCTGATAGGCTTCTACTCGGACTGAGTGCATCAAGGGACATTATAGGCCAACTGACACTTGACGTACTGAGGACTCTAGTGACCAGTTGGAAATATAGAGCAGCCCTAGCTCTGGCAACCTACTACAGGATTTAGACAGTTATCCTAACCACTAGCTACCAAGCCTTCAGCACACTCCATTCACCTATCCCAAGGACAAAGGAGGCTCATAACGTATAGCGCTAACACGACGGCGGGAGAGGACTCTAACTAAACCCCGATCACTTCCAGAAGGAGCCAGCAGCAGGTGCCGCCATTTGACGAGGCACTTCAATCAGAAGTCTAAAAGGATCAATGACAGCGGCACTGAATATACTTAAATCCGATATCTGGACCTGTCAGGAACTAGTACAATGTGTAGCGCTGACATTAGTGCTCACGGCGTCTGTCGAGGATTTTCCGACCATACCCCGGAACAGCCTGGCCAATTGGAGTTATAATAAAAGGGAGCAGACTCATGCAATTCTAAACCAATATAGAGTCGCCGCTGGTCGCCATGGGTCAGAACGCCGTTGGTCGCCATCATCCATGTGCAAAAAGTCGCTGTTGACAGGTCGTCGTTAGAGGAAACCACGAGGAGAGGTGTTAGGAGGTAGCGCCGCAGATGGACTTGTATCTTGGCAAACACGGTAGCGCATAGTATATAAAATAGCTACTTTACATGTATATAACAATGAATCGTAACCCCTTGCACACACACAGTTACACTTAGCGTTCAAATCGCACTAGCTTCCTTTGACTTCGTCACTAAGTCGGGCGCTAGCCTCGTCTATCTCATCTTCATCGTTTATGGTGCCACCTACAGGCACACTATGCTGCGCTACTCATCTTTTCTTCAATATCTTTGTCTAAACCACGACACTTACTGTCTGCCAGGTAGCCCCCGAAGTGCTATAATCTAGCGCACCGTTTTACCACCTCCACTCGAGCACACCGGGACCCTGTCAGGACTCCTCACAACTACGCACGCCAAGCACTGGAGACGGCGTTGTACTGCGTATACGTCCAGCGCACCCAACCACAGTTGGTGTCATCAACGCACACAGTGTGGGGCTAAAGGCCCTTCAGGTGGTTTATTCCACCCCTTCTCTCATGTAGGGCCCACTATAAGGGCGACCTCTAGAGGCTGTGGCTCAGTCACACAGCTGGCAGAGGGAGATCCAAAGAGAACAAGTCTAGGGATTCCCTATGCCAGGTTGGACACTTCTGGGGCCTCTGAAGCATGGGAAACAACTGTACAGTACAACAAAACCTTAAAAACTCGAAAATTGCCTACACAAACACTTGTACAAATAAGGGGCAAACTCTGGCAAACTCTGGCTTATATAAGCGGTCTGGAAGCGGTGCTGAGTGGGCCCACACTTGTCTGAATGGTGGCTAAAGAACCAGAGCATCTCAAGGGCTGAGAGTAGTACTAACAGATAGTGTTGAAAGAATAGAAACAGTGAAATGAAATAATGTCAGAAGAAATAAGAGAATGAATGGAAGGAGAGTGAAGAGATAAGGAGTGAGAAAAGGAAGAAATGAGGAGTCCCCTGACACCCACTACCCACTCAAACCCCGCTATGCCTTCCAAGGTGAGGCAGGATCTTGTAGGAATCCACATCAATGCCAGTATCTTCCCATGTATCTTCTACTAAGGCCAGTAGAATCGCCTTCTTTCCAAACCTCTTGTCCGTCAATTTGAAGTTCGGCATTGAATTACATGAAGAAATGTCTTGGTCCGCTCACATCTCGCTAGCCAGTATGCCTCGAGAATTTAGATTACAGCAGACCAATGTGAAAACTGACTATAACCAATCTATATTGAGCCATGCCCTGTCCAGCATATCATCCAAAAGCGTTAATCTTCGCCCAAGGTGATGTTTCAGAGGTCAAGGTCCTGATACGTGAGTACCAGAGTAAGCGAAATTTTCCCTTGTTTTCCGGGAATATTTCAAAATTTCAAAGCTCAAAATACGAGGGGGGCAACTTGAACCCAAACCACCATCATGGTTCCAGGAAAGCATGTGCAAAAAGGCACCTCTGCAACCTCTGAAAAGCCTGTAGGGTGGAGGCACCCACAAAGGGTTTTTGTAAAACATGTTAATTAAGTTGGCTATCTGAGTAACTAGAAATGAAGCAAAAAACCTGGGTATCAACCCTCACCTGGGAACCAAAAAAATCAGAAGGAAAAAAGAGAGAGAGGGAAATCCTGACAAAATGCGAGACCTAAGAATAAGCAGGAACCAACAAGCCAAGGCAAACCAAAAGCTACACTCCCAGAACCAGAGTACACATGGAAAGATTATCCAGCCCCTGTCTGAGCGCTTCTACGTGGAAGTGGTGACCGGCTCCCCAACACAGCGCACCTCTCCAAAACTGTCCAGTGAAATGGTAGATGCACAGCAGTGCAATCTAAAGGTCCCCCCATCGGAAACTCCCCAGGAAGAGGATGTCGAGATGATGGGAATCCAAAGAATAGAAGTCGACAACACACTAGGACTCGTCAGTGAGGACGTCAATGCCCTCCTCCAAAACAACGAGTTCAACAATGCCCTAAAAAGGCTGGCAAACCGTAACCCCCCAAAAGTCCCGCAAAAAGGCCAAGAAGACAGCGTCCAGATGCCCAGAGATGAACAAGCGTCCCCACTCGGACTCGCCTATAAAGAAAAGGATGACAAAGAGGCAAGCAACCGAGAGCAGAACAGACACAAGCAGAGACGAGGGTGACTACCAGAGAGCCCACAGCCCCACCCCTGCTATGACCACCACATCTCTCAAGACTACCAAAGAGGGGACCATGTCTAATGCTGAGACTGGGAAAAGGAGGGATAGCATCACCCCAAAGGTGGCAAACCAGGCACCGGTGCCAGCCCCTCCAACGTCACTACCCAAGAAAAAGCCGTTCCCGTCAAAAGCCCCCTCAGAAATGGCACCCTTCCAAAACCCCACACAAGCCAAAGCCCGTGCTGGACCCCAGAACTCCCCCTGAGACAATGGAGGCATAGGCAACCCAATGGAAGTTGCCACACTGAACCCTGACCCCTATGAAGGATCAGAACCAAAAAACACAGACAAAAACCAACCCTGAACTCTGGTACGAGACAATGGAGGGGGATGTGGTGACAAATGGAAAAGGTTTCTGGAGGACCGCAATACCGCCAGGAGGATGGCCAAAGGTATATCTGGCTGCGAGCCCCACCTTCAATATAGCCACGGAAACCCTAAGCGAATGGGAGGACATTACAGTACCCACAATTTGGGCTAGGCTCTACTGAGCAAAGTACGAACCAACAGAGGCAGGGAAGACAAAAGCTGGAGACATGATAAAAAAGGTGATAAAAAACCTGGTTTACATCAAACATGATGAAAGCCTGGCCATAATCTTTCCAGAGCAGGAGCTCCCACTGGGAGGGGAAAACCACTACCCACACCCATACCACCTCCTGGTTATAGGCCTCGACCTGCAGCAGGCACATAGACTTCTAGACCTTGAGTTGTGGCATCCCCAGAGGCTACCATCTTCTTCCTCCCACGCTGCCCCCCCAGGCACTCATACATTCTTACTATAAAGTTGTGGCATCCCCAGAGGCTACCATCTTCTTCCTCCCACGCTGCCCCCCCAGGCACTCATACATTCTTACTATAAAAGGCCGGACATACAATGACACATCAGGGGCGAGAGAACTGATAGAAGAACTTGCAAAAAAAACCTTCTGCACGTCGCCTGAAATAAGAGCAATTATCGAGAACCACGCAAACCTGTCCTCTGACAAAGCTGTCAACGACATCCTCAATGTCAGAGCGGCCTTCCTGCCAATCAAGCAGTGTATGAACACAATTCAATGCTGGAACATCTACTTCCAGAATGACCCCAATCTTGATGAAGAAACGTACAAGCTCCTTCACAGAAAGATGAGAGCCTGCACCTTTAAAACCCTCACATTTGGGAAAGGCTATGCATTGACTGGTGAAAATGAGCAACCATTATGCACTGGCTGCAAGTTCACAGACCATGACTTGTTCAACTGCCCCTTCTTGCGACTCCCAGGCTGGCTCAGATACTGCCCAGTAGGCCCTGGGGATATAGCAGGGACGACAGATTTTGCTGATGAAGACAAATACAACTGCTACCATAACACCCCCAATGGATGAGCGAGGGGAAGGGGCTACCCCCGGTGTAGGGGAGGATCAGGAAATAGAAGCAGAGGAAATGGGTACTCACAGACAGGAAGAGGCCACACGTAAATACAAACTCCTGTTAAAAAGAACTAATATATAGACCCCCCAATGCATTGTCAGACAGTACCTGGCTAAAAGAAAAGATACTGAGGAACCTAGACCACAAAAGCCCACCACAGCGTAGCCTCTACAACCCCCTCTCCTTTTGGAGACCCCCCCACAACAACAACAACAACAACTCAACATGGAATTAAGACACAAGGTAACATATGATATAACTAACATTGGTAGACAAAGACAGGCAAACGGTTATACCTCTTCAGTGGGGGAAAGGGTGTATGACCTAGCCGCCGGTCATCTCCCTGAGGACCCACACTGGAGCGATGGAGGCAGGGGCCCAGAAAGGGCGCCAGCTAGACAAGCTGAGGCAGAAAAAAGAACCGCAGAAGCTGCGACACAAGCAACAAACTTCTTGACAGCAGAGGACCCTGATAGAAGGGAAAATGGCCACAATGGGCCAGAAGAAAATGCCTCCAACATGATGCCAGGGCAATGTACCACAGAAAGAAGGGGAAACCTCTATAACAACGTGTCTCACACAGACATGCATGAGTGCCCCCAAGCAGCGCCGCAACACAACGCGACCTCCCAACGGCTTAGCTTGGAAGGTCACCTGGAAACAGAAGACGCAGTAGTTAATGAAAATTGCATAAACAAAAGACAGAGAGGGACCAGGAAAACACCAAGGAAAGGGGCCCTGAAAATAGCAACACTAAATGTTAAAGGGGCTGGCTCAAGCTCCACAGACTACAAATGGAAAGAAATAAGTGATCTGATGACAACAGAGAGGATTGACATCTTGACTGTGCAGGAGACCCACCTCACAGAAGAGAGTGCAGAAAGCCTAAATAGAACATACAAAAAGCGCCTCCATTTTTTTTGCAACTCTGGACGAGTCAACCCCAAACAAAATGGGAGTCGCAATAATACTGAACAAGAGAACAACCAAATGGCAGCAAGCCAATGCAGAAACAGTAGTAAGAGGGAGGGCAATGCTAGTCAGCATCCCTTGGAGTCAGGAGATGAGAGTCACATGCTTAGCAGTATATGCACTAAACCAGCCACGCCAGAATAAGGAGTTCTGGAAAGAGCTTGAAAGACGATGGAAAGCAAAAAGATGGGAGAAACCAACATGCGTGCTCGGTGACTTTAATGTCATCAAAGACTCAGCAGACTGGCTCCCCCCACACAATGATCCTCCCAACACCGTAAGAGCCCTCACAAGCCTGAAGACCCATCTAGAAGTGATTGATGGGTGGAGGAGGGAAACCCCAGAGAAAATAGACCACACCTTCAGAACCAAAAACAGCACAACACAGTCTTGGATCGACTGGATATACATAAATGAAGGCCTTCTGAAATACACACATAACTGGAAAATAGAACAAACAGGTATACAGACAGACCACCTGTTAGCACACATGAGCCTAATAAATCCATGGACACCTCACCAAGGAGCTGGAAGATACACTATGCCATTCTACCTCCTAGAGCACAAATCTCTGATGACCAAAATACATGAGCATGCCAAAAAGTACTACAAAGAGATGCAAGTGGCAGAGACAGTGAGAACACATGAGAACAACCCCCAAATAGTCCACAAGAAGATGAAGGAAGAAATGCTATGAATTATAAGACAATACGCTAAGTGCCTGTCCTCAAAAACGGACCAAATAATAAGTGCCCTGGAGGTCGACAAATGTAGAGCACTGAGCCACACAGAGTGGGACAGTAACCAAAAAAGCATGGAGGTAGCCCTAATAGATGACCAAATAAGGGATCTAAAAAGGATGAAAATGATGAGAACTTGTAACAATACAGAAGCAAAATTTTTTTTGGAAGGGGAAGTTCTGCGGAAACCATGGATAAACGCAAATAAAAACATGGAAGCATGGGACATGATAACCATGTTATGAGACAAAAACAGACTGGGGGGACCACTAACCAGAAGATCGAAAACAATGGCAAACCTGATGGGAAGATATCATGACGACCTACAAAACAGGGACCCAATAGAGAATGAAAGGGAATACAAGAAAGACCTAAAGAGAGTCCTGAGCCATATTAAGGTGAAGATAGGAGAGACACACGCAGAGATGCTGGCCACAAACATCACAAGAGAAGAGGTCAGAGAAGCAATAGAAGAACTACCAAACAGCAAAGCAGCAGGGCTTGATGGAATCCCGCAAGAGATATGGAAAAGCCTCCTAGACACAACAGGGAAAAGTGACAGTGAGGAAGAAAGAAACAGTGAAGAAGTCTCTACCAGCACATATGACGTAGCGGATTACCTCACAGCAGTATACAACAACATTGAGAACCATGGGGTGACAGAAAACACAGGGTTTGCTGACGGATGGTTATGCCTGATATACAAAAAGGGTGATAGAGCAGATGCTGGAAACTACAGACCTATAACTGTTCTTAACACGGACTACAAAACCTTTACCAAGATACTCACAAAAAAATTAGCCAAAGTGGCCCCAGAAATAATCCACCCTGACCAGGCGGGCTTCATGAAAAACCAGAGAATAGAAGACCAGATGGAACTGCCAAACCTAGTGATAGCATGGGGATGAAAAACCAGAGAATAGAAGACCAGACGGAACTGCCAAACCTGGTGATAGCATGGGGAGAGAAAAAAGAAGTAAATGGCATGATTGTTAGTCTAGACCAGGAAAAGGCGTACGATAGAATACAATATGAATTCATATGGGCCACACTTGAAGCTTTCGGTTTCCCCATACACTTCATAGACACAGTTAAAATGCTATATTGTGATGCAAAAACGGTAGCCATAGTGAACGGCAAAAAAAACACCCCCTACAAAATGACCCGGGGGGTGAGACAAGGAGATCCAATGTCCTGTCTAATCTTTAACCTGGCAATAGAGTCCCTCGCCCAGATGCTCAGGGACTCACAGCTCAGAGGAATCAAAATCGGAGAAGAAGCAGAACACCTAATAGTAAAACTCTTCGCAGACGACACGACCGTATACCTGTCAGAAGGTGACAACCTAGATGACCTAAAAAATATCCTGGAAAACTGGTGCAAAGCATCTGGGGGAAAGTTTAATGTCTTGAAAACCGCAATAATACCTGTGGAATCTAAAAGCTTCAGAAATAGCCTGACTACAACAAGAACGGTGACTGGAACACTAATGCAAATTCTGGAAGAAATCAAAATAGCAAAAGAAGGGGAGCCCACGAGATTACTAGGCTCATACATCGGTAACCACATAGATAACCCCAGTGGGTGGGCACCCACACTGGAGAAAATAATGCAAGACCTGACAAGGTGGAACAGGGGGCACCCCACGATAGATGGGCGACACCTAATAATAGGCATGATAGTAGGAGGGAGAACACAATACCGGACAAGTGTCCAAGGTATGCCCTCAGAAATAGAAACAAGACTAACTAAAATGATAAGAGAATTCATGTGGGGAGGTACAGCTCACCCAACAGTAGGAATGGACACACTGATCAAACCGATCAAACAGGGGGGAAAAAAGTTGCTAAATGTTAAGGCCAGAAATGAGGCCATAGACCTAATGAGAGCAAAGAGATACCTAAACCTAGGCAGTGCCCACCCAACATGGGCAAAGATAGCGGACTCACTAATACGTATTAACCTAAACAAAAAATGGGACCTACAGGAAAATGAAGCATACAAAAATGTATTCCTCCAGACACTGACTGCCAACGCAAGAGTGAGCGGAGAAGGCCTCCCACAATCTATCAAAATGATGCTGAGATCTGTGAAAAAACACAACATAACCATCTCACCGGTGCAACTAGAACCCAGGACAAGGCTCGACATGCCAATCTGATACCACACAGGTCTAGTAGGCATGAAGAACCCAGGATTCAACACCGCATCAGCAAAGTGCCAAAGAAAAACCCACAAAATTAGGACTGTTGGAGATCTACTAGACCTCATCAAGAACACTAACAGCTTCCTCAACAACAACCACAGGCCTAGAAGAAACTGCAAATGCCACAACTGCAAAAAGCTGAGGTCAGAGGGTTGTAAGCACCCACATAGATGCGGACAAAACACAAGGAAGTTACTCAGCAGTTGAGGGACGGATGGAACCCCCTGGATCTGGGAAACCTCAACCTGGAGCAGACTACAGAAGGTGTAAAGAAAGAGATAAACAGTGAGACGTTGATCCTCTTCAACAAAAACCTGCATACTGGAACATCAATCTATGAAAGCTTCTGAGTCTTCACAGAAAAAGAAATAGACAAACTGGAAAACACAAGCGCAACTCAGCAAACAAGCCAAAACTGAGATGAGAAGAGGACGGGACCTCCCCAATGGATACAGGTCTACACCAATGGGTCCTGCGTTAACAACGGATATGAGAATGCCAACGCTGGGGGGTTCTCCGACTCGGGCGTCTGGCAGTGTACGATGTGCTAGTCCTTCCTCGAAGATCACGTCGCGTGATCGGAACATCCTACCAGTTCCTCGGTCAAGGAGCTTGTAATCGCCTCGCCCAAAATAGCCCACGGGGACCGCCTTGACGGATCGCATGTCAAGTTTGCTGACGCCGTCTTCCCTCAAGACCTTGGCATACGCCGTGCAACCAAATGGGTGTAAGTATGATACGTCAGGTCGCGAACCAGTTCGGATCTCATGCGGAGTTTTACCAGGGTGTCGTGAGCTCGGGACTAAGTCCAGGACGTACGCTGCTGTTGCGGCTGCTTTGCCCCAATAATGGGCTGGCAAGCGGGAGTCACTCAACATGCTACGGGCCAAATCGAGGATGGTGCGATTTTGCCGCTCTGCGACGCCATTTGCGGCTGACGAGTGCGGTGCGGTGGTGGTGTGGACTATCCCTCGCTTAGCACAATATCGATCCCACACCTCGTTATTAAATTCCGTCCCGCTGTCAGTTCTAATCGACTTTACTCGCCACCCCCACTGGTTCTCAGCACGGACATCAAAGGCCTCGAAGCACGTCATGGTCGTTTCAGCTGCTTTGTTCGCCAGGAACCAGACTGGTTCTCAGCACGGACATCAAAGGCCTCGAAGCACGTCATGGTCGTTTCAGCTGCTTTGTTCGCCAGGAACCAGATGGCGCATTCCGCGCCGCCCTGATCGGTCACCACGAGCATCAGTGACTTACCTCCCGTCGTCTGGACGCGGGAGGGTCCCCATATATCGAGTGCGACCCTCTCGTAAGGTGCGGCTTCTGGTTCCACGTGCTGGTCAAAGGGGCGACGCACCTGCTTGCCCAGAATGCAGTCTTCACAGCGGCCGTTGACGGTCAAGTTCATAACTGTGAGCCCCATAACCATGTCTTTCCGCATCATGTCCCGTAATGTGCTCTCCCCTACATGGGCGAGTCGTTGGTGCCACGTCTCAAAGTCGGTGGGTCGTGTCAGTGAGCGTGCTGACAGCGCTGCATGCGGTTGTGCAAAGTTCACCACAAACATAGTTCCCTCCATTTTGCATCTCATGAAGGGTTTCCCGTCGGGGGCTGTCAGTACTGCTCCCCCGTTTTCCAGGCCGACTTTGACTCCCTTTTTGACGAGGGAGCCAAGGGAGATCAAATTGTGGGCCAGATCGGGCACATGCAGGGCATTATCGAACGTTATCTTGATCATTTCACCGTCACACACACTCCACTTACGAACTCGGCCTGTTCCCAAGATGCGGAACTTCCGCCCCTCGGCTGTCACACCAGCCGTGTCTGCTGGGTCCAGTTGGCTGTACGAGATGAAGTCTGCACGGTCCGTGAAGAAGTGGCGGCTAGCAGCGGAGTCAGCGTAAGTGACGACCTTTTCCCCGTTTGGTGTGTTTGCAAGTGTCACGAGCGCAAGACATCTCAGGGTCGTGATGTCGTCGATTGGCGCTGTGTCCGCGGAGTTCGCTGTAGGGATCTGCGTGGTCGTTGGCGTCGCAGAGGTAGAATTCGGCGCGCTTTTGTTCTTGCGCCACCATTTGGGGTACTGGCCTTCCATGCCTCCACCCTTGCGGAAGCACTTTTCTTTGGTATGTCCACTCCGGTTGCAGTTATCGCATTTCGGCTTATCACTTTGATTATCGTTCGTCTGCGTCACCAGTGCGTGCACGGAGTTC
This sequence comes from Macrolepiota albuminosa, assembly GCA_027475525.1. Taxonomy (NCBI): domain Eukaryota; kingdom Fungi; phylum Basidiomycota; class Agaricomycetes; order Agaricales; family Agaricaceae; genus Macrolepiota; species Macrolepiota albuminosa. The sequence goes on along the minus strand of JAMWFC010000036.1, from coordinate 117,848 downwards.
ACTGGAGCTACGACTGCAGGACCATGGAGAAGCAGGGCATGTGTGGTGAGTCTGGCGATGACGTCGGCTGAAGTCTTCACCTCGAACAGAGCTCCCGTCACTGGTGCCCACACGCTGGGCATGGACTTGATCACGTACGCCCTAAAACGCTTATCGTCGATTGCTGCCCCCTGATCGTTGGCCTTGGACCATGCCGTACGGAGTGCTCTGAAGTGAGCCTCAATATTCGAACCGTCTCTATACTTGATTGAATTGAGTTCCTCCTCGGCTTGGATGAGCCCGAGGTCTGATTTGGCATCATTCAGGGTCGTAAGCGAGGTCCAGGCGTCAGCGGCGCTGCCGTCTAGTTTCACGCCGGCACCAATTGGATTGATCACATTTAGGACTATCATGCTCCTAGCATAGGCATCTCGCTGCTTCCATTCGTCAGGCGTAGGGTCTGCCGCTCCCCACCATGTGGTCGGGACAGTTGGAATGGGAGTCCGTGCTGAACTACCTTCCTTCTTCAGCAATGGATCCCTGATTTTTCCTTCCAAGTATTCTAGGAGGCCGCGTCCGCGTGCCGCCTCAGTGATCGTTGTCTTAAATGTCGTCCAATTCGATCCATCGAATTTTTCCTCCGTAGGTAGCAGGAATAAGGCTGGGTTCGACATTTCGTTTTGTTTCAGTGTTTTGGTGCTTTACCGGTAGGAAGTGAGGAATATTCCGTGAGTCGTTTGTTTTATTACTGAGTGGCAACGGGGCCCATAACCTGTTTTAGATCAGACTCAGTCGGTGAATAAACGACTGTATTGAATCTATATACCTGTTTTAGATCAGACTAGTAGTACGTTAGCTAAGGTATCGTAAGGGATATTTTGCGACATACCTCAGTCGGTGAATAAATGACTGAGGTATTAGTCCGTCCAGTTCCGATCCATAGGTAACCAACTGTATAGTTTTTCCCCCTTTTTTCTCTCCCTCTTGCGGCACACTCACCACGTGAGTCACATGATCTTGACATGTACCGCGATTCCCTCCAATAGGATGGTTCGTCATGGTGGCCTAAGCAGCCAGAAGATGAGGAGTACCCACCAGTTGATCCTGAGTTAATGGATGAACCTAAATCTATGAACTATGAGTATCCAGACAAGATCAATAATGTACCAGGTTGGAAAGACTGGGAACCTTTGGAACTTGAAGAGTTTGCAGATAAAATTGATACTAGAGGTGGTTATCTAAACATGGTAGCTAAAGAAGTATCAGACTTTGAGCAAGAACTTAGTAAAGCCAGGTCCCAAGAACAGGAGCTTAGGGATGGAGTCTTGAGTCAAACACCAGGAGCAAGCATGAATTCAGTGGCAGTATTAGCTATGACCATGCCTCTGTTACCAGTGGAAGACCAAGAAGTCAGAGTAGAGGATGCACAAACCTACCTAGAACACAGGAAAGGTAGTGAGGGTGAAGACTAGGATAATCTGCTACCCACTGTTCAGAGTTGGTTGCAAGACCCAGGTACAGAACCCAAGAATCTACAAGGCTAGGATCTAGAGAAGTTTAAGAAGTTTGCTAGGCAATTCTTCTTTGACAAGAAGGGGAGATTGTATAAGTGCTGTCATGAGGAAAAACATAAGCTAGTAGTCCAAATTGATAGACAAATGTTCATGCTTAAATCAGCCCATGATGCCTTAGGACATAGAGGAGCCTATGCCACCAGGATGCTTATACAGGAGCACTTCTGGTGGCCTGGCATTGAAGGAGATGTACAGTGGTATGTTGGGACTTGTCACAATTGTCAAATCAGACAAAAGACAGTAGTCAACAGAGAACCAACTGTAACTTATACTCCTTCCATCTTTCAAACAATTCACATTGATACCATGCACATGACACCAGCCTCCAATGGCTGTAAGTACATAGTACATGGCAGGTGTGCCTTGTCTTCTTGGATGGAAGGTAGACCTCTGAGAAAGGAGAACCATAAGACCATTGGTCAATGGTTATTTGAGGATGTGATTTGCCGCTAGGGCTGCATTGCAGAAATTATCACAGATAATGCTGGACAGTTCAAGCAGGTCACTGCCTGGTTAGAAAAGAAGTATAGGATTAAAGGTGTTACTATCTCTCCCTACAACTCACCAGCCAATGGTAGAATTGAGAGGCCTCATTGGGATGTCAGGCAAGCTTTGTTCAAAGCCTGTGAGGATTGCACTAAGTGGTTCTAGTTCTTCTACCATGTAATGTGGAGTGACTGCATCACCATTAGGCAGAGATTGGATGCTCACCATACTTCATGGTCACTGGTGCCCATCCTACTCTACCCTTGGATCTAGCAGAGGCAACTTGGCTGGTAGAATTACCAGAAAGAAGGTGAGGAGTTGGTGGGATATCATGCTAGAGCTCTAGCCAAGCACCATCAACATGTGGAGGAAATGAGGGAGCAAGTTGGGAAGGCTAAGCTCCAATAGGCATTGAAGTTTGCAGAAGAGCATAAAAGCTCAATCAAAGACTTCAATTTTAAACCATTGGACTTGGTACTAGTCAAAAACATGACTACAGAAAGTTCATTCAGTGCTAAGATAATGCCACAATTTCATGGGCCTATGGTAGTAATTGCCAAGACTCAGGGTAGTAATTACATCATGGCAGAACTAGATGGGTCAGTTTGGCAAGCACGAGTGGCTGCTTTTTGAGTAGTACCTTACAAGGCTTGCAAAAAGCTAATCTTGCCTCAGGGCATAGAGAAGTGGGTGGACATTACACCTGCTAAGCTAAAAGAGCTAAGGGAAGAACTACAAAAACCTACAGAGTTAATCACCAAGGACATCTCATTTGGCACAGTAAGGCTCCATGAGCCTACTGACCAGGAGTTGGGTCTGTTTCCAACTGCTTAAAATCCAGGAAGATGAACTATATTTCTAAAGAAATAACAATAGTTCAGGCCTAGTCCAGACTTCACAGTATAAGAAGAAAAGGTGTGGGCAGTAGAAAGGGTCACTCAGGAAAGGTACTAGTCTAGTCAGGCTAGCTACCACTCGAATATGGAAAAGTTCCTTGATTTAAGTCAATAAACTAACTAAGTTTACAATGGGACATAGGCACAAAAAGTGCCAATGTGTGAGTTAAAACTAAAAGTTATAGCTTAATAAGGATTAGCATATGGGCATAAAATGCTGACATTCTAGTATGAACCTAGTCCGTGATCTACAGTGGCTCAAAAAACTATCCCAATGTTTCATACTTTTTGAGAGATGACATTGGCATGAAGGATGGGAAGTACTTAAAATTCTGATTAAATCATGTAAAATACTATGGCATCGTAGCTACAAAATAAATTTAGGTTTATATAATCAAGATCAAAACTGATGGAGCAATAGCCATTTTAAAATATTCACTCATTGGGACAGTTTTTTGAGCATCTCTAATTTTAGTATCTAGTACTTTGTATGTCCTCCATTTGCCTTGATAACTGCTTGAATCCTTCTAGGCATGCTTTCTATTGGTCTTTGGCATACCTCTGGTGGTATTTCATCCCACTCCTTTGCAACCTTCTCCCATAATTCATGCACACCATAAGGAGGTGTTTCATATTGCCTAAGTTGCTCTTTGAGGTACTCCCAGAGATGTTCAATAGGGTTGAGATCAGGGGATTGGGCTGGCCACCAAAGGACATTAAAGTTGTTGTCCTCAAACCACTTGTCAGCCCTCTTGGAGTTGTGTTTGGAGTCATTCTCCTGTTGAAAGTAGTGGGCACCCTCCTCCATCTCCAACTTCTCAAAGTTCTCCTTTGCTCCATTATCTAAAATTTCACAGTACTGCTCTGCATTCATGATCCCCACCACCTCTACAAGCTTTTCTACCCCATTCCAACTCATACAGCCCCATACCATGAGATTATTCCCTCCTCCATGCTTCACAGTAGGTGTAGTTGTTCAGTCTAAAATGTCTTCTCCTTGTAGCTTCCACACATACTGCTTCCCATCTGACCCAATCCTGTTAATCTTTGTCTCATCTGTCCACAACACCCTTTTCCAGTCTTCTATAGTCCAGTTCTGATGCTTCTGAGCCCATTTAAGCTGTAGTTGTCAATATTTAGCTTTGAGCATAGGAACTTTTCTCTTGGTAGCAGACCAATACCCCTCCTCCTTCAACACATTCCAGACAGTCTTGGAAGAGACAGGGTTGGAAATGATGTTGTTGATAAAATTAGTGGCCTGGACAGCTGTATTAAGTCTCCCAGTTGAGATTTGTCAAACAATAGCCTGTTTATCATATGGAGTAAGCTTAGCAGGACAGCCTCTAGGATGGTTTTCCTTGTCCATCTCCAACTCTCTACCAATCCTCCCAGTAGTAGACTTCCCTAGACCAGTTTGAGCCCCAATCTGACCAGAGAATATCCTTGAGCAAGAAGAGAAGCAACAGTAGAGTGTTGTGCAGAAGGAATAGGTTTCATGGTTGAAGGTCAAGATGTGGTTCAACCAGCTTGAACTACTCCCAAATATATCTAAACATGGTCACATGACTTTGTTTATATTTCCACATGCAACTTACTCTTTATTTCTGAGTAAAATAGGGATAAACCTGAAAAATTAGAGATGCTCAAAAAACTGTCCCAATGAGTGAATATTTTAAAATGGCTATTGCTCCATCACTTTTGATCTTGATTACATAAACCTAAATTTATTCTGTAGCTATGATGCCATAGTATTTTACATGATTTAATCAGAATTTTATGTACTTCCCATCCTTCATGCCAATGTCATCTTTCAAAAAGTATGAAACATTGGGACAGTTTTTTGAGCCACTGTAAGAAAGAGTCAAGCATTGACACGATACGTCATCGTGCAAGTTTGAAACCGGTTAGGGAACAAAAGTTCTATGCCAATACTCAAGTTTGAACCCAGGAAGCACTAAGAAACGTTGACTTGGCAGTTGATGTTCATGCTCAAAACTGGAGGGGAGGCAAACTTTGATCAGATGCAGATGCATACTGCTGATGTTACGAGTTCAAACCCTGGGGAGGGAGGAATTTACTACCAAATTGGCAGGAAAAGGATTCTAAATTTTGTTTGGTTGAAAAATAAAATTAACTTAAGAATCTTGCTGTTTCGGAGTAAAAGAATATATTGGGGTACTACAAATTAGAAGAAGGGGGGGAGGATTACTTTAAGTTTATACTGGGCAAACACAGAACTGGTGCTTGCAACAAGAGAGCTGTTTATAAGTCCATGGCATCTTTGGGTCCATCCTGTGTGGACTTCTGGATGTCGACATCAGACTTGTCATTACCGGACTTCAAAATGGTCAGGTCAATAGATAAGTCCGATTGAGACAGAAAGGGAACTCACAGCCAGTAAAACTTGGAGTGCGTGAAATAACGCATCAGCCTGATCTACGTTGGAAGGACCAAGAGTCTTATTAAGACAGTCACAATGTGTGGAGGTCATTTTGAAAAGCTGTAAGACAATGTTGAGTTAGTAAAGCTGCTGTTGAGCAGCCAGCTTGACCATGTCACAACGCTTCTGGAGGTCAGCACGAGGGACCGCCTTGTCATTGGTAGACAATTATACAAGGTCAAGAACCTGGTCCACCTCGGTTAGCAGTGCTAAAGCAGCATCACTTCCTGGGACGTGAGCAACTATGCAAAAGTATGATAAAAGAGCAGAGGAGGTCAGAAAAGGGAGAACACACCCAATGCGGGTTGCACCTTGAGCTTCTTAGCCTTAGGCTTGCCCTCAGGTTTGGCCTGAGGAAGAGACAAAGTTAGTGTGTCAAGATGATGGGCAACTAAGTCAAGCTTGCAAGCTAAGACTTATGTTAGCACAGCGTTTTGCAGGGTGTGGGGCAGGTGTACCAAGCATCTTGACATCTTTGTCCTGAGCATGATGCAGTACCTATAGTAGCAGAATCAGAATCATGAATAGAAGAGCTGAAAGTCGAGCTCACCTCCTCATGCTCCTTCCTAAGTTTTTCACTCTGTGCAAAGGTGAGGAGAGTGTCAACAAAGGAAAAGAACACCTTCACGTTGCCTGAATTTTTAGCTGCACTGCAGTCAAGTGAGGGAAGGATCCCAGAAAGAGTCTTACAGAGGCCTCTCTGTTCAATGAGATGGGAGAAGGTGCTCTTGTCAGCAAAATGCTGTGAGAAGCCTCAGACAAAGGAAAAAAGAAGAGAAAAGTAAAGACAGACCCAGCCAGCGCTGCCTAAGTACTGGGCATGGTCACTGGCCATCGTACAAAGACCCATGGCTGCTTCAGCAAACCAGGGGTATTTGAAGACAGACATTATAGCCTTGTTTCCATCGTGCTTGATGGCACGCTGGAACAGGCTGTAATGATCAGTAGGGGCAGGAAGGACTGGAGGAGGAGGAACAGGTGGCTTGGGAGGAGTCAAAATGACGACTTGAGGGTGCGGTCTTGCACTTGCAGACTTGCGAGGGGCAGTAGGGACATCAGAAGGAGCCATACTCAGAAATGGGGGCAGACTTCACCCGTTTAAGCTGGTACAGGTACTGTAAGGGCGACCTCTAGAGGCTGTGGCTCAGTCACACAGCTGGCAGAGGAAAATCCAAAGAGAACAAGTCTAGGGATTCCCTATGCCAGGTTGGACGCTTCTGGGGCCTCTGAAGCGTGGGAAACAACTGTACAGTACAACAAAACTTTAAAAACTCGAAAATTGCCTACACAAACACTTGTACAAATAAGGGGCAAACTCTGGCAAACTCTGGCTTATATAAGTTAAAAACTCGAAAATTGCCTACACAAACACTTGTACAAATAAGGGGCAAACTCTGGCAAACTCTGGCTTATATAAGTGGTCTGGAAGCAGTGCTGAGTGGGCCCACACTTGTCTGAATGGTGGCTAAAGAACCAAAGCATCTCAAGGGCTGAGAGTAGTACTAACAGATAGTGTTGAAAGAATAGAAACAGTGAAATGAAATAATGTCAGAAGAAATAAGAGAATGAATGGAAGGAGAGTGAAGAGATAAGGAGTGAGAGAAGGAAGAAATGAGGAGTCCCCTGACATCACCCCCCCTCTAGAGCGCAGCGTCTCGACGTGCTGGATAGAAGTAGTTCTGGATAGCCTGGTCTACCTTGGAAAGAGAATAGAGGCCTCTGATTGCCTGGGAAGCATTGGGATGCTGTTGATAGAATTCCTGGACTAAGGCAGGGGCATGGACATTCTCTTGTGGCTCCCAGGAGATGTCCTTGATTCCGTAGCCCTTCCACTTGACCTTGAACTGAAGCTTATTCCTAAAGAGTTGGCTGTCTAGGATCCATTCCACTTCATACTCTTCTTGGTTGTTTACCAGAACTGGTGGTGGAGGTGGCTGTGGACGTTGACCTGGGATTGGATCTTCTGGGGCTGGAGAAAGCTTCACCACATTGAAGACTGGATGGAGTCGACTCATTCCACTAGGCAGCTTGAGTCAATAGGCAAGTGGGCCTACCTGCCGTACTATAAGAAAGGGTCCTAGACGACGGTGAGAGAGCTTCTGAGAAGGTCAGGTGGTAGCAATGTCAGAGGCATCCAGGTAGACTCGATCTCCAGGCTTGTACTTGGGGGCTGGAGTTCGTCCACAATCGTAGTAGCGGGCCATGTCATCCTTTGCCTTAGCTAGAGCTACCTTGGCTTTCTCCTGGGCTGCCTTCATCCGATCTATGAACTCGTTGACAGCTTCATTCTCTGAAGGTTGTCCACAAGGCTCAAATCCTATCCGAGGATGTCGACCAGTATCTAGAAGAAAAGGAGACATCTGGGTGGCAGCATGTACACGGTTGTTGTACTGGAACTCTGCCTCTGGTAATAGGTCGTCCCAGTCATCCTGTTGTTCATTGCAGAAAAGCCGGAGATACTGTTCTAGCTCCTGGTTGACACGCTCAGTCTGGCCATCAGATTGGGGGTAGTAGGCTGTGGAAGTGTGGAGTTTGACATGAAGGAGGCAATACAGTTCTCTAGTAAACTCTGCCACAAACTGAGGTCCATGGTCTGAGATGTAAGCATCTGACAACCCATGAAGCTTCCAGACATGCTTTCGGTACAGATTGGCAGCACCCATAGCTGAGCAAGTAGTGTGTGTTGGAATAAAATGAGCACACTTGCCACAGAGATCCACTACCACCATGATTGCATCATATCCATGAGAATCAGGTAACTCAACAATGAAGTCTACCGAGGCCACACTCCAATGCTCAGCCAGGATAGGCAATAGATGAAGTTGTCCCATAGGAGGCTGACAACGAGGCTTAGTCCAAAGGCAAAGATCACAGGTGGAGGTGTAAGAGCCAATATACTGTGACATTTGAGGCCACCAGTAATTCTGTGAGACCAGCTCCAGTGTCTTCCATCTGCCAGGATGTCCTGCAACTCGAGAGTCATGATGCTGCTCCACAATCTGCCTCCGGAGATCTGGCAGGTTGGGAACATAAATGCGTCCCCGAAAGGTGAGAAGACCATTCTCCAGAGACCACTCATCGGTGCGGACGGACTTCACTCCAGTTTTCTCTCAAGCATGCAAGGCCATGGCAGCCTTAGCTACCAGATCTTCTTGAGCGCCCTCCCAGTTACCTCGTTGAATGTCTCGAAGGATGCTCACTTCTTCTCCCTGGCCAACCACACCTTCTAGAGCACGGATAGCAAATAGTTCTGGCTTTAGGAGTACAATATTGTCATTGTCACTAGCTCCTGAACCATGATCTGCTTGCCTAGAAAGTGCATCTGGCTTACCCATGCTCTGTCCAGGTTTGTGATGCAGAGAGAAGTCAAAGTTGGCCAGATACAAGGACCATCGAGCCTCTCAGCGGTTAAGTTTCTTGGCTGTCGGAAAGTACTCTAAGTTCTTGTGATCAGTCCACACCTCAAATTTATGCCTGGCACCCTCAAGAAAATGTCGCCACTCCTCAAATGACCAAATGATAGCTAGCATCTCCTTGTCATGGATCTCATAATTCCGCTCCACAGCATTGAGACTCTTGGAGTAGAAAGCCACAGGATGCCACTTACCATCCTCCCTTGACTGTTGAGAGAGAACGGCCCCAGTAGCAAAATCTGAGCTATCAGCTTCGACACGGAAGGGAGAGTCATCATCTGGGAATATAAGGACAGGCTTTGAAGTAACTGCCTGTTTGAGGGCATCAAAGGCTGTCTGCTGTGCTGCATCCCAGTGCCAAGGAGTGTTCTTAGTGGTGAGATCGAAGAGGGGCCAGGCATGGTGTGAGAAATCCTGAATAAACCTCTGGTAGAAGTTGGTAAAACCCAGGAAGGCCTGAACCTCCTTCTTGTTCTTAGGCTCTGGCCACTCCGCTACACCAGCCACCTTGACTGGGTCCATCTCAGCCATTCCATGAGAGATGATTAGTCCAAGATATTCAACCTTAGTCTGCTCAAACTCGCACTTCTCTGGCTTGAGATAGAGCTGGTGCTAGCAAAGACGTTCCAGTACAATGCACGTAATCCGACGATGCTCCTCTAGAGTCTTGGTATAGATGAGAATATTGTCAAGGTATACGCACACAACACCTTCCGCTATGAGGTCTCGGAAAATGTCATTCATCATGGTCTGGAAGGTGGCAGGGCTATTAGTGAGGCCAAAGAACATTACCAGAGGTTCAAAGAGTCCACGATTTGTTTGGAATGCTCCCTTCCACTCATCTCCTTCTTTGATGCGCACATTGTTGTAGCCCCAGCAGACATACAACTTGGTAAAGTAGCGTGCACCTCAGAGGTTGTTGACAAGCTCTGAAATGAGTGGTAAGAGGTAGCGATTCTTCCACAGTCATCGCATTCAAGACTTGATAGTCCTGAACCAGACGTAGAGATCCATCCTTCTTCTTAATGAAGAAGACTGGAGAGGCCATCGGAGACTTTGAGGGACGGATGCGACCAGAGTCTAAATTCTCCTGCAAAAAGGCATCAAGCTCATCCTGTTCTTTGGGAGAGAGTGGGTAGACCTTGCAGCTAGAGGGCTCAGCATTGGGTGTAAGCTCAATTGCATGGTCCCACTGCTTATGCTCTGGCAGGGAGTCAAATGATGCCTTAGAGAAAATATCCTCAAAGTCTTGCAGGTGATGAGGAACTGCATCTCAGAACGACTTAGGAGCAGAGTTGGCAGCAAATGCCTGAGCTAGCCGCTAGGAGGTAGTTTGGCTAGCTCTAATCTCTGCTACAGTTGGTGGAGGTTGTAACGTAGTTGCATAAATCCTATCACCTGTCTCGATAGCCTCATCTGGAGACTCTGAGTTAGGAGCGTACCCAAATTCACCCTCGTGTCCATCTTCCATCTGGGCTTCACTCACTACACCTCGAACGTCCTCATAGAGGGCCTCTCTATAAGGGAACACCAAGGGAGGAGGATCCAGTAGGTCGAGGTCTGCAAAGGGGAGGTGTCCAACTCGGCAAGCCCAGATAGCAGCACGCTCATGGACTGACTCTCTGCGCTCCTCTCTAACTTCCTTGGCACATGTGGAACACCGTCGAGGGCAGCGGCTCATGCTCACCTTACCCCTGGCCCAGTCAATCTCAGGATTGTGATCACGCAGCCAGGAGAACCCAAGTATCATGTCCTGCTTTCCTAGGCTGGTAACCGCAAAGACTGCATGCTCCGAATGAGTCTGATAACGAAGGATTAAATCCACCACTGAGCGGATAGATCCAGCTTCATTGAGCGTACCGTCAATGTTATAGACTGGAATAGGGTGAGAGAGGGAGTGGGTAGTGAGCTGGTGTTGTTCCACATAATGGGTGTCTAGGAAGAGTCCAGTAGCGCCACTGTCCAAGAGAGCTATGACGCTTCGAGTCTGCTGAGTGTCAGTTGTCTCAATCTCCACATTCAGATGCAGAGAGTTGGGAGAGGGAGTAGAGGCAACAACATAGCGACGAGGAAGGCGTTGTTCCCAAGCTGGAACACGTGGTCGTTGGACAGGGGAAGGAGGAGAGGAGGTCTTAGCTGAGGCTTGGACCAAGGGGGTATTTTGTACGTTGGAGGGGGTGCTTACAGTTTCAGTCAGAGAATCAGGAACAGGGAGCAATACATTAGAAGACTCTACTGATTGACATGTAAACTGATTAGCACCAGGCGGCGGAGGCGTACAACTCATCCGTCACTCTATTGAAAGCCCTCCCCTGCAGAACCAAAAGACACATCCGATGGTTCTGCTACAGCTTCCACAGGACCCAAGGACTCCTCCAAAGGTTCTGCTTCAGTCTGTACATCTGGGGAGGGGTTTCCTCAAACGTCTCGGGCAGCAAGGAGCTGGAGAAGGAGCTCCTCCTGCTCTAAAGCTGAGAGATAGCGCACCTCTAACCTCTGGGGACAATACCGAGCAAAGTGACCAGGCTTTCCACAGCGACAGCAGAGGAGAGGAAGGGAGGAACGTTGACAAGAGGCATTGACATCCATAGGTACTCCAAAAGGAAGAGGACGTGCTGCAGGTACCTGAGCTGGGGGTGGAGCGTGAAATGGAAGGGAGGGCTGGATGGGATGATGAGCAGAAAACGATGCCTGTGAGGTGGAGCGAGGGGCAGTTCCACGGTAGGATTTTACTTAGGGATGACAGACAGAGAGGGAAAAGGGACATACCAAGCTAGCTGCGATGACTGAGGGCAGTCATTATATAGTGTGGGGGAGGTGATACACCGGCCTCTACATGAGGCAGGCAAAAAGATTACAAAATAATCATAAGGCTCCCAATGTACCAAAAAGAAAGTGCTGAAAACTGTAAGCACAACACATCAAAAACCATAGATGTGGGAGACCTATCTCAAAAAACCCCAGAAACGTGTAACAATGATGACCAATGTCAGACAGTAGTGAGGGAAAGTCAGCAATCAAAATTTGATTGCAAAACAACAGCCAATGAGGTGGTGGTGCTCGGCAAGAGCAAGATCTCAGGAAAAGATCCGAGATCAAAACTCTATCAGGCCTTGATGTCACTTATCAAAACTACCTCAAACTTTCAACTGTTGTCCTGACCTTCCTCACCACCATTGTTGACAAACTCAAAATGACCTGCTACAGCCACGATGCAAGGAAGGGAGCTCCAGGGAGGAGGGACGAGTAAATACAGAAGGAGAGGGAGGTTGCCAAGCAACAGAAGAAGGTTTAGCTAGAAATTTGGTAACCACATGTACCACGCACTGGCAGAGGCAGAAACCGGTTGCCAAGCAACAGAAGAAGGTTTAGCTAGAAATTTGGTAACCACATGTACCACGCACTGGCAGAGGCAGAAACCAAGTGCTCAGACCTGGTAAAAATCAGCAACTGAGGGCCTGGGCACAGCAACGTCTTACGACAACACAAAACCACATGGATATATGCTAGTCTGTGCAGAGGGAGAAGAAGTATAAAAAGGATGAAATTATAGGAGAGTCGGGCAAGCAATCACCTTGCCATGGCTCAGAGTCCCCAGGGAGCAGACATCTTAGGCCTTACGCATATCGATTAGCTTTGGGCTCAGTAATAATACTATTTTGACCCATTTTTGAGTGTGAACTTAAGTTGTCATTCAAATAAATCAATTAAAAATTATAAACTATTTACAACGTGTGCGTGCATGTAACACAAACCCCCAGAACCTAGAGAACTGGAGTTTTATATTTAATCTAAGTCCTGTTCAATTTTGCTTGGGCAGCTTAAAAATAAATTGAAACTCACATTTTGCATCAACGGTAACCAGTCCATCCAATCATCCTGATAATAGGCAATGAACACCTGTAGGTAGACCTCAAGTTCCTGGTTTAACCACTCCGTCTGCCCATCTGACTGCAGATGGTGTGCCGTTGACAGGGCTGGCTTAATTTTCAATCTCTCCCACATGCGCTTCACATAACATGCTATGAATTGAGGGCCCTGGTGGGAGGTTGGGAGGGGGCCAATATAGTCTGTAGACACATGTTGCTATGGACCATCCAGAACCTCCAGGAGCTGGAGAGGACCAAAAGGCTTCTGGTGCCATGGCTTTATGCGCTGACAGGTCTTGCATCCATCCACATACCTGTGCACAAACTCTGACATACAAGGCCAGTAGTGGTTCCTTGCCACCAGAGCCAACATGTTCATGCACCCAAGATGCCCAGCTAGGATAGAGTCATGGTAAAGTTTGAGGATGAGATGCTTCACCTCTTTGTCATCTGGCACATGGACGAGGCCCCAGAAATGCACCAGGCTGCCATCCACCATAAAGTCCCAGAGTTGAGCTTTGACCAAGGCAGGAGCCCCATCCAAACCCAAAACCTGCATGAGCTTTGGGTCCCCTGGCATCGCTGCCTGAACCCTCTCCAGGATTGTACCATCTGCAAGGACTGCCTGCACTGCTGCCACCCACACCACCACTTCTGATGGGCCACAACACTCCACTCACACCACCACCCCACACTTCACCACTCTGTCTGGTAGTAGCACTGTCTGCCTCATACTGTTTCTCTTGCCAGCAAGAACCCCATGGTCTGGCCACTGTGACAGGCCATCAGGCCCTGTGCAAAGGTGCCCTGGCCTGTGATGAATCACAAACCCAAAACAATTTAGAAATAGGCTCCACCTTGCTTGCTGCCAAGTCAGATCCTTTGCGGTCATAAAGTATTTGCGGTCATAAAGCATTCCAGGTTACAATGATCAGAAAAGATGTTGATTGGAAATGGGCTCCCTTCCAGGTACGGCTGCCATGCCTCAAATGCTCTCACCACTAATAGTAACTCCTTGTTGTGCACATTGTAGTTGCACTCTGCAGGCTGCATCAACTTGAAGAAAAATGCCACAGGCCTCCACTCCCTATCATGCACCTTCTGTGACAGCACAGTGCCCATGGCAAAGTTGTATACATCTGTCTCTACCCAGAATGCAGCATCCATATTCAGCATCATCAACACTGATGCTTGCACAAATGCTGTCTTCAATGCCTCAAACACCACCTGCTCCACCACTCTCCACCACCACAACACGTCTTTCCTCTTCAAGTCCTCAAGTGGTTTTGTGATCATTGTATAGTCCTCTACAAACTGCTAGTAAAAGTTGCAGAACCCCAAGAACTGATTTACCTGCTGCAGATTTCAAGGAGCTGGACAGTCTGTAATGCCACTAACCTTCATTGGATTCATGTCCACATGTCCTGGTGAGATCTTCAGCCCCAGATAATCCACCTCTGTTGTCCTGAATCAACACTTCTCCAGCTTTAGAAACAGGTCAGCCTCATGTGGGGTCCTCTGAAAAGATAATGATGTCATCCAGATAGAGAACTACGTAAACATCCACCAAGACATGGAACAGGTCATTTATCATGCACTGCAAGGCCACCAGTGCATTGTGCAGTCCAAACTGCATCACAAGGAATTCAAACTGACCATACCTCATCTGAAATGACATCTTCCACTTGTTATCCTCCCTCACCCTCATGTTGTAATATTCCCACCACATGTCCAACATCATGAAAACCTTTGCTGCCTTCAGCCGGTCCAGCAACTCATTTGTCAGTAGAATGGGATAAGCGTCCAGCTTTGTCACCATATTCATCGTGGAGAAATCAACCATGAGGCATAGCAACCTATCCTTCTTCTTGACAAAGAAGACCAGCACCCTGCAAAGTGCAGTCAACTGTCAGATGTAGCCTTTTGTAAGGTGCTCATCAATGAACTTCTGCAAGGCCTTCAACTCTGCCAGTGCCAGCTAGTACAGCTTACCTGGTGGTGGCAACTCTGCACCATCTGCCAGCTCAATCTTGAGGTCATACTTTGTATAAGCCGGTGACCGCTCTGTGCACCGCTTGTCAAAAACCTCCAGAAACTCATGGGGCTCCACAGACACCATCTCCTCAACCAACTTCTTCACTGTCACTCTCCACTGTATGTCTTCCTCTGCCAGTGCTTGGGAGAAGCTCCTTCCTGCCGCTCCCTGTACTGTCACCAACTCTGGGCCCACTGCCCCCCTCATCAATTCAAGGTCCCATCTCTGTTCAAAAAACACCTCCTCACCTCTCTGCTCCTTTGCACACACAATAGCCTTGTCAATACATGCTTTTGCCACATGCACTGCCTGTTCCTGCTGTTCCTGCCAAAAGCATGTCTTTCTGGTGCGCACACATTTCAAACCATAGAATCTCTTAGCTGGCAGCTTCTGACTCAGTCATGACTGTGTTATTGGCACTCGTTTTGACTTGCATGCAAATACTGCAATGCCTTCATGCCCTGCCATCTCCACCAACTTCATGTCCTGTTGTATCGCCCCCTGCAATACATGAGCCCTACTTGGGAGGCACGATCTCTTGCAGTGTGTTGAGGCAAAGTTGATTGTGGACTGATCCCAGTCTATGGTTGGGTTATGATGCTGTAACCAATCCACACCCAGGATCAAGCTGTTATTGCCAATGTTTGCAACATCAAAAACCAATGCCTCCTTGTGGTCACCCACCATCAGTTTCAGGTGCACCTCATGTGTCAGAAGCCCAGACTTAACTTCTGAGTTGTCAATAGTACACAGACACATTGGGTGCTTCTTTGAGATAGCCAGCAGCCCAAGTTCATGGACAAAGCGCTGGTTCACAAAACAGCAGCTTGCTCCCAAATCCACTATTGCCTGCATGGCCACCACCTCCTCCCAAAGCTGCCCAGGTATGTGCAGCGTCACTGGTAGTTCCAGTGCTGCATGATCTGACCTTGGCCTTCTCATGTATATCACTGCTGCCTGCCAAGATCTGGGTCTCTTCCTCACTTTGTGTCACTCAGCCTATGCAAAACAGTACCATTAGGTATTGCAAGTATATGAGACTGAGTGGTCATGCCTGCCATGACAACATAGAATGACTCTACACAAAACCCTCCTTCAGCACCTCCTCCTTTCTCCAGCTCTCAACCACCTCTTACACCACTGCCTTGATTGATTCTACCCATGACAGACACTGCACAATCAGGTGTCCCCCCTTGCTGCACCTCAAACACATCCTAGTTGCTGACACACTTCTCACCTGGTTGACATCCATTGCATTGGGATCCACTAGAGGTGGGGAGGAGGGCCACATGCACCTGCACACTCTCTGACAGTATCAAGATGGGTATGCATTGGGCCACAGAAAGACTGTGCCGCCAGGTGCCCTTCTTCTGTGCTGCAATGTCTGCCAGCTTACTCTTCTGCCTGAGCAGGATGTCACATGCCTTCTCTGCCATCTTGTAATCTGTGTTCACCAACACTTTCATGGCTGCTGCACTCATTCCCTTCCAAAAGTGGTCTTTTATATACTCACTCTCTGCATCAGCATGCCCCAGCTTGCCTTTCAGTTCAAAAAAGGCTGTGCAGTAGTCAGTTATTGACTTCAACCCCTGTTGCAGCTGGCTAATATGTGCCAACGTGTCCTGTGCTGGATCACACATACAGAAGGCAGCTCTGAAGTCAGTGAGCCAAGCCTCCCACTAAAAATGTTGTGGGTTCAGGTCCAGATCATTGATGCCAGTCGTGATGATATACAACCACTCTTGAGCCAACCTCATCAGATAAGATTGCACTCACACAATTTTCTGACACTTATCCCTGAAGGTCTTGAATTCAGCCACTGTCTTAACCTGTCATGTGAACTGGTCCACCAAGTGTTTTGACTTGCCATTATATACCTCCAGTAGGTTGATCCTTGGCACATGGGATACTTGCTGAAGGTGGCACAGCTCGCAGGGCCCCTGGGCCAGCCTCTCTAATTGCTCAATGCATGCCATGACCACTGCCAAACCCTCCTCCTGTGCCTTTGCCCGAGCTAACGTTGACTCTAAATTTTTGTGAATCCCCCCTAGGCTGGCTTGCAACTGAGCCACCATCTGGGACTGGATTGCCTGGAATACCATGTCTGCTATCCTCTCTACTGTCAGGTCTGACACTGCAGGGTCTGGAGCACTGGGAGAAGTCATTGTTGCCGCTGGAAAGAAAAAAAAACTTTTTTGGATTATCTTAATTCAAGTGTTAGGCTTGTAACTAGTAGTTTGCAATGTGGCGCATCCAGAGCACTAAAATGGAAATGTATTATGAAATTGTAAGTAGTTATAATGAACGTATCTAAAACAGAAATGAACTAAGATAAGGAAACATTGATAGGCTTCTACTCGGACTGAGCACATCAAGGGACATTATAGGCCAACCAACACTTGACGTACGGAGGGCTCTAGCGACCAGTTGGGAATATAGAGCAGCTCTAGCTCTGGCAACTGACTACAGGATCTAGACATTTATCCTAACCACTAGCTACCCAGCTTTCAGCACACTCCATTCACCTATCCCAAGGACGAAGGAGGCCCATAACGTATAGCGCTAACACGACGGCGGGAGAGGACTCTAACTAAACCCCGATCACTTCCAGAAAGAGTCAGCAACAGGTGCTGCCATTTGACGAGGCACTTCAATCAGAAGTCTAAAAGGATCAATGATGGCGGCACTGGATATACTTAAATCCAACATCTGGACCTGTCAGGAACTAATACAATGAGTAGCGCTGACACTAGCGCTCACGGCGTCTGTCAAGGATTTTCCGACCATACCCCGAAACAGCCTGGCCAATTGGAGTTAGAATAAAAGTGAGCAGACTCACGCAATTCTAAGCCAATATAGAGTCGCCGCTGGTCGCCGTGAGTCAGAACGCTGTTGGTCGCCATCATCCATGTGCAAAAGGTTGCCGTTGACAGGTCGCCGTTAGAGGAAACCACGAGGAGAGGCGCTAGGAGGTAGCGCCGCAGGTGGACTTGTATCTGGACAAACACGGTAGCGCATAATATATAAAATAGCTACTTTACATGTATATAACAACGAATCGTAACCCCTCAAACAGACAGTTACACTTAGCGTTCAACTCGCGCTAGCCTCCTTTGACTTCGTCACTAAGTTGGACGCTAGCTTCGTCTATCTCATCTTCATCGTTTACGGTGCCACCTACAGGCACAATACGCTGCGCTATTCGTCTTTTCTCCAATATCTTTGCCCAAACTACGAC
Source organism: Macrolepiota albuminosa (assembly GCA_027475525.1). Lineage (NCBI taxonomy): Eukaryota > Fungi > Basidiomycota > Agaricomycetes > Agaricales > Agaricaceae > Macrolepiota > Macrolepiota albuminosa. Next base: position 99,918 of record JAMWFC010000036.1, on the reverse strand, counting down.
GCTTACCGTCTGCCAGGTAGCCCCCGAAGCGCTATAATCTAGCGCATCGTTTTACTACCCCCACTCGAGCACACCGGGACCCTGTCAGGACTCCTCACAACTACGCACGCCAAGTGCTGGAGACGGCGTTGTACTGCCCACTCGAGCACACCGGGACCCTGTCAGGACTCCTCACAACTACGCACGCCAAGCGCTGGAGACGGCGTTGTACTGCGTATACGTCCAGCGCACCCAACCACAGTTGGCGTCATCAACGTTCTACTATACTGACTACGGGTTCTGAGGTGCAGTCACATAGCTATTGTGACAAATGCTGCCTCTTGACCTGTTGTGTTTCACTTCATTGACAATTGGCCTCAAGGTTTAGTTCTAGGACATTGTTTCTGAGTTAAAGAATCACCTCATTGCTGAGCTGGTTGACATTAATAGCTGAAGACATGCAGTGTATGTGAGCATGGAAAAATATCCAGACTAAAGTTATTCATGGTCTTTCTTTGCAGTCTCCTGCCAGGTATGACACATGTCATGATGATATTCAATGCATATGATTAGAAGACATGTGTGTATTCTATAAATATTGCATTGAACAATGGGGTCTCTTGAAAATATCAGTGGCCTTTAGTCAAAAGCACAGTGTTATTGGAGAGCTCCAATGAATAGTTAATAGATTTATGAGCATCCTGTTTGTACAGATTCCTCTACTTGCAAAACAAAAAGGATTGCACCAGGCCCTTCTTGTTATGATTACAGAGAGTACACATTTTCTCACTCTAGGCATAAACTTGAACCTTTGCATGAAGTATATAGCATCTTCTTCTGTTGCTTGATACCTTATATGTGTCAACATCTCCTGCCCACTATGGACCACATGAGTCCCCATGACCTCGAAGCAGTGCACCTCACATCAAGATTCCTACACTGAGCAGCAACACACATGCCTGACACAGCAATTGACAGTGCAGTACACACATTCTCCATGCATGCTATTCTTGTTTCTTGATGTTGACTGCTTCTCTTTAGCTTTGTCAAAGTGCAAAGAGTGTGTTACCCCTCAAAATTCCAACACAATGTGACTGATAGACTCTTTCTTGCTCTTTATAATATTTCTCATTTGCCAACATCCAGACACATACATTGTAGCAGATATTGCAAAAATTCCAAAAGGCTTTGAATTAAAGCTTTGGTGATTAGAAGCTCAATCTGTTGCTGATAGACAGCAAACTCATAATACTCTTATAGGTGACTTTTTTGCAATAAGAGTGCTGCATAGTAAATGAACAGTGGAATAGTCACAGTGACCAAGCAGTATCAAATCCCCCTGAAGATCTTGGGCACTATTCTTAGGCATACTGAAAATGCATGTAAGGAGCATCAGCACCTTCAACTGTTGCTCACACAATAAATCCCTCACTCATGAGATATACATAGTTCAAGGAAGAAATAGACCCTTTGGATTCACAACCATGATATAAGTCTGTTGCAGTTGACACAACACAGTGGAGACAGACTGAGACTAGGAGTGTGCTAGGCTAACATACTAGTGTACTCATACTTCAGAATAAAGAAGATGAAGGCACTACCAAATGACAAATCAACTATTCGGTCACGTGAATGTATCATCTCATCTGCCTTCCACCTGTAGTGACCTCCTAACCTGTCTAATTAGACATGGCACATGATACATATTCCATGTCTAATTGAACAGGTTTTTCTTTACATACTGCTTCCTTCAATAATATGGCTTTAATGTTGAATTTCACTTTTTAAACGTTGGGCTGGCTAGTCAGGCACCATTGCTGGTGGTGCCAATGCCATCAGACATGCTGTCAGCAATGTCAGCAATATTGAATTATAGACGTCATGTCAGGTACTTGTTGGAGATGCCTGAAGATAATGCTGACAGTTGATCCCACCCCTTGCTCATTGTCAGACATAATGAGCTTGCTCCCTTCATCAAAGTTTATTGGAAATTTTCAGAAAAATGGAATAACAATATAAAGCACATTATACAGCAAATTCAATACATAATTGTGTATAGAGATGAAGACAAGGTTCTCAAAGTTCTCCTTTGCTCCATCATCTAAAATTTCACAGTACTGCTCTGCATTAATAATCCCCACCACCTCTACAAGCTTTTCTACCCCATTCCAACTCATACAGCCTCATACCATGAGATTATTCCCTCCTCCATGCTTCACAGTAGGTGTAGTTGTTCAGTCTAAAATGTCTTCTCCTTGTAGCTTCCACACATACTGCTTCCCATCTGACCCAATCCTGTTAATCTTTGTCTCATCTGTCCACAACACCCTTTTCCAGTCTTCTATAGTCCAGTTCTGATGCTTCTGAGCCCATTTAAGCTGTAGTTGTCAATATTTAGCTTTGAGCATAGGAACTTTTCTCTTGGTAGCAGACCAATACCCCTCCTCCTTCAACACATTCCAGACAGTCTTGGAAGAGACAGGGTTGGAAATGATGTTGTTGATAAAATTAGTGGCCTGGACAGCTGTATTAAGTCTCCCAGTTGAGATTTGTCAAACAATAGCCTGTTTATCATATGGAGTAAGCTTAGCAGGACAGCCTCTAGGATGGTTTTCCTTGTCCATCTCCAACTCTCTACCAATCCTCCCAGTAGTAGACTTCCCTAGACCAGTTTGAGCCCCAATCTGACCAGAGAATATCCTTGAGCAAGAAGAGAAGCAACAGTAGAGTGTTGTGCAGAAGGAATAGGTTTCATGATAGTGGTTGAAGGTCAAGATGTGGTTCAACCAGCTTGAACTACTCCCAAATATATCTAAACATGGTCACATGACTTTGTTTATATTTCCACATGCAACTTACTCTTTATTTCTGAGTAAAATAGGGATAAACCTGAAAAATTAGAGATGCTCAAAAAACTGTCCCAATGAGTGAATATTTTAAAATGGCTATTGCTCCATCAGTTTTGATCTTAATTACATAAACCTAGATGTATTCTGTAGCTACGATGCCATAGTATTTTACATGATTTAATCAGGATTTTATATACTTCCCATCCTTCATGCCAATGTCATCTTTCAAAAAGTATGAAACATTGGGACAGTTTTTTGAGCCACTGTAGAAGTCAGAAGAAATTTCAATGATCCTGTGCACTTCCTCTGCTAGCTAGGCATTGTTGTCATTGTTGCTGCTTTCATCATTGTCGCTATCTTTGACATTTTCTTTGGTATTATATCCCACCTCTGGCACCTCTTTATTTCTCCATTCCTCCTCCCCATGTCCTGCACAGTCTTTATCCACATTCATCTCTCTTTTGGCAATTTGTTCTGATGCCTGGGATTAGAGAACCTGTAAAGCTTGACAGAGTAGAAAGCTTGCAAAGGTGCCATATGTGAAGGTAGTTGAACTGGTAGAGGCGCTGTTGCAGGCAAATCTGATGTGCAAGAACGTTATCTTTTGTGGCAATGACTTCCTCTATCCTTTTCAGATATACTTCTACATCATGTATATAAGTAACAAGTTGTTGTATTTTGATGTTGAGCTGGTCAATCTCTTCATAAGCACGCTGAATTTTGTAGTACTCATCCATTATTATGCAGGCAGCAGGTGTGGCCCAGGAGCATTCACACATATTCTCACGTGTGTCTGATAGTAAGTCAAAGTCTGCCAGAAATGCATATTCCACAACAAGATCCCATGAAAGCTCAAGGCGAGGAGAGGAGAGGGCATGAGCAGCAGCATTGTACTGGTTGAGTGCATTTCAAATGGCCTGTGAGTGAGCTTTGAGGGTGTTTCTGATATGCTTGCATAGTTTGTATTTTAGATTCACAGTGAGATGGCAGTAGTCAAATATTAAGCAACAAATATGCACCAGTCTGTGACATATTCATCTTGGTTAATTCAAACATTCTTGCCACAATCAACTCCTCTAACTTATCAAGACATTGTTGGTAGCAATGCTTGGCCATCATTTCTGCCATTGTATTCCACTCAGGGTGTGCAGAGGTCCAATAGGTTATGATGCCTAGTTTCATCTCAAGGCCTTGCACAACTTGAAGGTTCTTCTCAAGGTTTTCTAAGGCATGACAATATTCTGTCCCTGTAGATTGTGTATAGTCTCATGCATCATGTGTTTGACGGATGATAACAAGCCATGCTGCTTGTGCTTCATTCAGTTTCTTCCTTAAAGGTGCAATAAAATTCAACACAGCGTCCAAGTAGGTGTAAATTGTACTCACTGGCTTTTAGCAAGATTTACCAACTTATTGTAATGCTCTATCTGTAGCATCTCCTGCAGAGGTTCTCTTGACAGTCTCTCCAGGTATTCCTTTCTCTTAGTCAACCACTTATCAAACATTTCAAAAATGGCAACATTCTGGTCCTTCATCTGTTTCTCCAGCATGGGTAAGCCATTGATGAGCTTCAATGCTTGCTTGTAGTTATTGACAAGAAAGTCACCTAGAAAAATCTGTCACCTCAGAGTCACAAGGAAGCAAATGTACTTACTGAGGCCTTGATAAGTTTCTTGTTTATCCATATGCTTCAGGTATTCTTATATGCATTGCTTTTGGTGGAAGACACTGGCATATTGTACAGATGATGCCAATGCATTGGATTTGGAGAAGAATCACTCGCATCCCTCCAGATCCTCAAGGCCCAGTTCTTTGACATACTTTGCAAGGAAAGTGAGTTGGCACTATTGATTGTATGCATGGCTGTAAAAGCTCTCAATTAGTGCCTTGTATTTGAGTTCCTGAGCACATGGCCCAAGGGGGCTGTCAGCTAGAGTCGTGCTAAATTTATACTCAATGTCATATCCCTCATCTATGCATATACCAAATGCATCAAGCAGTTCCTTCACAACAGCCAGGGGATACTTGGCACTTCAAGTAAATGAGCCTTATCATCAACAATGCGACAAGAAAACTCACAGCTCACCACTCTGAATCATGTCAGCAATTACCAAGACAAAGCTATGCCGGCATAGCACAAGGAAGACACCTGTTTTATCAAATATGCCCCACATGCACATGGTAAGCTCATCAATTATATTTTTTCATTGTTTAGCACAGGGGCTTGACTTGGCATCCACAGCATCTTCTTCCTGTAATATTCATGAACATAGTGTACAGAATATAGAAATCATTAATATACCGATTCTTTTCCAGTGGACAGCATTTCCTCCAGTGTCCCCTTGGCCCATTGATTAACCTTCTCCCTACTGATGTAGTAGTCACCATCAACATCATGGTCATCTCAAAGCTCCTTTGATTCATCAGGTATGAGCTCTCCATTTTTATCTTCAGTTGCTGGCCCTCAACAAATAACATGCTTGAGGGAATTGTTGCCATCCATTGTCACTAACATCTCATACATCAACTTCTTTTCACCCTCCAATTTGTAGGTGCATGCAGGACATGCATAGTGTTAGGTGTCTCATGTTTGAGGACAATCTGTATATGCTTTTCAGTTTTGTTGTTAATGGCTAGATAGACATCAAAGGCAATTGAAAATTGTTTACTGAGATAAGGTTTGAATAGAATGGCATGTAGATCATACAGACATTTCACAAAAGGCTGAATTGCAAAGTGAAGACAGCATATTTGAGAAGTACAATAAAGTTCTACAGCACGCATAGCAAACACAACCTTAGAATGATAAGGTGCAGAGGAAATCAGACCTTGCTCAACTAGAGAGGCAGCAATTGTCTCCTCTCTCTGAAAAATAGGTATATTGAGGGAATATGTATCTTTGGCAAATCATCAGATGTCACAGATAATGCTAGTCAATGGCGTACCAAAGACGTCTACAACTGTGATAGAATGTGTCTCCTAAACTACTGCATCTGGACTCAAAAGAGCTGCAAGGCCCTTTCCTGATACTCTGCAGTTTTTACTCCACCATAAGTATGCACTGACCATGGCATCTAACTGCATGGCAAAGCCTAGGTTTCAGCAAATAATTGTGTCTTGACGTGTCCAATATCTCCTTTGTTTTTTTTGTAGGCATAGCTCCTCCTCAAGGAGCTCTTGAAACTTGCCACCAGCATGGCTCAAGTTGAGTGGCACCTGGCCATTGATGATAGTTTTGATATCAACCCAATTCTCATTATTGTCATGATGTTGTATGCTGTCTTTCCAAGCTTCTCCAATATCTTCTAGTTCTCATTGTTTCTCTTTGTCTCAAGCTTTAGTAGACATGAGTAAGCAATCAATATGATGGCTTCTACATGTAATTACTCACCTTGTTGATGTTCTTGAATCCCTTTATTCTGATGAGCTCAGAAGGCGCAAATACCTGACCAATTGAGAGTTTGGATGTTAGTAGAGCTTGAATAGCCATCACCAAATATTTTGAACTTGTCTTTGCTAGATTTTTGCTGGTGGAGCATTGCCACTGATGCACTTACATGGCAGTACACAAAACAAAGTGATCACAACTGTGGCTTCCATGTGATCATATAGCTTATTGATTATGATCAACAAGCTTACATTTACACTGCTTCCAAGTCCCTTGACCACTTACTTTGCTTCTAAATCACTCACTTAATCACTGACATCTTGTCCCTGTGACATCAGTAAGTCATGTTTCTTTCTTAGCCTGTCTACTTGCCACCTCCTTCTGTAATACTCTTGATTACTTCAGGTTATTGAAAGAGAGACAGCAAGCAGCTGCTAGTATTGCTCCCTTTTTGCAGATTAGCTGATATAGTGTTGGCTGGGGTGATCACAATCAGGAGTTCAGAGATCAGTTCAGACCCATTCAGAAAGTATCCACACCCATCTTCTCAAATGCACAAACTCACTCTTATTTTTTAGACATGTTCAGGCATGTTGACTTTCCTACACTTCTGCATAACTCTGTAGCAGCAAAAGAGACTTACCTCAAGGGATATTAAAGTCTACAACTCAATTCCATGATCTTGTTCCTCGCATGCCTTCTCGCACCAATTGAGAACATGCTAAGCATCACAACAAACGTGCAGCATGCATTGCCCAAGTAAGATGTTTGGCAAATTTATTGTGTTGGGAAATGGGCCTTAGTTTGTTGAGTAAAATCAAAGATTTTAAGAGATCAGCATAGTTCAGTATGGTCAATGTCCTTAGTTTTTACAAGGGTTTCACCAATGTAGATAAAACTTTCAATACATACTTAGATTTTAAAGTGGGATTCTACATTGAACAAAATATATTGAGATATTGACAATAACGTGATGTGGTAAGAGATATTGAATTAATGACAAGAGACTTTGCCTGTTATGTAACTACATGTGAAAATCATTGCTGCAGCTGCCAAGCCTGTTGTTAAAATAATGGAAGGGTTTGTGTGTTCACTGACAGCTGCTTGTGCAGCAGCTCTAAAGAACAATGTTATTAGACATAAGATAATAGGAGAAAATAAAACACCTACCATCCCTTATAAACACCAGGCATAGCACCTTGTTCAATGACCCAATAACAATTCTTGTCTGTAATCTCCTAAGCAGAGAGTGCAGTCAATGAGAAACCAGGACCCTCCTTAAAAAATTGGAATGATGGGGCAATGATGATGGAGGGTTGTATTGAGAACACACTGGTGTAGAGAGCAGGCTTTTAGTCTGGGGCATGTCATCATCAGATGCAGGTTCGGGCTGTTGATGCTTGGTAGATGTAAGAGGTGGGCAACCTTGAGCATGGCAAACTTTGAGTGTGGGTTGAGGTAATTTGTAGTGTGAGAAATGCTTGGATGTAGGGCTATTAAGATGACTTGCAGAGGGCTGATGAGATTCTAGGGGTGGAGATGGAGTTTGGTAGCAGCATGCAAAGTCATTGCCCTTGCAATGTATGTCCAGCTTGAGTAAAGAATCCTGGCAGTGTGATATCACAGAACTAGGATAGCAAGAGCCTCTTGATGCACTTGGAGGCACATTCTGGATACTGTCCTTGCAATGTGTATATACTAGGTTGTTGGCAAGGACATGTTTCCAGATCTGCACAGCAGCCTTACAAGTATAATAGCCTTGTAGATAGCCTTTTTGGCATCTGAAAAATCATAAATCTGCTTTACAGCAGCAGGACTGTGTTAAGCAATTGTGGAGCAAGAAGATCAAGACAAGAAGTTACATACCAGGTCTTGAACAAGCCCATCTTATGTCCACAAAACACAACATATGCTACTTTCCTGCAAAGGGTTGGGTCATTCAGTTCAAGAAAATTCAGCCTACCATGTAGGTGCTCTTCCTTGGCCTGCTCAAAAACATTGTTAATGTTCAAGGTGTCAAGTTCAGGAACTTCAGCATTTCTATGCTTTGTCAGTGAATCTGCTACTGTGGTGCAAGATAAGTGATATAGTATGAGATCATAGCCAAATCACCAACTTACTGTATATGCAGGTATGCCCTGTGAATTCTGTAGAGCCTCACAGAGTTAAAGACAGGCAAATTAGATGAAGAGAAAGCTGCACCTTGACTTTCTGAAAACTGCATTGCAGCGCGGAGCATCTGGATGCAGAGAACAAGGAGAGAGAAGAAAGGGAATGAGGAAAAAACCAAAAACACAGAAATCAACAACTGTATGGTATAGTTTACCAACATTGTAAACAATCATGTGATCGTTTTCCACAATCATAGATCAACAATTAACCTGGGAACCACCAAAGCCTATACTTTGGAACAATGGCTAGCGCAATAAACTTGCACAATGACTTTGCAGCTACCATTTGAGCTGCGCATAATCCAGATCAACCTGTTCAACCACCATGCATGTGTTCTTACAAGTCTAATACAAAATCTGATGCATCTCAGGGCACTTGCAATATTCTGAAGAAAAACACAAAGGCCAGTCTTGATCTCATTAGAGAAGCTGTCTCTGCATATCTTAAAGATCAAGAAAAGTTTATCAATAATCTGACAGAGCAGCATTTAGTGGACAAGGAACACATCAAGAAGATGATAATTCATGGATCTAGCCATGCCTCATTGTGTTGTCCTTCACTTGCAAACACTATTGTTCACTTCAAATCAAAGAAAATCAATGAGAGTAAGTTCTTATTCTTATCTTCTTGTCATTTACTCTTACATTTTGCTATTGTCAGATTGTATTGCTGGGCATTGTATGAAGCTTAAGGACATCTGAGAGAATATTGACAATGAGTGAGCAGAAGAAGAAGAAACTTGTTGATGAGCTGGTGAAATATCATGAGCTGAAAGTGCAAGGGTCACAAAGTAGTGATCAGGCATCAGCTGCCAATGCTCACCAAAACATTAAGTCTATTACTATAGAAGTAAGCCTATATGTCCTTTATGCAGATTTCTTGGTAACTGACCACTGTTTCAGATAAAAAATCTGTTCCTTTATACAGATGTCCGTTTCTTTGCATTCTTTTCACATAGTCATGTGGAAGATACCACCACAACATTTACAGTGACTTTTTACAATACAGTAATGAATTTCTTCCCAAAGGTTCTTAAGTTGGACTACACAGATGTGCTTGCCAAATTTGAAATGTATGTCTGCCTTGAGAATCAAAGTATGTTCCATCATTTCAGTTTATCATAATAAGCTGATATAATAGCAGGTGTGATAAGGCCAGATACATTGCTTTTGATGTGTGCTGAGTGCACAGGCCTCATTCTTGATGGATTGCATAAGGTTCATATTGCCTATTAAGTGCCACAAAGCTTTATTGCTCCACAGGATTGATTATGACAAACAAGACAGTGAAGATTAATTATATGAACTATGATACAGCCATTGTCAAAAAATATCATGTGCATGTTGTTGGTTGGCCTTCAAGGATACAGTTCAGCAGCCCCTCAAATATTTCAACCATGAATAACATCTGTCTTTTATGTTCCACGCTGTGAGATGATATGTGCAAGTGGGCTTTTCTCATGGCTGAGGAGCAGAGAGAGCATGATTGGAAGCTTGCTGATGCATATAACCAAGGTGTTGTAATGTAGTTATGGGGTTTTAGTAAGTTCTTGAATCCTGAAATGTCCCAAGTGCATAAAACCCAGTTCTATAGAGAGAATGGTGACTACATAAGCATAGAGACGGTGGTAAAAGATAAAGACTAAAGAGTGGCTGTGCTAAGTGTGACCAAACATAGGCTGTAACAGCCTGCTCTGTTACAGGTGTAGTCATTAGAAAGAAGAGGAAGGAGCACTCAGATAAGGGCAAGCCAAGGACAACTGTAAAAGAGTAGCTATTGAAGAAAAAAAAGACATCACAGCTGCCACCAGGCCCTATGTACAGGAGCTGCAAGCATATCAATGATGAGTTACAGCCTGGCACTGATGACAAGTCCAAATCCAGTAGCAGCAGTGAGGACGACAATTAGACAGCTTTCTAACCAGCACTATTACTCTGTGTATAATAGTTCAATATATAAAAATCTACTATTTTCTTCATATTTTGGGTATAATACCTATTTCTGATAGGATTCAAAGACAGTCTGAGACAACCATGTTCAGAGAAGTAATGAAGGTACAGGATAAATAATTGAAATTGGCAGGCATTAAAAAAGGAGGGAAGATCAAAAATACTGATGCTAATAGGTTGACATGAGAAAAAGAAAGGAAGATCAAAAATACTGATAATGGGTTGACATGAGAAGGGCAATGAAGGCGGTGTGGATGTGAGATGGGCTGATTGAAGAATTGGATTTGAAGTCAAAAGAGCGAGATGAAAGGAGTAGGCATAGAAGTCGAATGAAATAGGGAATATGTGACAATGTGTTGTAAGCGTGTGATTCTGTCAGTTGTAATACAACAAAAAATTTGTAGACCAGTGACAAACAAGCACTAGTAAGAATAATGAGTCACCCAGAAACAGACAGACTCCAGTAAGAGGGAGAGTAACAGTGACAGCACAGTAACTGAGAAGACCAAGATGCTAGTAAATCAAAAGAGCAGAAAAGCCAAGTTAATCAATCAAGCCAAAAATCACACTGTAGCAGATGAGAACTGAGCTGAGATGGAGAGACAAGAATACTGAGAAGCCATAGACAGAGCTGAGACAATGAGTATGGAGCTGGAACAGAGAATTGAGAAGCTGAGATGTTGATCAAGCAGAAGAAACTCAAGGATGTTGCCGGCAACTGTCAGGGGACTCCTCATTTCTTCCTTTTCTCACTCCTTATCTCTTCACTCTCCCTTTATTTATTCTCTTATTTCTTCTAACATTATTTCATTTTACTGTTTCTATTCTTTCAACACTATCTGTTAGTACTATTCTCAGCCCTTGAGATGCTCTGGTTCTTTAGCTACCATTCAGACAAGTGTGGGCCCTTCAGCACCGCTTCCAGACTGCTTATATAAGCCGGAGTTTGCCTTTCTGACTTCTAAAGTCCAGAGTTTTCCTGCCTTGTTTGCACAGTTGTTTGGTTAGTCAATTTTCAAGTTTTTAAGGTTTTGTTGTACTGTACAGTTGTTTCCCATGCTTTAAAAGCCCCAGAAGCATCCAACCTGGCATAGGAAATCCCTAGACTTGTTCTCTTTGGATCTCCCTCTGCCAAGTGAGTAGTTATTATGATATTGTCAGTACATACTCTAATATACTTTGGATCTCCCTCTGCCAGCTGTGTGACTGAGCCACAGCCTCTAGAGGTTGCCCTTACAACATCAAGTAGGAGAAAAATGGCACTTGGTCAGATTGTCCATTGGTCTTATTCTGCATCCAGTCCTTCAGCAATGTTATTGGATGTATGTTAAAACAGAGAGTGAGACTTTTCAGTAAAGGGCATGCCACAAGTGTTTCAAGCAGTTTGTTGTGAACAAGATATGCATACACAAGCAGGAGATGACAGATGGATAGCAACATGTCCCATGAAAAAATTATGGTATGGAAGGGAAATAAATCAATTTTAGTCCTGGAGAAAGAGAGTGTATACTTTGCCAAACTGAGGTTATTGACCTAGAGAAGGAGCATCATATTGAGTATATCTGATACATCTGATATATCATGCAAGAAGCTTGGCCCATTAAGCCTGAGACAGAATTCTGTGAAATATGGGAAGATAATTGGTGAAGGTGAGATGATAGTCTGGTAGGTATCAAAATGGTCTGCCAAGTTAATATTATGAAAAGATGTGGCCTGGAGTTGGGCACATTAGAAAAAGATTATTGTGAATGATTGAATTGATAATGGACCTCTGACATGGAGGTGGGTGAGCTGACTCCAAGGAAGAAAAAGTTGTTTATTGCCTTCAAACATGTCTCATGAAATACGAAGCATTACTTGTCTCAAACAGGAGGAATAATTAAAGACAGTGATAGGAGAGGTGTCTGTTCCAGCCTTCAAGTTAGTTTCAATGAATGTCAATGTTTCTAGATTGGAAAAGGAGCCTCCTGGTGAAACAAGAAAGGTTGCCAATGATCCTAAATTGCCGCACAATTACAAGAAAACTGTGTTCATTAGAGGAGAGAACTTTATGACATGTGAAACAAGATTAGTAGCTAGGTCTTCATCACTACGTAAATCACCTCTCAAGCTAAGCAAGAGTGGGCAGTGACAGTTAGCCCGACCATATCAGAGATCAAGTAATAAATCTATATTTAGCCTGCAATCCAGTACAAGTTCAAGATCATTCCAAAGACTGGGGCAGCTTAGTGCCGCATTTTGCCATGCACTACACACATGGGATAATAAGAATGGTGAAGTCCTTTGTTTGTAGCAATGGTCCACAGTAGTATATGCTATATTCAAAGATTCTTATGAGAATTTTGAATGGAATAAGGTGGATAGAGTCAAGCCATGACTCGCAGAAATTAGCTTTGGCCTGTTTTTCTGTCTTCAATCGCTTGAGTTCTTGCAATGTGCCGATGTTATTGTTTATTTTGAGCTAAAGCCAAAGCATGGCGCTTTCAATTTTCACAAGTTCTGAGTTCTTCTGCATCAATAATGTTTCGAGCACAGAAGCCTGATCAGGAGTCAGTCACTAATTTAAACGTTTGAGTGGGTTGAAAATGACATCTGCAGGAATAACTACCGAAGTTTTTGACTAGGCTGTCTGTAAGTCATGACCACAAAAGCTGGAACAGTATGGAAACCTTGGCCTTTTCTATCTCAAGCTCCTTTAATTTAGTCTCAACAACATGAACAGTGTCGTTGAAAAATGTGAGGCCTGGTACAATGAATGTTGACATTGTGCAAGGCATGCATTTGACTGTGGAGGCCATGAATCAGCTGAATAGCTGCTATTTTTATGCCAAGAGTTGTTACCTACTGATGTTTTTTTGCTGACTCCAGACTGTTCACCACAACTTTTGAGTAGTCGACACTGCTGGCAATGAAAGATGTTTCTATTGAAAAAAGTGTAAAAGAAACATGTTATACCATTTCCCACATGTCAATTCCTGACAGAAAAAGTCTATAAACAAAGCAAAGTGCCTTTTTCTATCTGAAATTGGCACTTTGGAAATGATATAACATGTTCTTTTACACTTTTTCCAGTGGAAACATCTTTCAATGCCAGCAGTGTGAGTCAGCCAGCGATTTCCTTTGCTGGGTTTGAAGTTGAAAGCTTGGAGTGAATCTTCATGCTTTTGGAATATCTGTCCTGGGCACCAAATCTTTGAGCAAGAGATGGGGGTACATTGCCTCTCTGGCGTGCCAGTATGATTGAACCTTGGATTGAGTAGCTCAGCATTCCCAGAGAGTAAATTGCTTAGGCTACTTGATCTAAAAGTAAGTTAAGTGCTTTAGCTTAGTGGCTAGAGCATCACAAGAGGTGCATACTCAAGAGGTCATTGGTTCGATTCCAACAAGTGCTGCTTGCTTTTATGGGAAACCTTGTGTCCTGTCTATTACTAGATAAATTTTCTATCATGATGGATCTATACTGCTGTGACATGAGCCTGCCAAATATAGCAAGAACATGGCACACTAAGAGAATCTCATGGTGTGAACTAGTATAAGACCTAGATTGCAAGAAACTATCTACAATAAAATTCTGAATATTTATACTAAAACTAACCAGTTGCTAAGGACAGGGTATGTAAGGTTGATTTGTATCATAAGTCATGGGGCTGCTGCAACTGCTCACATGGTTCTAATTTGTTTTCTGCTTGTAGAAAGGGCTAAAGACACCCACTGAAAATAATGGGAGAATTAATATCAAAAATGAGATACAATTTCAAACAGAGGGCAAAAGCATGCAAGAAATATTCTATAGTCTGTTGAAGTGGCCAGGAGTGTGACGAGTAACTGTAGACAAATACAATGAGTCCTGAGTCACACAATATAATGTTGTTTGACTCTAGATTTACCTATAGACAAATACAGTGAGTCTACAAATTGTTTTAGTAAATTATATGTAGGAAGTAAGTAATTTGGCTCATCTTCAGTCACACAATATAATGTTGTTCAACTGAGGGTGGCTAACTGTAAACACTGGTAGATAAAAATAAAATAAATAAAGTTTGCTAATAAAGACTAGCAAATATCAATTGTTGAGCCATCTGGGCCAAGAGATAGAAAGAGAAGTAACCAAAAAGGAAATAGATGTTGCATAAGCAAGGTTTGACGCACAACCAGAGGAGAGTTGGATAAGTCTCCTCTCAACAGTAACAAGTGCCATGGCCACAATGCCAGGGCCATAAAGGCTGTGGCCACCTATTTCTTTGTTTATAGATCATATATATTGACAGACTCAGATGTAGGGCACCCTCAGTTGCATATTACATGTTACTAAGGATGCATTGCAGCTACTACTTATTTACACACTGTACACTGCTGGTGGCAGAACCTGTTTCCTCTAGAAAAAGAGACAAGGAAAGCTGTCATGCTACTTTTATGTGGTTTTTCTTTAAAAAATATGTAATAAATTTCTTGTTGCTACAGATAGGAGAATTTATGTCTTTTTCTGAACTGTTTCTGAAACAAAAATCCTATGTTTTTACCATCATGTTGCTGGCAGAAATATCACGGAAATATTTAGAAATTTTCATTGCATGTTTATCTCAGAAAGAGAAATTATATTGAGCTTTTCAACAGACATTGAAAGCCATCATGTATTTCTTTTTCAATATCTCTTTGAAAAATTTATTCTTTTTCTCTAGTAAGTATGATTGATGTGACCAGATTTGTTTCTGATAGAAAAGGGGTTAAAGAAACTTGTCATCTGTTTCTTGACGAGAGTAAAGAATGTCCACACGCCGTTCTCTGTGAAACAGATGGTAACTTATCAACTCCATTGAATTTCTGATTGATATTGCGGGATTTATCTCGAGCATGAAGTCTGTTTCGTGAGGTCAAAATGGTTAATGAGAAACATAAAGGACGTACGATGACATAAGTGAATTGGAAAACACTGTAAATGATGAGGTCGGATTGATTACAAGTTTGTTGAAAGAAAAAACAAACAGCGAGAAATTATCAAATGAACCGCCACCCAAGAATAATCATCCCTTGTGATGAACTTTGACAATCTTAAATGACAAGAAATATTTATAATCGGTGGTCCATACCAGTATCAACAAAGTTGTTGTTGCGAAACTAGAAGAACCAATGATGAGAAGACAGAGACTGAAAAGAAAATATTGTACCTCGTCAAAAGTCCAGTCCCTAAAAGTTGTGAACGACCTTTGAGATTTTGTCTGACTAAAAATCCTTGTACTTACAAATTGTCCATAGAATGAGGTTGTCAATCACAGACTTTGACCTACATGTTTCGTTCAGCGCGTAAATGCCAGACTCAATTCGTAAAGAGTCAATATGGTGTGACATACCATGCCATACGAATGTCGCACCAGCGCCATAAGTAGTAACATAAAGACATTGCAATGAAGACGTCGTTTGCAGTGGAAATCGAAAGTGAAGTAACAACAAGCCACTTCCATTTGCTCCTTAAAAGTAGCACGTTGTTTGGACCCCATTGAACAGTAGCCGCAGCAATGAGGCAAATGCAGCGAAGTAGGGATAACATCCACCCAATTATGGATAGCGACCATCCAATGCAATTTGTGATCCATTTAGAAGACATGATACGGACGCGATTGGCAAAAAAGGCCTATAGACAAGTGTTGAAAGTTCTGTCGCAAGTATCTCAACATGCTTACTTGAACAGCTGGTCCGATGATGGCTGATGCAATAATCGCCAATCTCATTGTCAATGGAACTTCAACAAAACCGTCAGGTTTCCCATACTTGATTACTGAGGCCTGTAACATGCAAAAATGAAAAAGAGTACGGCGTAGAGAAGCCCTGACTATACGTAGTAGAATGCGTGACTCATGGTAATGGTGTGGAACAGCTCAAAGACCCTGACAAAGACAAACAATTAAATTACTCGCCGAGCCCTTCTTACACGTGAAACTTACCATATGATCATGACCTAGCAGTTCCTCCATATCTCGACACTCCTCAGGCGAAGGAAAACTCACAAAGGCTTTTAAATACCAGGGATCATTTGAAAATTTTCTAAGAGAGAGTTGAACCTTCAAGGTGCTGCCACAGTATCTAAAAGCTTACCTGTAGTATGAGTGCACCTGGACAGTCACCACACCGAATAAGAACATAGATATATCCATCCCTATCTCAAGAGTACCGATTGTACCTGATGGAGAGAATGAATGACCTAGCATTTCGGCCATCCTTTCAGGAATCAAAGTAATAAAACGAGCTGATAACTGCCTGGGTGAGACAGGGAGTAGAGAGAGAGGATGCAAAAGAATGAGAGAAACCAAAAGTTATCGTCCTTATTCTGTGGGGCAAATATATATTTTAAATTTGTGCACAAGACACAACAATCGCCTTGACAGCTCAATTCCAGCATCATTACACACTGGTGCACGAAGTTTGATGTGTCTACTTGGTGGAACATCATCTGTTTGATATTAACGACACATGGCTGACCGATGCTGGATAAGCTGTGTAACTCGTACCTAGTTGCTACATCTGGGTCATTTGGACTTTCTCATAGTTTCTATTTCTTGATTATAATTCGTTTGGGAGATTGAGGAGAAACGTAAGGTCATCGATGCTGTTGACATTGTGGATTGATACTGGAATTCATTTTGAGGTGATTGTCTGCTCTGATCAAGGATTAAACTCCTAGAGATGACCAAGAAACGGTTTCAAACGTTCATCAAATAACTGATGATTGTTAAGCGCTCGGAGCGGCTAGTAGGAGAAAGATCTACTATGTCTTGAGACTGCGAGCTTCTCGGAAGTAGGAAATAGATGGCATATCTAGGGGCCAGTCTTTCGATCCATGCCAGATTCGCCGCTGCCGCCTGAGAGTGATGATCAGTTATCTGTTTGTATGCGTATGGTGGTAATGGAGAACAGCAAAAGTCATTTTTTCGCCTATTTCTTTCTCAAGCGCTCGATTTAGGTCGCACCAATGATCGTAACTGCCATCGTTAGTAGTGAAATGCATTCTAACGTACTGTTTTACTCCTCGTTGTTCCGCGTCCATTGGGTGACAGGATTTCCGTCTGGTCGATGGAGTCCAATTGTAACTATGGATTGAAAAGTGCACCTCTCTCGTTAGCATTTTGTCCGTGCGACAGACGACACGACTGCTCACTCCCATTAGGGAGACACATATCCGAAACTTTGTTTCTGTTAGTGTATATTATGCAACGGCGTAATCAAACGGACAACAGCAGGTGTATCGATCAATAAGAATATTTTTCAAACCCAAATCTATAAAGTAACTCATCGTAGTTACTGATGGGCGTTGCAGTAAAGATGGAGTCGTCCAAGAGTTCAGCGAGATCTTTCTGTATCGTTTCTCGAATTCTTTCGAATAAGGAAAGCGCATCCTCATTACTATCCGAATTGTCGTGTAGACCGTCATGGCAGACAAAAAGCGAGATCTCCTGGAGCGGACTATGACGGTTCGGGTCTTCTATCCAAGAGGTTATGAGTCCAACGAAAGCTTCCATAAAAGCAACGGGATCGAATACGTCGTCATCCTCGTGATTAACGATGATACATGCAAATTTGAACGACGTCAAATGGGAGAAGGATGGCACTGGGTTGGGATGACTGTCGGGCTTATTCTGCGTCAAGCCCTTCAGCAATGTTATTGGGTGTATGTCGAGACAGAGAGTGAGACTTTCCAGTAAAGGGCACGCCACAAGTGTTTCAAGCAGTTCGTCGTGAACAATATCCACATAGGCAAGCAGGAGATGGCGGATGGGTGGAAACATGTTCGATGGAGGCATTATGGCATGAAAGGGAAATAAATCATTATAATTGCGGGAGAAAGAAGATGTATACCCTGCCAAATTGAGGTTATTGACCTTGGGAAGGAGCATCACATCGAGTACATCTGATATATCATGCAAGAGGAATGGCCCATTAAGCCTGAGCTGGAGATCAGTGAGATGCGGGAACATAATCGGAGAAGGTGGAATAACAGGCTGGCGAGAATCAAAACGGTCTGCCAGATTGATGTTATGAAAGGACGCGACCTGGAGTTGGGTACACTGAAAAAGAATGATTGCAAATGATTGAATCAATAATGAGCCTCTGACGTCGAGGTGGGTGAGCTGATTCCAAGGAAGGAAAAGTCGATTATCGCCTTCATACATGTCTCGTGGGATACGGAGCGTTACTTGTCTCAAACGGGGGGAATGGTCAAAGACAGTGATGGGAGAGCCGCATGTTTCAGCCTTCACGTCAGTCTCAATGGACAAGGATTCCAAGTTGGAAAAGGAGCCTCCTGGTAAAACAAGGAAGGTCGCCAATGATCCTAGACTGCTCCACAATATAACCGAAACTGTAGTCATTCGAGGAGAGAACTTTGTGATATGTGAAGCGAGATTAGTAGCTAGTTCTTCATCGACATGGTAATCACTTCTCAAGGTAAACGAGAGTGGGCGGTGGCAATTAGCCCGGCCATACCAGAGATCAAGAAATAAACCAATATTTGGCCCGTGATCCAGTTGAAGTTCAAGATCATTCCAAAGACTGGAGCAGCCTAGTGC
This sequence comes from Macrolepiota albuminosa, assembly GCA_027475525.1. Classification (NCBI taxonomy): domain Eukaryota; kingdom Fungi; phylum Basidiomycota; class Agaricomycetes; order Agaricales; family Agaricaceae; genus Macrolepiota; species Macrolepiota albuminosa. The sequence continues at coordinate 81,023 of JAMWFC010000036.1, read as the reverse complement.
CGCACTTCGCCATGTACTACACACGTGGGATAATTGGAACGGAGACGCTCTTTGCCATAGCGATGGCCCGCCGCGGTATATGCTATATTCAAAGATTCTGGTGAGAATCTCTAATGGAAGAAGGCGGACGGAGCTAAGCCATGACTCGCAGAAATTAGCTTTGGCCTGTTTTTCTGCCTTTAATCGCTCGAGTTCTTGCATTGTGCCAATGTCATCGTTTATTTTGAGCTGAAGCCGAAGCACGTCGCATTCTATTTTTGCAAGTTCTGAGTTCTTCTGCGCTAATAATGTTTCGAGCACAGAAGCCTGATCAGGAGTAGGCCGCTGATTTGAACGTTTGAGCGGGTTGGAAACTACATCCGCAGGAATAACCACTGAAGTTTTCGACTAGGTTGTCCGTAAGTCACGACCACAAAAGCTGGAACAGTATAGAAACCTTGGCCTTTTCTATCTCGAGCTCGTTTAATTCGGTCTCAACAACGTGAACAGCGTCGGCGGGAAGCGTGAAGCCTGGTGCTCAGTCAGTATACAAGGAATGTTAACATTGTGCAAGACATGCATTTGACTGCAGAGGCCGTGAATCAGTTCAATGGCTTCTATTTTTATGCCGAAAGTCATTGCGTACCGATCTTTTGTTGCTGGCTCGATACCGTTTGCCACAAACTTTGATCAGTCAAGTCAGTCAGCGATCTCCTTCGCTGAGTTTGACGTTGAAAGCTTGGAGTGAATCTTTGTACTTCTGTGTCCGTCCAGGGCAACCAATCTTCTGAGAAGAGACGGGGTAACATCGCAACCTGATGGCCTCGGCCCAGATAATTTTTCCGCCGTGATGGGTCACTCACGTGGTCTCAACTTGAGAAAGGAGCTAAAGACACACTAAAAATAATAATATATGTTAGACGGTCATTATTCCTTTGGGTCAGTTTACTACGTGGTCACATGATTCGAGACTTAAAGACACGTTTACGTGACATTACATCCTCAGTTGCTATCTGTCATTACGACGATTCACTGAGGATGTAAGTGTTTCACTGTACTGTATGATAAACGTATTCTAATTGTACATTATCGGACAGTGTCTCAACTGTTTCGTAGGTACGATAAATATAGTTGCTATCTGTCATTACGACGATTCACTGAGGATTGTCTCAACTGTTTCGTAGATTCTTGGAACTGGTTCTACAGGTTATGGGCTTCCCTTTCTAGGGTGGCCAGTTTCCCGAGTTGACACGGAGCAGTCCTTTTCTCTCCACGAGGACTTTAATTTTACTTCTTTACGCACCGTCACGCCACGTCGACGGGTTTACGCTCCTTCTTCCTGGGTTCGCCACCATGTCGGACCCTTTCTCTCAATCTACCCATCCTGGTCCTCCGGATCCTGCACTGGGGGGTTCCACCCATCGGTCTCAGTCGCCGAGTCATTTACCCAAACCTTTCTCTCGTGACTTACCTCCTCATATGCGCTCACGTCCGCCGAACTCTTCCGATACGCTTGTTTCCGATCCTTTTGCTCATCATCATAAGCGGTCTAACTTGAATCGCCCGCATATATCCTCGTCTCTGTCGAATTCTTTTGTTCCTTCGCCCCAGGATACTCCTACTCCAGCACCCTCTTCTTCCCTTTTTTCCTCTCCGCATACATTACATGTTCCTACCCCAGTCCGTCCAATTAAATCTCAATTTTTTCCTTCCCGTTCGAATTCCACGCCAGTATCTGCATCTCAGCCTTCGGATCCTGTTTCTTCTGCTACTTTCCCGGCTTCTGGTTCCTCTTTTCCCCTTCCTCAACCTCCTGTTGAGGTGCCTCGTTTTACCCCCCCTTCTCCTGTCCCTGTTCATCCTTTTCCTTACTCACGCCCACCATCTGTTTTTCTTTCTTCTTCATCCCCTACACCTTTCGTTCCACCGTCGCCTCCTCTGGCTTCTTCGCCTATTCCTCCGCCTCCTGAGCTTTCCAATGCTCCGCCTTTTCCCTTTCCGTATCCGTGGTTTCCTTATCCCTATTATTCTCCTCCTGTTTTTCCTTTCCCTCCTTCTCCCCCGATGTCATATCCCGGCCACCCTCTCCCCCCTGCCCCTCTGCTGGCGAATACTTCTTCCGAATGCTTATCCAATGCCAAGCTTCCACCCCTTTCCACCATCCCTCGCTTCAATTCTGCCGCCGACTGGGGTCTCTGGTTTAACCCAGTGATGGCCTTGATCGACCATATGGGCCTAAATGGCCATGTTTGCCCTATTCCCTCGCCTGATGCTCTCTTTGATCCCACTTGCAAAGTTGTAGTCGCTCCTCCCTCCCCTCCCCACACCACTCAGGACGCCTCTCGGGCTTACGAAGTCTTTTGGAAGAACGACAACGTGTGTTCCTATATTATTACTGGCAAATTATCTGCCGAGATCTTCAATTCCCTTCCCCTGGCTCGGGGCGGACCCCACAACTTCCCTGTCCGGACTGCTCGCGACCTTTTAGACTTCCTTCGGAAACGCTATAGTGTCGGGAGTGCTGCCTCGGCTCAACGCGTCAAGGATTCGGTATTCAATCTTCACTGTGCTCCGAACGCCATCCCTGCTTACGTCCAGGCATGGCGCATAGCCGTGAACCAACTTTCCCAGACTCCTTGGGACTTCACGCCCTACGAGAAGATTCAGAAATTCATGGATGGCATTCCTGACCACCGCGCCTTCACATTTTTACGTGAAGAAGTCCGTCGTTCTTGGATTAACAGTCCTGGGGGTTCCTTCGATTTCTACTCTCTGGCAGACACCATCCTTGAGACTGACATCGATGTCCGCCGCCGTCTCCACACCACAGGTTCTCATTCCAACAAATCTTCGGCTGTCCAGACTCATCAACAATCATCCGTTCCTTTAAATACGTCTACTCCATCGACTCCGACCACGAATCATCCTTCCTCATCGGATGTCTTACCTCCTCGTCGCACGCATGGACCCGATCCACCTCGGGATTCCGTCTCTCGCCCACGCGCCAATGTTGCGATCACAGATGTCTCTCTCGATGATCCTCCTTCTCAACCTTCTACCTTACAAGACTCTGTCGATAATGATATATTACCTTCTGTACTCGAAGACGATGCAAATGACACCGCTTTCTATCTGTATGATTTGCCCATTGCCTCAACTACCCCCCCGTACCACGCTCTCGTAAGCTCTACTGACCCCATTGTCATGGCGTCAATTTCCTCTTCCTTCAACACGATCCTTGATTCTGGCTGTACGACTCATCTCATCCAGGATAAACGCTTCTTTTGGACCTACCACGAGGACCTCGCCGTCTCCGTTGCCACGGCGAACTGTGGGAAATTAGACACCCTCGCTCGTGGAGAAGTCCGATTTCGTGTTTTCATTGATGACAAGCCTGTTATCCTTATTCTTTCGGACTGCTTGCATGCCCCTGACATCCCTATCAACCTCCTTTCAGTTGGTTCCATGGCAGAACGAGACTTGGAATTATGTTTCGCGAAGGAGACTACCACAATTTACTTTCCGGAATCTTCACATTTCCGTGGCAAATCTTTGCGCGCTACTGTTCTGAACTGTCTTTTCTTCCTCCAGTGTGATTTCGTACTACCTGGACTTCCTGATAGTCTGTCGTTACCGGCTTTTCCATCTTCGTCGTTGAATTTTCCCAAAATCCCCATCACCCCAAGCTTGTGGCACCGTAGGCTCGGACACCCTGCAAAGGACACGACTTGGAATGTATTGACTAAGGGTTGTGCGACTGGGGTTGAATTTACGGGTTCTTTTCAGGATGAAAATTGCATACCATGCATTATCGGCAAACAGCCAGCTCGACCTTTCGACAATCATCATCATCGAGCCACTGCAGTCTGCGAACTTTTTCACATGGATTCTTGCGGCCCTTTTCCCACTCAATTTGCGAACGGCAAATCATCGTATTTCCATTCAATTCTCAACGATTACTCCAACTATGGAAGCACAGTCCTATTGTCGAAGAAAGACCAGGCATATAAGCACTTCACGGGTTTTCAGGCTCGCCTTGAACTGAAATCGGGCAATAAGGTCGAATCCGTTCGATGCGACGGCGCGAAGGAATTTGTTGAAGGTAGACTAAAAGACCACCTAGATAACAAGGGCATTACGTTGCAGTTGACGGCTGCTTACGCTCACCAACAAAACGGAAAAGCGGAACGATATATTCGAACTTTAGAGGACACAGCCCAAGCTCTCATGGCAGAAGCTGGACTTCCTATCTCTTTCCTTGGTGACGCAGTCCTCACAGCACAATACTTGCGGAATCGCTTACCGATGACTACACTGTTCAACTTACAGACCTTCTACGAGATCATTGAAGGTCATAAACCCGACTTCTCGCATCTCCGAGTCTGGGGTTGCCAGTGTTTCGTACTTTACCCAAAAGAGACACACCAGAAAGGGAATACATGCCGGTTTGAGACGATATTCATGGGATATGAAGAGGGACGTATAGGTTGGCGAGTCCGGGATTTGACTGGTCAATATTTCTTTTCCCGGGATGTTGTCTTTAATGAGAATGTTCGTGGCAAGTTACAATCAAACGTTTCCCCACCTATCATACCATCTTCTTCCTCAATGCCGAGAATTTCTCACAATGATTTATCCGACGTTCATTCAAGCATATCGGATTCGCACGCGACTCAAACACCTCATGCAGTGGACGTTTCACATGATACAAATCTTCACATTCCAAACATAGCCTCATCCTCTCGTCCTCGTCGAAAGATCATCATGACAAATGCGGGTCAAGCCTTTTATGAAGATATGCAAAGGAAGAATGAACGTTTACTTAAACTTCGGGCAGATCGTCAAGCGCGGTTACTTCCCCACCAGGGTCTTTCCGCCATCGTAGATCTTGACACCTTACGCAGCACCACAGACTTCACACACCCAATAATAGACATCACATGTTTTGAACCCTTTGCAATCAACAACTACAAAGTATATGCAACTTTCGGCACGGACACCCCAAAATTTAAGACCGGTAAATCCTACAACTTAGATAAAGCACCCGAGAACTTCTTTGAGGCGACACACCGACCTGATGCCACTGTATGGCAGGCGGCGATGGAAAGAGAAGTGGACAGCTTACGGAAACTTAAAGTATTCATACCTGCTGATCTACCTCTGAATCGGAAGGCCATTGGAGTCCGCTGGGTCTATGCTCACAAGTTCAACCCTGATGGGTCGATAATTCGTGGTATGGAGAAAGCGCGACTCGTCGCACAGGGCTTTAGCCAACGACCGGAGGATTATGGAACAACATATGCGCCGGTAGCAAAGATGATGAGTATTCGGATAGTCTTGGCTTATGCAGCGATGCACGATCTAGAACTTTTCACGTTTGACGTGAAAACCGCTTTTCTGAACGCTCCCTTATCACAAGAGATTTACTGCAAACAAATACCGGGGTTTCCGAATACAGACTCGACGAAAGTGAACCGAGTATTACGCGCTCTCTATGGATTGAAACAAGCTTCCCACGAGTGGTATGAAGTGATCAGGGAGGAACTGGAGTCTTATGGCCTTGTCCGATGTGGCGTCGATCACGCAGTATTCTATGGTCGTTTCTCCGAACCTCCGGATGAATCCATCCCCTTACTCAGTAATGGTCAAGAACTATTTATAATCATTTGTCTTCATGTTGACAACGGGCTCAACGCAACGAATTCGAAACCCCTATACGATTGGGTAATCAGCCAAATGAGAAGACGTTTCGAAGTAAAAGATTCTGGGATGACGGATTTATATCTTGGGATTCGCATAGACAGAGACAGGTCGAAGAAGAAACTATGGTTATCTCAAAAAGGTTACGTTCTCGACCTTCTAACGACGTATCACTTGCTAGATGCAGCACCGTTATCGCTACCGATTGCAGGGAAGATTGACGAACTACCCGATCCTCCTCCGAATGCATTACCTGAAATCGCAGATGAAGACATAACATCTCACTATCAGCGACTCGTCGGTTCAATACTATATCTCAGCTTATGTACACGACCGGATCTGGCATTTACTGCCATGTCACTAGGCCAGCATAATTCGGTTCAATACTATATCTCAGCTTATGTACACGACCGGATCTGGCATTTACTGCCATGTCACTAGGCCAGCATAATTCGAATTCCACCAGGAAACACTTGTTAGCTGCGAAAAGGGTTTTACGTTACCTCTCTGGAACACGGGATTATGCGATCGAGTACAATTTTTCAACATCATCTCAAAATCCTCCAGTTCGAATGATACTCCCAAACGATTTTGGTGCAGTCGATGCAGATTGGGCATCAGACTCTAAAGATCGACGGAGCGTTTTGGGTTACGCGTTCTTCATTTTCTCTAGTCTAGTATCTTGGTCATCCGTCAAACAACGAACCATGGCTCTATCATCGACCAAGGCCGAGTACATGTCGTTAGCCCACGCTATGCGGGAAGCCCTCGCCATTCAGTATTTTATGACTTCCCTTGATCTTCCGATTCCTTGCCCGTTTCCAATATTCTGCGACAACAAGAGTGCCCTCGACATTGCGAATTCAGACTCAACTAATACACGATCCAAACATATAGACATCCGATACCACTTCATACGCCAACACCTTCGCAGTGGATCATTTACCTCATCGTGGATGTCGACTTCCGACATGGTCGCGGATATTTTCACGAAACCACTAGGAAAGGACCTACATTACAAGTTTGTGAAAGCATTGGGTATTGTAACTTTTTCTTAAAGCTCTTATCAATTCCATATATCATGACCACTTCGTCACTGATGGGGTTGTGTTAGACGGTCATTATTCCTTTGGGTCAGTTTACTATGTGGTCACATGATTCGAGACTTAAAGACACGTTTACGTGACATTACATCCTCAGTTGCTATCTGTCATTACGACGATGTGGTCACATGATTCGAGACTTAAAGACACGTTTACGTGACATTACATCCTCAGTTGCTATCTGTCATTACGACGATTCACTGAGGATGTAAGTGTTTCACTGTACTGTATGATAAACGTATTCTAATTGTACATTATCGGACAGTGTCTCAACTGTTTCGTAGGTACGATAAATATAGTTGCTATCTGTCATTACGACGATTCACTGAGGATTGTCTCAACTGTTTCGTAGATTCTTGGAACTGGTTCTACAATATAAAAATGAGATACAACTTCAACCAAGGCAAAAAAGCATGCAAGAAAACATTCTATGCTGAATCGACCCCGCTCACTGGGCAGGCAGAGCATATGTATTAAAGAGAAGGCCAGTATACCGTACTCTTCACAACGAAGCCGAGGGGCGCTCATACACGCTAAGGATTCAGGCCATGGTTAAGAGTCACTGCCAAGGTCTGTGCGACAAGTGAGGGGCGCTCGCCGCTCATACACGCTAAGGATTCAGGCCATGGTTAAGAGTCACTGCCAAGGTCTGTGCGACAAGTGGTGATGCATGAGCATGCATCATCCATGTTCCGATGCTCAGCGACATGGACACAACCTTGTCACCTGAACAAACGTTTGGAATTCTGAGCCTGAGACAAGCCGTCAATGTCTGGGAGGTGAAATGGCTTCGACCTACACATGTTTTCCAATGTAAATGATGGACGGACGTGCGTGTGCAGTGGCGCTGGAAAGTTTTAATGTTTACTTGTACCTAATGACGAATATTAATTGACTTGACTGTACGCAAAAAGTCAACCAGAACTCCACTCTCGAGTTGGCTTTTTCATTATTCCGTGTTCCGTCAAGTCGGAAGATGGGTGATGACTCGTGAGAAACTAGCTTCTTTAAAAGTTGTGAGGAATTGGTTTTGTTTTTTTTTTAGAAGGAAGTTGGCTTTGAATCAATCAATGAACCCGCGCAGTGGTGGTTATCACTCGGCCGTTTCCCGGGGGGGAGGGGATGATCCCGCCTCGATTACGATGCATAGAGCAAACATAAGGAATAGTGGAATAATAGCAGGAGCACGAGTGGGGTTTTTTCCCTCATTGCGGTTGTGCTTATGTTGGACGCCGGTGGTACACCGTAAGTGGCACAGTATGATATGACCCGAAAAGGGTTGAATGACATTAATTTACTTACCCTGATACAACTCGAATAGACATATATACAGACCACACAATCTATGTCACCCTCAGTCAAGTATACGAGACTGAGGGTGAGTACGATACATACCTATATACGACCTTTACTTACAATCTCTCCTACCATAGTACTCACTCGTGTGCTATAGGTAGGATTAATATTAGTCAAGTATACGAGACTGAGGTTCTCACTCGTGTGCTATAGGTTTAGGTTGTAACAGCTTACCCCGCAAATAATCAGGGATCAGGGGACCAACTCACACACGCAACAAACCATAGAGGAAAGAGAGAGAAGGGGGCATCTACACAAACCCTCATGATCACGACAACAACAACCACACCCTTACAAAAACGCCAGCATGTGCATGCGTCAACGGAAATTAATTAGTTATACACGAATCATAAAACGTATCAAAAAAAAAGAAACTCGCTTCTTGAAAAGTTGTGAGGAACTGTTTTTTTTAAAAGGAAGTTGCTTTAGATCAATCACTGAACCCGCACAGTGGTGGCTATCACTCGGCCGTTTCATGGATCGAGTGGGTGGGTGTCTATGAGGGGGGGCGGGGAAGGTGATCATGATCTTTTGTCTTTTGTGCAAACACGAGCGCGAGTGCGAGTGCGAGTGCGAGTGCTTTTAATCATACGCATCCACGAATACTCGCAGTCTCGCACTAGTCGAGCATACTCCTCCCGCACCCTTACAAAAATACAAAAACGCCAACACGTGCATTCATGCATCAAAAAAAAATTATTAGTTATACACGAATCATAAAACGTATCAAAAAAAAGTAGTGGGATAAAGTGGAGGGAAAAAGAAAAGAAAAGAGCAAGAAAGAAGACACGAAACGAAACGTCTTTAGTGGGTACAGTCTTGAGCGGAAAAGGAGAAACAACGTCAGTGTCAATACAACGACAACGACGACGACGACACAAAGCAGGGACGAAGGGAGGGCTTCACAAAGATCGGCGGCGGCGAGGAGAGGGGCGGCATCAAGCCCATACCCATACCCATCATACCCATACCCGCACCCATATCCAATCACAAAGCCAAACACAAAGCGCATCCCCACCCAACCCACCCACCCAACCAACCAACCAACCAACCAAAAAAACCCCCACCCCCACCCTCAGCCATCCGTCAAAATCCCCTTGACACCCCCACTCTGCGTACGCCCTCCATCCCGCGCACGAGCCGTATGCATCCTCTTCCCTCCTCCTCCTCCTCCAGTACTACCAGTACCAGTACCTGCGCCTGCGACTGCGACAGACCTCGACTCTGACTCTGACCCCGACCCTGACACGGACGCAGACACAGACGGCTGCATGCACGAGCGTGCACCCACAGACGTCCCGACCTCGTCAGTGACTGGAAACGGGTAATGTTCCTTCTCCTGCTCTCGCTCTTCCTCGTGCTCGCGTTCATGTACCTCGTGTTCATGTACCTCGTGTCCATCGTACCCACGACCCCGACCCAGTCCCTGTCCCTGGGTATACCGGCTATAACTATACCCCAGCGCGGTACGATGTATCGAAGAAGACGAAGACGAAGACGACGATGGAGAGGATAAGTTAGGCGCTTGAGCGTGGGCCTGAGCTTGGTGAGTGTGAGCGTGGGCGTGGGCCTGAGCTTGGCGAGGGTGAGGGTGAACGTGGGCCTGAGCTTGGTGAGAGTGAGTGTGAACGTGGGGGTGAACATGAGTCTGAGAATGAGTGTGAGGCACGACTTTAGCAGACGCATCGAGTTTCGCTTTCGCTTTAGCTTTAACGACCGGAACAGGCACGGGCACTGGCACGGGGACCTCTCTCCGCCCCTTTCGCGTCTTCTTCTCAGCGTCTGTCTTGCTCGTTGTCCCAGCGCCTAGAGATGGAGCCGGAGAGCCACGCACACGCGCGTCAGCCACGGGCGAGGACAAAGACGGATCCACCCAACCATCCTCGATATCCTCCTCCTCCTCCTCCTCCTCCTCCCGCCGCTCGCCATCCTCCCCCGCGTCGTCGCTATCAACCACACGACGAGGCAGAGGCGGAGGCGGATCCACGATCGTGAACCGCGCATTCGGAAGAGGCGTAACAGGATCAACACAATCTTCCTCTGTATCGCTCGTCGGTATACACCGCGCGCGGGTATCAAAGTACTGCTCGTCGTCCTCATCGTCATCATCTTCCATATCCATCAACAAATCATCCTGATCAGGCTCCGAGAACGACTCGAGACCCATACTATCGTCTCCATCCGACGGCCACGACGGCGGCTCTTCCTGTACCGAAAACACGGACCTCGGGAGCTACCGCATCGTCAGCAAAGCAACACGACAAGAAGAGTAACCAACCTCTGAAACGCGACGTTTGAAATCGTCCCAGTCGTATTGATCACGGCATAGGAAACCAATGAGCATGCTTGGATCGAGCCCGGCGAGGGGCATCTTGCGCACGCGGTCGCAGTGGTACGTCTTGAGCTCTGCAGCGGGGTACGCGGTCGCGTAGTGCGCCTGCGTCGGGTCGAGGGCGTCAGAGTGTGTCAGGCTTGGACTTGGACTTGGACTGGGGCTTGGGCTGGGACTTGGACTGAGGCCTACGCTGGCAGAGCGGAACCGCGCACGTGTCCATGGATATTCTTGGTGTGAAGAGGTGGAGGAAGAGGGAGAAGTAGGCTTGGGGTCGTCGTCTGGCAAGGGACGAAGAGGGATGGCAGGGCGTGTATGGTGTGGGTCGAGATAAAAGAGATTGTCTGCTTGGGAGCCGACAAAGTAATAAGACGAGCTGGGACGGCCGCCCGCGATGCCTACAGATTGGGGAAAGGTATAGAGCATCTGTGAACGAGTGAGAGGAGGAGAAACAAGACAACACGTGACATACCTTGATGGTGTCGTGATAAATGGGATTGACGCCGTCGAGGCCGAGCCTGACGCCAATGAGGAGCAAGACAGGACGATCCCAAGAGTTTGAAGCACTGAGGACGTCAGACTGGAAGATGACGCTGTCTGTGGCGACGACGACAGCGAGACCAGCGTCTGGAAAGGCAGTGACAAGAGACCTGGGGGATGGTCAATGGATGCAGGCAGAGGAGAAGAGGACAGACTTGATTGCACCGGCGGCGGTGCTGGGGCCGAACCACTGGCCAATGTCTTTGCCGAGGTCCTTGCCAGCGAGGGCCATGCGGTGTACGCCAAAAGGGGCGTGTGGATGGTCGAGGAACCAGGTGAGGATGCGGACATAGGCGGCGTAGTGTGTGGTGGGGACGGGGGACGGGGGACGGCGCCAGTCTGTGTTGGGGTGAATGAGGGACAAGGGTGACAGGAGGACACGCACGGCGGCCCAGATGCAGATGGACGAGGGCATTTGCAAGCAGACTCTGTCCGGTCCGGAGCATGCAGCCCCAGCCAGAATCCGACGTCCAGGCTTTGTCGGGCGATGCGGTCCACGGCCACGGCCGTCGCGGGCCGAGATCGGGCGGTCGCACGTCGCGGATCGGGGGAAAGTGCGAGCGGTATGTGAGCCAGATGCGCGATGTAAAGTCGCCCAGGAACACGCTGTCCGATGAGTGGTGCAGCCCCAGCAGCCAGATGGGATCGCTCGATTTGTCCACCCCGCCCGCGTCAGTGTCCAGCAGATACCGCATCGCCTTGTCTTTGCCGTGTTTGGCCGCAGCCAGCAGTCCCGACGTGCGTCTGGGCGACGATGCGGGCGACGGCGTCGTGGCCCGGGGAAACGACGACGACGACGCGAGCAGCGACGGCAGCGACAGATCCGTCGTGCTGCTGCTGAACGTGTGCGAGAACCAGCCAGACAGCCGTGTGGGCAGGTCTGCCAGCCGGGCCGACGACGGCGCAGGCGTAGAGGCGTACAGCGAGATGCGCGGCGGCGACGTCGACGGTGACCGCCGCGGCCGTGGCACCGCGACTGCCACGGGCTCGGGCGATTCGGGCGGCCGGCGCGGTCGGAAACGGGGACGCCGGGTCACCGACTCGTCGTCTGGCTTGGGCGTCGTCATTGCAGTTGACAAGCAGACATCCGTGTTTATTAGTGTTTTATTTACACTCTGTATACACACACATCATCAATAAACACCCAGGCAGGCGCTGATCCGCCGTGCAGCCCGACCCGATCTCCCCCACGTGCAACAACCCTCGTCTCGTACCAAGTCCAGTCCCGATACCCGACGTTGATGCTCTCCACCACTTGTCCGTTCCACAGCACGTCCACTGCCGCCGTGGCCTCTGCGTCCTGGCCCGCGTACAGTGTGTTGGCAAAGAACCCTACCACGTACGTCTGCCCCGCGACTGTCCCCAGTGTCCCCGTCGGGCTCAGCGTCCCACTCAACGTGTCCACACCGCTCGCAGACCCCAGCAGCCCAACGCTCGTCCCCGTGCGCGCGTACGCAGCGTAGTGGAACACTGACGCGTCCACCGTCCCTCCTGCCGCCGACGTCCCCGTCCACGTCCCGCTCGACGCCGAGTAGCAAAAGTCGCCCGTCCCACACACAAACGACTCGAACCCTCCGTCCATGACCACCGACGTGCGCTTGTACCCACGCGAGTACGTCACTTTGAGCGGTCCTTGTCCATAGTTGACTGCCGTTGACGCGTCTGCCACCAGGTAGTACTGCTCGCTAGTCAGCCATGTCCACGATTTACAAAAAGTGCTTACAAATGCACACGTGTACGTCGTCGGCACTCCATCGACGAGTGCGCGCCAGATGTTGAAATACTGGCACGCGCCTCCAACCGCGTCTGCATCACGTCCGTTGCACAGCGCCGCGCACGCTTGCACGTCGTACTTGTCGATAAACGCAAAGCCCATGTACTGCACTGCGTCAGCCAACGTCACGACCGAGCACAATACTCACCCCAGGCGCATTGTTTGCCCCGTTTGTCGGCCCAAACACCAGCTCGTACCCATCTGGCACCGCTGGACTCGCAATCGCAGTAAGCGCGTACCCGCTCGACCGTTCCATGTACGTCAACCCTGACGCCTCTAGCTGCTGCCCTCCAAAGTTGGTCTTTTCAGCTGCACCGTGCACGTCCCCAAACGCCGCGCACTTGAGGTTTGACCGCTCGTCAAACACGAAATCCAACAGCGGGTTGTTAAACTCGTAATACAGATTCACAAACACTGTACGTCGTCAGCGAGGGGTTGTGCACGTTCGTCACGACTCACCACACCCAGGCGTCCGATCGCAAAACGCAAGACAATCATCGACGTCGTACGTGGCGTTGTTCACTAGCGTGTACGTCAGATACGCAGTGCCTTGGACCGCCGCGTCACGCCCCATGAGTCCAGCAAACACCTGCTCGTACGCCCCTGCGTCCCGCTTCACCAATACGGTTCCGGATCCGGTTCCGTTGCCAACGACTTGCCCGTCGACAGCCGTCACGCTCGTGTTCGCCACGGGCATGTCCGGCCGCGCGTCGGACCCCGCACCGGATTTCTGGTCCACGACTCGCGCAGTGTCTGCGATCTTTCGCGAGTCTGTCTTGACTTTGTCGTGGGACGCGCTTGCACGCCCCGGTGTGCCCCGGTGTGCTGGCGGTGTGTAGGTAGGTTTTGCTGCTGTGGGAATTGTCAGCGGATGATTGAACGCAAGGCAGAAGAGGGTACCGTGCACGCAGACGCCGAGGAGGAGGAGGAGAATGAGTTTGTGCATTGCTGCGAGGGTATGTAGACGTTCGGGCTTTTATACCGCTGCCGGTCCCGTCCCGTCGTGACGTGACAAGCTTCTTGCGTAGAAGTCTCGCCCTAGACTTTTAATTTTTAGTCTGTCAAACGTTGGACGTGATCGTCGAATAGAGGACCCTGTAGTCCCTTGGTTGTGACGTGTCGACGCCGGGGACAACGCGGGTCCACGTGCATCCAGAAGCGGAAGCACACGTCGAGAGTAGAAGCGTACACTTGCCTTTTGCACGCTTCTTGTGGGTCATACCCGCCCCCTCGGAGTCGATGGGCCTCCCCCCACCTCTCCCGTCGTCCCGTCCATTAGCACATAAACTTATTCGTAAACGGCGTCTTTTATTCTTATTACCTGCTATATAGACTTTTTACACCCCCCTTTTTTTTGGACCTAGCTGAAAGAGGAAACTTGGGAACCGCGTTTAGGCGCTGCACGGATCACACACACGGAACGGGGGCGGCGTTGGGATCTGGACCCCCCTCTTGTGAAAACGTCAGACGTTGTCATTTGGTACCTAATGCAACAAAAGAAAAGAAAGAAAGAAATCACGAGCGAGGAACGCAAAGAGTGCCAGTGGCACCACCTTGTCCGACTTCCTTGACGGTCACAGTGAGAGCCCCGCTCACGTCAATCACAAACTGCACCTCGACTGTCGTGAACCACTTTCCAGTCTTGCCCTTGCCAAGGTTGGCGTGTACCCGCACCGCGCCCAGGAACGTCTCCTTCTTCACCACACGGTGTTTCACCTCTACTTCTTCTTCTTCTTCCTCGTCTTCTTCCGCGTCTACCGCCGCCGGCGCGAGCTTGTCAACACGGATCGACTCGGCCACCTCCCACACCTCAAACGCAACCTCCTGCTGCTTCTCACCCCCCGCGAGCTCCGCGTCGAAGCGCACGACGCGCCGCGCAGGCAGCGCCGTCTCCTTGTGCACCACAGGCACCCAGACACCACCGAGCTCAGCGTCGTCCCCACCAGGCAACAACACGCCTACAGTCCGTCCTGTCGCTTGGACCTGGTTGTTCTTGCTCTTGGCGCCGCGCTCGTACGCCCCCCGCAGCTCGCGGTGCGCCTCGTCGTGAGGGATAGCCGCCAGCAGCGCACCCTGCACGGCGCACCCGCGCGCCAACACCGTCGTCGGGTCGCCCACGCCCCCGCCGACCACTGTGCCCCGAGAGAAAGGCGTCTCGATGTCCTCGCGGAACCCGACGCCAGTCTGCAGCGCCTCGTCGAGCCCGGGCAACGACGTCGACCCGCCGACGTAGACGATCTCGTCTACGTGGTGCGCGTCGACTTGGGCGCTGACGAGGAGGGATGAGACGGATTGTGCGATGGTGGTGTAGACGGATCGCACGACGAGGTCGAATCGCATCCGGTTGATTGAGCCTGTGTAGTCTATACCGTCTTTGAGAGACTCGACGGAACACGTCGCGGCGCCTGGAGAGGCGGAGATGGTCCGTTTCGTGTGCTCGATCGCGAGCCGGAGACGCGCCTCGGCGCGCTCGTCTGCGCTTCCGCGAGATGGGCACACGGCGAGCGCGAGTTTGGTCTTTTTCGTAAAGTCTGCGGCGAAGAATTTGATCAGCTTGTCGTCGATGTCGTCCGCGCCAATCTCGGTCGTGTAGGAAGAGGCGAGGACAAAGGCGAGTCCGGCGCGTATGGAGAGCAGGGCGAGGGATAGCGAGGAGGAGCCAAAGTCGACGATGAGTTGCGTACGGTCAGACGGCAACTCCGCGGCCCAGATGTCGGACGTCGTCGTCACCGCGGCTGCGCCCGCCTCGTCGAGAAGCTGCAGAACGTGCACGCCAGCGGCGCTCGCTGCTTTTTCCAGTGCGTCTTTTTGGGTCTCGGAAAAGGCGGTCGGGACGGTTATGACGGCCTCGAGGACTTTTTTGCCGAGAAAGTCTTCGGCGGATTTGAGCAGCGAGGCGAGGAACATCGTCGTTACCTCGCTCACAGTCAGAATTCGCTCAGCGGGGATGGGCTCCGAACGCGGCGTCGCGGCGTGTGACGCGGCGGGCGTCGTCAGATTAGACGCTGGCGTGCTCCGTGGAAGCGGGGTAGGCGCAGGTTGCAGTACTTGCACCTTGTATGCTGGTTCATCCGGTATCTCTGGATGCTGGATTACGGCCGCAGATTTCGTGCACTGCGACTGGGGTATTTCAGAGAACCTAGCAACCCCGTCAGAATTTTTGACTGGTCAGAGAGGGAATAATGATACTTTTTTCCGAGGAGGTTGCGGAATCCAACGATTGTGTTTTTTGCGTTTTTCACTAGCTGATGTGTAGCTTGGTTGCCAATGTACTGTTTTTCTTTGATCAGACCAAATCGATGTACATGGCACAGCAGCTTACAATCTCTTCGCCTGAAAATGAAATAGCAGAGGCAATCTGACGCTCTCCGTCCTCGTTTGCTATGCATTCAGCTACGCCTTCCTATAAGTAACAAGGGTTAATAAGAAAAAGACAAAATGTATTCGCCTGCTGACCTTGGTGAAAACTGCGATCGAAGAGAACGAGTTGCCAAAGTTGATTCCGACGATGGGAGGTAGCGAGGAACGATCCGCTGGTGGCTCGGCGCTGCCGTTTGGCACGGGTGTCGCGGACATTGTCGTCAATGAGTATCCCTCGTTGAGTTGTGCTGAAAGAAAAAAATCAACACGTGCGTGATTGATGTTTGTCACGTGGTTATCGACGCGACGAGACGTTTGCTCCGGGTTGTAAATCAAGTAGGCTTACGATAATGCCCGTCCAGGAGGGCGTCGAGGTAACTCTTACCTAAATCAAAGGCGGCTCAAGGATGCGCTTACCGGAGACAGGCGGGTTTGACTGACCGCATGGGGAAGGACGACAGATGGGAATAACGGCAGAGACAGCCCGCCGGCAAGATGATGTCAGAGGCAATGTCCACAATCGTGTATGGTGAGCATAGATGGCGTCTAGGGATGACGACCATCTGGAATCGACTCATTCTCAGACCCAGCGCATTGCGAACGTACAAAGCCGACCTTTGATTAAGCATCGTGACATTTACAAGGCGTGCTCAAAGGTGTCAGTGTCGGCGCCACCAAGCATCAAGATAATCCGACTGAAACACGGCAACTCAGTATACCCGAGGTAAAGATACCGCAATATCCAGGTGAGATTTTAATTATCAACAGAGTGTCAGTGAGTGTACCTGAGTTGAGAACGTCCGAGGTACAAGGTAGCTCGGCCCAGCTGTGTTCATATCTCGAGTTTCAGATTGGCGCCGAGTTTTATACTGCTCGATACGGTTCCGGTTTTCTCATAATCCTGTGCAGAAGAAAGTCGAAGTTATTCACAAGGCACAGGGTACCGTGCTCGAGCTGCCAGTGTTGGCGCTGGTAAAGCACTGAAAGCTCATCTTTGATGGCAAGGCCAGGATCTCTCGGATCATCCAACAACATACTCGTTCACGACACGACAGTGGTGCAGCCCATATTCAGCGGTATCGGAGGCGGTGTCGTAGAATGCAAGAGAAGGAAAAACGACAGGCGAAATGTAGGTATACGGACACTGTTAGGAAAAACGTCAAAGTCATCCACAAGGCACAGGATACCGTGCTCGAGCTGCCAGTGTCCCACTGAAAGTTCATTTTTGATGGCAATGTCAGGATCGCTTGGATCATCCAACAACATGGACAGCTACTATGTAAGATATTCGTTCACGACGACGATACATCCTATCGCAGGCAGTGTCGTATATTGGGGAATACGAGGGAAGAGGTATGACAGACTTGGACAGAGTCATCCTCGGTTGCCAAAAAGGCTGATGGAACTTTCAAAGGAAAAACGACAGGCGAAATGTAGGTGGGTCTGGATACTGTTCCTCGGTTGCCAAAAAGGCTGATGGAACTTTCAAAGGAAAAACGACAGGCGAAATGTAGGTGGGTCTGGATACTGTTAGGAAAAACGTCGAGATCATTCACAAGGCACAGGATACCGTGCTCGAGCTGCCAATGTCCCACTTAACGTTCATTTTTAATGTCAGAATCGCTTGGATCATCCAACGTGGACAGCTACTACGTAAGATACTCGTTCACGACGATGATGCAGCCTACGGTGTCGTATATTGGGGAATGCGAAGGACGAATCATGACCATTTTGAACATAATCATCCTCATGGAAGTTTCAAAGAACAACACGGACAGCCACTACGTAAGGCACTCGTACGCGACGTTCAGCTTGATAATGCAGTCAAAATGAACTATCCATTCTTGACCATCGCAGGTGGCGTCGTATATTGGGGAATGCGGCGAAATATGACCTTGAACACAGCCATACTCGCTTGTAAGTAATGCTGATGGAACTTCCAAAGGAATCCAACAACAACAGGTACTACGCTACGTAAGATACTCGTCCACGGCGATGATTTTCAGTGGTACACTTGGCAATCGCAAGGAATCCAACGACACGGACAGCTACTGAGTAAGACTCGTTCACGACGTTCAGCTTGATGACGCACCCATACGAGGTACACATTCATGACCATCGTGTTGTATAAAGGAGAATGCAAAGGACGAAATATGGCCATGTCATCCTCGGTTGTCAATAAAGCTGATGGGGCTTTCAAAGGAAAAACGACAGGCGAAATGTAGGTAGGTACTGACCGATAGCATAAGATGGCAAAGTAAACCTTGAATGACTGATCGGAATATCAGAAGTCGTCGCACTGCTACGAGACCGCGGGCTTGCACCATTCCAAGCTGAAGTTTGTTTTTCTTGCGCTTCGTAAAGGTGGCAGAGGAATTGTGTAGTATCCTCTAGGCCAGTAACGGCGGTGTAACCGGGAACATACACCTCCAGAATCGTCAACTACGGATGACTGAAGAAATTGCAACAGTCGTGCTGCGGAATAAAATGGAAGAAACAAGGACAGAGAGAGATGCACGTACTACATGGGATGAAGCAATGTCGTAATCCATGATTAAAGTTATATTCTGTAGTCGCGCATGGTAAAGACAATGGTGTTGGAGATTGTGATACCAATCGCTCCGTACCTGTTCAATGCGACCTCTTATTGACGACGGCGCTATGTGCTCGAGCCGAGGTGAGGGTGGGTAGGAGCGATTATATACATCCTGAGAGACTAATCATGAGACGGAGTATCTTTAAAAAATGATATTGGGTCATAGTACCTTGGAAAGGATGAAGGCTTGGGGCTGGAAAAAGTACGTGTTTGATGAACTTGTCGGTAAGAAAACGTCGGCATTTGACATCGTCATCGCAAGATGACAAAGGCGTGGAATGCCAAATGTATCAAGAACGTGACCTGCGTTCCAATGAGAGTTACAATTTCAAAGCGAACGAAAATCATTCGTTAGAGAATACGAAGCGCAGGCGAAGTACTTGAATCTTTCTCAGATTCACGAGCCAGAGGATGGGTACCGATATGGGGCGTTCCACTGCTGAGATAAGAAGATGTCCGCTATCGTCGAACAACTATTGTTCTGGAATGTATCGCGAGAATGTCGTTTGTGAAAATCGATGCTTGCCGAGTGCAGGGCAAGAGGCAAGTGGTTTGTCCCCCTTTTTTTCAGTTACCTACTGACTGACTGGAGCCGAACTATAATTTGTCTAAACCGAGGTATCAATGTGCTTTCGTTCTTAAGTAAGGATGGCGTGATGCTGTGTCTCCGGGAGGTTGGCGCAACTATTTTCCCGGCCAAACGATATCTTGACGGACTTGGGACGTCAATCTAATACGTGCTCTGGTGAGTGTCTCACTGGTATACTTTTTGCTGTTTTCTTACTGGAGTTGAGTGAAGATGGAATTCCAAGCGCGTGCGCGCTTATTGTGGTGGGGATAATTGGATAATAAGCTTTTCCCGATCTTGTGATGTCATGACGATCTCTAAATTCTTTGATTTCCCGCGAGCTATCTATTCAAATTCCATCTCTAATTTATACTTTGCCACGTCCCCAGTTCACCGAAACACGTTCTCGACGGCGATCTCGTTATAATTTAGAATCGAAGACGTTGAAGAAAAAACCTTGCTTCTTTCCTAGAAACGGACAAGCCTGATGAGAGTACTTAAAGGCCGTTGAACATGGGTGGCGATATTTGCCAACTCATAAAGCCCACTTTGACCATGTTCTCCCTTCGTCGTCTCCTTCCTGTGGCGAGCAACTCGCGTGTTCTCGAGTATATTCGTCAAATGATCTCGACAAACGGAAGTAAGAAGGATGACAGAGAGGTAAGTGACGCTTCGTATTCAATGCTGATGTTATTTATTGCGGCAGGTCAATGATGATGGCAATCAGGAATCAGGATACCCATAAGATTGAGGCACACAGCGTCGTCACGAAAGTCGATCAAAAGGTAGGTTGCCCACCTGGTCCATTTGCTGAGCTCGATTGCTGATTGCGAAGATTTGAGCACCTGAAACGAGTTCTTGTTCACGTTGTATATACTGTAGTTTGTAAAGTTGTAATCTTATCTGTGATCTTTCCAGATACGTCATCCAGGGCACGTTGTGGGAAATCGTGATGCTATTGCAATTTGTCTTTGTCCCTGAATACCTTGTCTCTTTATATTGCTAATACTGACTTGCAAAGCCTGGTAAGTATGCTCTATTTCAAGGAACTACTCTTATGCTATCTCTAGTGCGTCATGACTCTTACCCAGGATCACAATGAGGAGCCGGCAGATGGTTTGTGTGTTTTGCTTTGTGCATTACATTTAATTTTATTTCTATAGACATGCCGCCGCTTGTCGAGCCGCCTTTAGGTATGACATACACGTTCTTGACAGAGATGCCTCCTCTGTCATGGGATACTACACCCTCAGACCCCACTGCTACGATCGAGGAACTAGACTCATTCGAGCAGTCACATACCTTTCCAGGACCAATGCGAACGTACCATGGCAAACGCCGCGACGCGTCCTATATACCCCGTCCGCCTAACGCGTTCATCCTCTTCCGATCCTCGTTTATTCGCGAGCAGCAGGTCCCAATAAATGTCGAAGGTAATCACAGCAATTTATCAAAGATCGTAGGTGCGTTACCATTGTCTTCTAGTCATACTCTCGCTAAAGTTTATTTTCACATACAGGAATGTATTGGAAGAATCTCCCCAAATTCGAACGTGACACTTGGGAAGCCAAAGCTGCGCAGGCCCAGGTCGAGCATCGACGTCGGTACCCCGACTGGCGTTTCCAACCCGGTGCGAATGCCGCTGCGAATGCAAAGCAAAGGCGCTACGTGCTCGACCGTGGTGGGGGACGGGGGAGGCGAAAATTAAGTATGAGTACTAAGGACCCGCCCGATCGGGCAAGGGATGGGGAGGCGCAAGAATTAGAAGACGAGGATGAGGAAGAAGATATCGATAATGACGATGATTCGGACTATGAAGAGGGCGTCACGTCGAGGAAGAAGGGAAAAGGAAAGCGAAAGGCAGGCACGATGAAAGCTCATTCAATGCGAGGACGACTGCCGACGAGGAAGGCCAAGACGGAGAGGGTCAAGTCTATAGCCAAAGCCGGCCCCACCACTCCTAGGGACAAGGAGAAAGACAAAGAACGAGTGAACAAGATTGTCGGTTTTTTGGTCGAGGGGAAGAAGGGTGCTGAGCTTGAAGAAGCAGTGGAAGCCTGGGAGAGGCACGAAGGGAAATTGTCAATAAATGAGAGGCAAAGCGTCGACGAAGACGACGACGAAAGTTCTAGTGCCGTAAATAAAGTCGACATTCCCTGCAACACTACTGCCAACCTCGAACATAAATTTAGGACTAAACCTCTCCCGCTGATCATCACCGTCAACCCTGCCCCACCCTCTGCTCCCTCCCCCACGCCGGCGTCGACACCACGAAGTCCAGCTCTTTCGCTCCTTTCACCTGCGTTGACTTTATCCCCTTCGGTCGCACCGCCAAGCTCACCTGAGTCCTATCATGTAGAGTGGGCACAGGGACAAGCACACGGATTTAAGAGGTCGTCGAGTGCACCGGCACCAGGTATGAGGGTCGGGGTGCCGCGAGTGCAAAATAAGATGCAAGGTGTGTATACATACGGGAATCGGCGAGGTCAGCTTGGACGCAGGAACGTGCAAGGACATGGCAACACACGAGGAACAGGGATGAGAAAGAGACATTGTTCGAGCGCTTCGGTTCCGGGTTCGATTGGGTCAGATTCGGATGGTGAAAGGAACAAGGAGATGCCGAGGAGGGAGACAGTGTCAGTGTTGCTTCCACTTACACGTATGGATGCATGTTTCAGGAAGGATGGAGAGAGTCAGACAGACACGATTTATGGTCCTGTCAAGCAGAAATTCGATGTGCAGGAACAGGGTTCGCCGTCGATGGAAGGTTACGACTTTGGTGAGGATGGAGGGCACATGTCGACCGGCCTAGATTCCAGCGTTGTTTCCGACATGCCGTCTGCTTCCACCACTGCGAGTAATACCACAAATTTCTATCATCCCGATTTTCCGGTTTCATCGCTGTCCGCGGTGGCACCGTCGCAGCGGCACCAACAGGAACAACATACATACACGAGCACGAGTATGAGCTTGTGGCCTCCAGTAGACTCTCGGTTTATTGATGCGCAGTGCCAGCCACTCCGGGAGGGGTCCTTTGAGCAGCCGTACGAGTGGTATACGTACGGCTATGGAACGTCAGGAGGGGTAGAATATGGCAAGGTTTATGATGACATGGAGAGAACGTATTTTCCTTTGGAGGCAGAACGGGGAAGGGATGAGTATACGGCTGTCATGCAGGGGAAGTTGGAGCACGAACACGAACACGAACACGAAAACGAGCAGCGATGGAGCACGAGCCCGACAAAGTCCAAGAGCATTGTCGATGCTTCCTCTCCCTCCAAATCAAGCTTGGCTTCGACCCCACAAGCGCACCAAATCAGTACGAGCACAGACGAAACCGTAAACACAGGCACAGATGCCGGCGGGTTCTTCTGCCCGCTTGTGCCTTGTCGGATTTCTGTTCCTCCATCCAAGTTCTCGAGCTTGACTGGTTGGGATGGGAGCAAGAGTGAGGAGGGGGCTGAAGAAGATTCGAGAGATGTGGGTTCTGCGGGAGGTGCTGGTATTGACGTTTGTGGAGGAGAAGAAGCGCAGGGACAAGGACTGGGGTCGTGGTATGGCTGGGGGACTATCCAAAGTGTTGGCCTCCATGACGGCGGGAGGTGGGATGATACAGCTGCTGGAGTGGGTGCCGGTTCCGGTACGAGCGGAGGAGAGGGGGTGCGTGGAGCTTCTGGAGATGGAGGTGCGCGATATGATGGGCTGATTTTTAAAGGCGAGGTTGCCTAGTGGGACGACAATCATTACCCTTCAACAACCTATGAAATTCATGAACGCTCAAGAAGGCGCGTTGACGTATTTGTAAAGACTGGATGGAAGATATCTGCGGAAGACCGTTTTTTTTGTTCTTTTCTTGTTTGTTTGACTGAATATATGGCCTTTTCGACTCGACAACCAATTCGACGCTGTATAACGAATACCCGAGGCCAGGAATTGCAATTGCGGATCGGATAATGTTTCTTGCTTTGCGGATGCCTGTTGAATTATCAGCTACTTAGCCGTTTTCCCTTCTGCTTTCTCTGAAACGCTTGTACTTGTACCTCGCTTCACGACCTGCTTTTTCTCGGTACGAGATTGATTTTCGATTCCTGTTTGTACTACGACACCTTGATGGATTTATGACTACAATGAAGATACCGATTGATACCTGTTGCTCCAGATTTATAGTGGTATCCAAGAGGCCGATTCATGGCCAGGAATACAAGCTCCTTTGCAATTGAAAACCCAATAGTAGGTCACTATATGCTTCATATACATCCTATAGTATATGCCAGATCTGTGGGTTGGTAGAAAACCGGTTTTTCAAGGGCTATCCAAAAATAGCCTGATTATGAAAATCCACCCAGTAGTCCATGAGATAATCCAGGAACAATGCAAGTTTTTTGAGGTCTGATATTGTTAAAATAGTATACTCCTTGTTCCTGGGCTAGAAGTCTAGATTTTGAGCAGATCACTTAGGTTTAACAGGAAGATATGTTTCTAGACCTATTTACCTTTTCTACCAACCAACCAATAAGTCACATGACCCCTAGATCTTTTGCTATGTCCCAATCAATCAGAGGGTCTAAAAGTTGACTTTTAAGCAATAAATTGTGAATATCTCAGGAACTACTATAGTATATGCCAGATCTGTGGGTTGGTAGAAAACCAGTTTTCCAAGGGCTATCCAGAAATACCCTGATTATGATAATCCACCCAGTAGTTCATGAGATAATCCAGGAACAATTCAAATTTTCTAATATCTTGTATTTTCAAAGCAGAGTACTCCTTGTTCCTGGGATAAAAGACTAGGATTTGAGCGGATCACTTTGATCCAACAAGGAAATATGTTCCTAGACCTATTCTGCTGGGCAACCAACCAGCCTATAAGTCACATGACCTCTGGATCCTTTGCTATGGCCCAATCAATAAGGAGGTGTAAAAGTTGATTTTCCAAATAATAAATTGAAAATATCACAGTGGCTATCATAACATATGCTAGATCTGTGAGTTTGTAGAAGCTCAGTTTCTCAAGGGCTATCCAATGGTACCCTGTTCTCACCATTCTGCCCAGTAGTTCATGAGATAATCCAGGAATATTGCAAATTTATAATATTTTATATTATTAAAATAGCATACTCCTTGTTCTTAGGATAAAAGACTAAGATTTGAGTGGATCACTTTGGTCCAACAGGAAAATATGTTCCTAGACCTATTATGCTGGGCAACCAACCAGCCATCAAGTCACATGACCTCTGGATCCTTTGCTATGGCCCAATCAATAAGGAGGTGTAAAAGTTGATTTTCCAAATAATAAATTGAAAATATCACAGTGGCTATCATAACATATGCTAGACCTGTGGGATGGTAGAAGTCCAGTTTCTCAAGGGCTATCCAATGGTACCCTGCTTTCTCATTTCTGCACAGTAGTTCATGAGATAATACAGGAACATTGCAAATTTATAACATTTTACATTTTCAAAATAGTATACTCTTTGTTTCTGGGCTAGAAGACTCAGATTTGAGCAGATAACTTAGCTCTAAGAAGAAAATATCTTTCTAGACCTACTTTGCTTGCCAACCAACCAATTATCAAGACATATGACTTCTGTATCCTTTGCCACAGCTCTATCAATATGGGAGTCTGGCAGTTGATTTATTTAGAAGTAAATTGTATATATCTTAGATCTACCCTAGTATATGCCAGACCTGTAAGCTAATAAAATTCTCCAAAAGATATTTAGAGATACTTTGATTAAGAAATTCTGCTTAGTATTTTCTTGTTTCTCAAAGAGCAGTCTATTAGACAAATATGAAAGCTCTAAGTTATGCACTATAAGTCAGTTATTTTAAAAGCTAGTCAATATTAAATCAAAGTATAATATGCATGTAAAATACAAATATTAAGTAATATAATTTTCTATTTTTTAGTTTGTTTATTTTAATTAGAAAATTATATTAATAGAATATATAAATCGGCACTCACATTTGGAGTGCCACTTGTATTACATTATAAATTTATTATTTTTCTTCCTGCTAAAACTGTAGCTATAGATATTTATTTTCTTGATATTATTAATTTACAAATGCTTTAAAAACAGTTCTCTAATTGAGCTAAAACTGCAATTTCTGTAAGTAAATACACAAGTATTTTTATGCTGCAGCAAAATACTTTGCCAGTTATTAAGCAATTCAGTGGCTGCTAATCAAGTAGCAGTTGGTTTAACAATGTATAATATCATGAATTATACATATACAAGTTGCACAGTATTATCTGAAACACACCAAGTATTGCTGAGTGATCACAATGAGGGCCGCATCTTCCATGAAAATGAGGAACTGTGAGTGGCACAGTAAATGTCTTGGCTAAAATCCACGCAAAAAAAGAAGCTTACCTAAAAGAAGGCAATTTGTTTTCATGCTCAAGTTTGTGGGCCTAAAGAGCTCTAGACGACGTTTGACCTTGGTGTGAGTTAGACCTTTGGCGTTGCATTGTAGCAGGATACAGACATTGTCAATGGCAATGGTCTCGAGGTCGACCTTTTACTTACCATAATGGTCCTTGACCTTGAGCTCTATCTAATAGTGTAATTGAGGAGAGCGCAGCCTAGATATCTCGGGCAGAGTCGCACCTTTCAGCCAACTGTGAGCAGGAGCGTGCGAACATGGCTTGAGCTGCCGATATCCACCTGCTTACATCAGTCAGTGTGAGAACGCGGCTTGAGCTGCCGGGTGAGGTGGATATCCACCTGCTTACATCAGCCACTTGCAAGCCCATCGTGCCACGCCGCCTGAATTGAATTGTCTCCGAGAAGGGTTGTGAGTAGACATTTGAAGAGGGGCAGTCGGACTTATGTCGAAGAATTCAGCCTCGTGGCGGTGGGGTGCAAGATTTAGGCAGGCGGGCAGACCAGGCAAATCCAAAGCAAGCTTACATAGAAAACAAATGTATCATGTGGGCTACAGTCAAGTAGTAGGTGACAAGTTCGTCACTGCCTTCTTGCTAGGTCTCGTTGGCTGCATCTTGGCAGGAAAGTTATATGTCTGGGATCACGAGTCTCATGGTGTCACAACTTGTTCTCAAGCTTCGAGAAATCTCTGACAAGGGACCAGTCAAGTAGTTAGGTGCAACATTGTCCGATGACAAGAATCTCCAGGATCAGTCATGCCTCACTGACTCTTAGCGGCCGTGAGTATGACTGCAGACGGTTTCATTATACTTTTCGCAGAAATGCAAAGTAGAGATAGACGAAGATCACTTCTTCAATTCCTGTTGCAAAGTGGGATGCTGCTATCACTTACGCCTTTGGTTTAGCACGTTTGCGGATTAAGTTATGGCGCCTGTCAGTACTTATTTATGAACTCTTGCAGTGTTTCTCGCGCCAGATCAAATGCAATTAAATGATCGTATCGTAGATCAGACGAAGTCATTCAAGGCGTTCACAACAGTTAGCTCTTGGATTGTGCCTGAGCTTGTATCTTTTGCTGCAATATATTCGTCAAGTACGCCATGTTGTCCCTCTTTTTGGTAATGGTATCCTCCAACGTCTCAAGGTTCGTGCGAAGGTACTCGACCTTGTCTGAATAGTGTTTCAAGGCCTGTGGGCGCGTCTCCAGTGGCTCGATCAGGATTACAGATATGAAAACGAGGTAGAACATACCTTCTCAATATAATAACCAGTACTAACATCAACGATGACGTGATCGGGATCCGACAGTTTTCCAGGAATATACAGTGAGTTGATTAGTGGAACGAGGATGGTTTTATCTACCGGCGGTAAAGTTCGACGAAATTCACAGTCACCGGTCGTGACCTTGTTCGGTCCATTACATGCGGTGAGTTCTAAGGAAGACAAGATAGACAATGATAATGAGGACTCTCCCTGTCAAGGAGAAGATGGGGAGTCTGGCAAAGGCGAAAGAAAAGATGCATACGATAGCGGCGCGATAGACAAAGACGATTTTGTTGCGCTGACTCCTCGCACCACTCCTCACATCGAGGGCCCCGGTGTCCAAGACGATGTAGTCCTGCCTCTCCACGTCATTGGGTCCAGCGCGTATGACATGTATGTAGTCTTGCTAGTTGTTGTTATGCTTTACTGATCTGTGGAGCAGAGCGTACACGATCGATGCTACCGTCGGTGCTGCTGGCCAGAGACTGTCGCTTTAAGTCGACACTGGCTCGTCTGATCTTGTGAGTCTGTCGTCATCGTCGTGTGCGATCACCAGCTCACGCTTTCTCCGGTGGAAGCTTCAAAATTGTGCTTGTCGATGTCGTGCAAGACCAGCAGCCATCCTTATAATCCGTTTAGCTCTGCGCAGACTGGAAAAGTTTTCAGCATCCGGTATTTGCAAGGCAACATCTCTGGCCTGTTGTTTGGGACAAATTCGACATTGGCAGCTACAGCCTCAACGCTCATGCTCTCGGTGCGTGTCTGAAGTTCTTCATTGACTGCTCTGACGTACACACACAGCCGCTGCATATCACATCGACTCTGAGCCTCTCGACCCTTTCAGCATCGGGTAATTGTAAGGCAACGTCTCTGCCTCTTCATTTGGGACAAATTCGGCTACAGCCTTGGCGCCCACGCTCTCGGTGTGCGTCTTAAGTTCTTCATTGACTGCTCTGACGTACACACACAGCTGCTGCATATCACATCGACTCTGAGCCTCTCGACCCTTTCAGCATCGGGTCATTGTAAGGCACAGAAGAAACCATAAACACAGGCACAGATGTCGGCGGTCTCTTCTACCTGCTTGTGCCTTGTCGGATTTCGGTTCCTTCATCCAAGTTCTCGAGCTTGACAGGTTGGGATGGGAACACGAGTGAGGAGGGCGCTGAAGAAAATTCGAGAGATGTGGGTTCTGCAGGAGGTGCTGGTATTGGCGTATGGCGTTTGTGGAAAAGGAACGCAGGGACAAGGAGTGGGGCCGTGGTATGGCTGGGGGACTATCCGAAGTGTTGGACTCCATGACGGGTGGGAGGTGGGATGATACAGCTGCTGGTGTAGATGCTGGTTCCTACATGGGTAGAGGAGAGGGTGTGTGTTGAGCTTCTGGAGATGGTGCGTGATGTGATGGGTTCATTGTCAAAGGCGAGGCTGCCTAGTGGGATGACAGTCATTGCCCTCCAGCGACACTCAAGAAGGTGTGCTGACATTGCATTTGTGAAGACCGTTTTTTTTTGTTCTTTTCTTGTTTGCTTGACTGAATATATGACCTTTTTGACTCGACAACCACAAATTCAACATTGTATAATGGATACCCGAGGCTGGGAATTGCAATTGCGGATTGGATAATGTTTCTTAGGTTAGGCAGCAGAATGAATACATAGACCCCTTGATAACTCTCAGGCTGCAAGGTGGGATTATGTTTCAGTTCAGAACTTTTTTGTGCCACAACCTTCCTGTGAAGTAGATGATGACTCAAAACTCTACAGCGTGTCGCCGCCAACTTCTGGCCCAGTTAGGAGTTTCAGAGAGGTCATACTTGGCGGCTGGATTTCATACAAGACCTGTTATCGCCATCATATCGTGGTTATACCCACAAGTGCGGTTGGAATACAAGTAGAAGACGTGCGTCACCGTGTCAGAACTCTAGCTTAGAAAAGGCAGCAGGGTCCGGACGACGAGACGCACAGTTTTAGACAACTGGAGATGAGAGATGAGGTTGTATCGTAATTACTTTGGGAAGAAACACTTACCATAGACTTCCCTCAAGACCGTTCCTGGGAATTGGAGTTGTAGCATGCTTGTGAAGTGGCCCAAATTGGGCGCAAGATCAAGCTGGTAGATGTTAATTTCCTGGTCACGGAAAACTTTCCAGGGATGGAGAAATACGTACTGCGTGAATAACAATAACGGAGAACTTACACACAACGCAATGTTCAGCGACGAGAAGAGCTCTGATCATCGCTGTGGAATCAAAGCTTGAGCAAGAAGGTGATTTAAGCTCACAGTTCATCCTTTTGGTCATCGGATATCTGCCTAAGGTTGATACCTAGAATCTCTGTGCCGATTGCGGGGTCGGATGTTTAATCTTCTGGGAGGCACTGAGTAAGTTTCGTTTGGAGAGAAACCATACTTGTTCCGTCGCTTGGACTTCGGTCAGAGCAGGCCAATCAATCTTTGAAAACGTGGGCTCATCACCGTATGTCAGGGGAGGCAAGCAGTACCTTTGACAGAATGCTTGCTTTGAATTCTGCAAACTTGTAATTATTATCTCTGTTGTCTCCGATATGCGGAGAGTAAAAAGATTGATGACCTGTTTCTGCTAGGCCTGGGTGTCGGCCATGGTAGTAGCTTCCTTGACTGCGACCGGTGTCATTGGGTAGGATGAGTCAGCGGTTGTCCCATAGCAAGAGGATTTTATAGTTTGTAAAAGTCTAAAGCCAACATTTTGTCCTCAGATTAGACATGCTGGCGCAATTGCTCCTCAGTCATTGCATAATCATCAAGGCTTAAAGACAGTGTAGATTGCTGTTGGGAATGCTCTCCCGTGGATTCTTGCATTTGGTTGTTCTTAGGCGCGTTGGTTTGTATTAGCTGCCTATAGCAGCCCAGTATGCTGGTCTGGAGCACGTAGTGTATACAAACAGGACAATATGGTGCTCCACTAGAGACCAAGAGAATGATTGGTGGGATTGTGTATAATTATAGACAACAAAAGCGCTCGTGCTGAAAAGTCGCCGCCAATCGCTTAGACAATGATCCGTCAGCAAAGACAGTTTCTGAGTTCACTCTTATAATTAACACCGTCCGACATGGTTGGCGCAGACTTAGAGCAATGGCCCATCCACAATTCTCAGCCTCGCGGCAGAGCTGAGATTCCTGTGCCGAAGCCCAACCTTCTCGCTCCAGAGCCTCACACGAGATTACCCTTCGCAACATCCAGCTCTAGCCCAGCTGGCGTAGATGTACAACGTACTGCCAACACAGTATTCCAGAGTCCCAGGCTTTCCGTAAGTTGTGACCTTGTTCTGGTCAAGAGCTTTTCACTTTATCATCACATAGGATGTGCCTTTTCAAAACCATGGCATGTTTTCGGCCACCCATGCCATCCAGCAAACCAGGAGGGATATTAATCAATTATATAGCATCGTGAATCAAAATGCTAATCATACGCTCTTGTCCAAAGACTCCCTCTAAGATTTCTTGTGATCTAGAGAAGCCATTAACCTACTAAAATTCTCAAGACAATCTCAGGCGCGCTCTGTACTACCTGAACAGCTACAAACAACCCTATTCCCAGTGCTTCTCAAAAGTCTGCAGCATCCTTCTCACTTTAACAAGAATCTCCTTGCTACGGTCGAGGTCAGGTACGAGATGCCTTGACAAATCAGTTTTATGGTTCTTTATCTCAGAGATTACTAACTATGAATGATACTCAGGCAGTACATGGCTCAAAGAAGATGTGAATACGACTACGGCTGTACCTGGCTCCCTTTCAAGCCAGCCTGCCGTTGCAAGTTGGGATGGGCAAATTTAAACATATTCATTACAGCTACGCCACGTTCGGTTTGTGAGTTACCAAGAGCACCTTGAGCGACGCGGTCAGGATGCTCCGCTAGATTGACGAGCCAGGAAATGATGGAGTTGTCGATACCTCAGTCTAGAAGTGGCAGGAAATATACTTATGATTTTGGGAGACCTAGTGAACAAGAACCTCCCGGAAGCACTCTCTGCTTGTGAAAGGAGGTTTAGTTGGGATCACCCTCTGCAGAAGCATGGAATGCAAATACCATCAGACCCTTTGTTCTTTACAACAAAAATTCCAAGTAACGTTTGAGTAAAAAGGGAATCTCTTAGTCTTTCAACAGATGAAAACTTATCGGTCTCCTGTTGGATGCAGACTGGAAGGAAGAAGAATACTAGTAAGGCGGCGATCCGGTGGACAACTTCAGTGGAGAGAGGGATGGTGATAAGGCTTTGTTTACTACCGCTCGTCTTCGCTTCTCATTCATACCGATTACGCAGGAACATACACCTTTCTCATTCTTCCAGGTACCGGACCTCTCATTGACTTCGGTACATTTGATACTGACCATGTGTAAGATCAAGTTTGAGCCAGAAATGCGAGCATGGACACAATTGACGCAATTGACGGCACTCTCAAAGGCATCCTCCGAACACAATTCACACTTGGATTGTTCAAGAGCAAATACTCTCCTTTCCTGCAGCCAGCTCATTATCCTTAGCGATTGCGTGCAATAGATCCCTACCCTTACGATGACTACCTCTCCTCTATTCACGCCCCAAAATCTAAAGAAATTCTCGACGCAGCAGATACCGAGAGCATTGTCCTTCTCGAAAACAGAGGAAACACGCTCCTACTCAGCACAAATGTTGGTCCCGTAGCTCTTATTGGTCCTCAAGTCGACCGCGTCACGGTGCGTTCTAAACATAGATTATCTTCTCTCTACTGACACATAATTTATTGGAAACTCAGTTCGGTGATTACGTCTTCCTGAACACGTCTAAGAGAGGTATTAATCCCCTCGCAGGGTTCAAGCAATACCTCGCAAACATCGAGCGCCATGAAGATTAACTTGGCACAGGGATGTGATTTGTGGTAGAATGATGAGTCTGGTATCCCGAGTGCGGTTGAGGTTGCAAGAAACTCAGATGTCGCTGTGGTTATGGTACGTACGGTGCTCTTCCTTCCCCTTCCTTCTTCCCTCTCATTACTATTGTACTGATGCACTTTACGAAGGTGGACACATGGTCTCTTGACCAACCAAACCTCTGGACGCCGTGGACAAACGTGATAGCAGGCAAACACGCTGACCTTTCGCATCCTGGACTTGTCAGTGCACAGCTCACGCTCATGCAAGCTGTGAAGGAGGCTGGAAAAACGACTATTGTGGTCTTTTTCAATGAGAAGCCAATTGTGGAACCGTGGATACAGGCTTGTAAGTGTTGGTTTGCTGTTTCTGGGGGGCCAATTACTAACTGATGGGTGCGCGAATTGCATTAGATGCTGATGCTGTGGTTCAGAAGTTTTATTACGGAGAGATGGGTGGTAAGTACTTTGATGCAGGGCATGTTTCTATTTATTTGAACTGATTTTCTATTTTACAGGACTGGCAATCACGGAAATCATGTTTGGTTTAATTAATCCCTCCGGCGTGTTCATTGACATTCCAGTCCAGTTGGTATTGAGTATCTTCCTTTGGACTCACATGCATTCCTCGACGCATCGCTTTTGTCTTTACTCTGGTCTTATATTCTCTCCCCGCTCCAGCACTTCCACCTCCTGCCTTTATTGAATTACTCAGTACTCCGCGAACTCTATCCATAAACCTTTCATACCTCGACGACACCTCTGGCGTGTCTCTTCCTCACTAGGCTGCGCGCAGGCACGAGCTCCATCTTATCGAACTTGCAGTACGTGCTGGCGCATCTTGTTCGGACTCCTTGATCCGTCATTCCAGACAACTAGAGTAGTAGCTATGAGATCATGTATTTCATGGTGCTGAAGTGAACAGTCCATCAACGATAATAGTACCGATTATTCATTTCTTAGAAAGCTCATCCTCTGTCTTGTACGAGTGGCTGTAATTTAACTTTGGATGGAGGTTTTCCGGCGTCGAGGGAAGAGAACAAATTCACAAGTCACGAAGCGGCGACCCTTCATTGCATGCTGACGTCGGAGCAGATGCAAAATGCCTACCACAAACGCGTCTTCAACCAGAGTCGAGAAAGCACGATAAATACAAGTAACCAAAACAAACGTAAGACAATGCAGGTTATCGTGCACGAAGAAAAAGATCATGTAAAAGCCTGTTGAAAATTCCTTGAACAAGGAATCAGTAAAGAAAAAGACACATCAAGACTTGAGTCGGTAATCTGACGATTCTCCATCTTTCCCTCCATGATATGTTCCGGCGTCAAAGTTAGCACAATTGTAGATGTTTTCGACGTGTCTTATCTATGTCAAGTGCAATGACAGAGTAAGGACAGTGTTGTAGCTGTGAGTGACATGGAAGACTACTTAGAAGGTATACGGGCACATGAGACCTCGGTTGCTAAGCAGAGGAAACCTTGGCAACGCCCTGGACTCAGATGCATGTGCGGATTTGTCAGTGTCGATCGTGCAGTAATTCTCTGACGTGCCAACGCTTCTTTTAAGTTTGAGATGATGCCCGCCGAGTCCATTCACTTGACAACTTCAAGTAGCAGTAAGTTTCTAAACTGTGGCGCACTTCCAAATATGTCATCCATCGCAGAATCAGACACTTTGTATCGAGTTAAACTCCCTCCAAGCACTCTGTAATGGCGAGCGTGTCTTTTGTCCCAGAGTGGACGTATTCTCACTTCTTTTCCAGGAGATCCAGCGCTTATTTATCCCTTTCTCGACGAAATAGCCAAGGACAGCGCAAGAGTATGATACCATCAGGCAAAGCAATCGATACAGGCACTGCAGCCCTCCATCTCGCCATCCGCTGTGCCACAGCCCCAATTGTAGATCTGCTCCTGTCTCATCAGGCGATCTTGCCAAATGAGGTCCATCCCTCTGGCTCAGGAACGACCCTGCTCCATCTGGCCATGTCTCTCGGCCGTGTTATTACTCGAGCAGGAAGGTATTGATGACATCATTTAAGGAAGATCAGTGAAAGCGGTTGCGAAAGGCAAGGACGTAGTGAAAGTTCTACAAGATACATTCTATTCAATCTTGTTTTCGTGATCTCCCTTCGAAAAAAGACCCCTCGTTCAGACTCGCATGCGTTCCTCAACGCATCGCTTTTGTCTTTACTCCAGTCCTATATTCTCTCCCTGCCCGCAGCACCTCCACCTCCCGCCCTCATTGATTTACTCAGTACTCCGCAAACTCGATTTATAAACTATTCATACCTCGACAACACCTCCGGCGTGTCTCTTCTTCACGAGGCTGCATGCAGGTGTGACCTCCGTCTTATCGAACTTGCAGTATGCGCCAGCATGGATGTTTTCACTCGAGATCGGCGAGGGAAGATGCCTGGAGAGGGACTGGGGGCGGCAAAGGACGAGCCAGTTTGTGCTTTCTTGAAGCAATGTTAGTACGCCCGTCAATTGCGTTGTTATGTCCTCACATTCTTTCGACAGTCGCTAACCATGATTCTACGTTCCTCGGAGAAGCAGAAGCGTCGGCTTTGGGTGCAGATCCTCCCACCATGAAAGGGTATCTTAACAAGTACATAAACATCTTGAAAGGATACAATACCCGCTGGTTCATCTTGAAAAACGGTATCCTCTCTTGTATGTCTTATTTTTTCTTTTCTTCTTACCTTCTTTTCTTTTGAATTCAAATCTAAAACGTACTACATTTCATCCTTATCTCCTTCTTTATCTCACTTTTTCAAACTTCCGCACATCAATCTCTAGACTACCGCCATCAATCTTATGAAAACGTCGCCTCCCGTGGTTCTATCTCCCTCAAATCCGCCAACCTCAGGCTCCCTCCTCCAACCACGATGACATCCACATCATATCTCTCCGCTCCCAACCTCACGCCGAGCAACAGAAACCCTTCTCTAGCAACACGAACGACCGCTTGCGCATCGAAGTCCATGCTCACGGACAAAAGTGGTACATGAAAGCAAACCATCATGTCGAAGCTGCACGATGGGCAGCCACGTTACAGAAGAGTGCAGAGTGAGTGAGGAGGGAAGAGGGTGCGGAGAGTGCAGACAGTTTTGGGCAGAGTATGAGAAGCAAAGCTGGGACCTGCTGCGCAAGGCCCGGGGGTGGAAATGTCAGTGGGGATGGGAGTGCAAATACAAGTTTCGGGATGACTGAAGGAGCCGATGCGATACCTGATTTGGGACTTGGTGCCAAGTCGGGTGAACAGCAGGAGGAGGAAGGAGAGAACAAATATGAGGAGGATGACAAAGATGAGGAGGAGGAAAGCTTGATGGGTAGTGGCGGAGAAGGAAATTCATGCAACCCACCATACGAGAGCGTGTACGAACTCCAAGGCAACACGGCGCTGGCACAGATGGAGCTCACGGTGCAGCTCGTCTCGGCACTCGGTACCAGCACGATGTCTCTATCCATTTCCACCTCGACAACTTCATTACCGACACCAGAGATCACATCATCGACACCCTCACCCACTGCCGCGCTCCTCTCCTCCCTACAGACCGCACACTCTATGTTCTTGGAGCGCATCTAGACATCACAGGAGCGGGACACATGGTTTTGTGCGCAGGCTCAAAGCACGCAAAGGAGGCAAGCGGTTTTGGCTGAGAGTCTTGCAACAGTTGTGAGAGAGGGCGAGGGGCTAGAGAGGGAGTTGCGCACGAGAAGTAGAAGGCGGGGAAGCAGGTTTTTCGATGCGAGTGAGGGTGCATTTGGGAACACGGTCAGAGGGAGACTGCTGGCATTGGGCACTCCTAAGAGTGGGGTCGTGCACGAGGAGGGTGCCAAGGTCAATAGCCAGGCTCCGAGCCGTGTGGCAGGGTTGCCGACAACCCCGTCTACAGTTCTGGCTACCACTTCCATGTCTAATTCAACATTGACAATGTCCTCTTTGAGTTCCTATATCGCTCCAGCATCAACCTCTGTTGCCTCTGTTCCAAATCAGATTGCTAGTCCCTTATTAATCTATCTGCCTACCATTACGGCACCTGCAGTTCCAGTAGACAACGAAGAAGGTGAACTTACAGATGATGAAGATGAATTTTTCGACGGGTACTCTACCTGGCCTCGTCGTTCCATCTGCCCTATTCCCTGCACCTGTCTTGACTCCTGCTACCACCACGCCCTCTACTATGTTGTCAATGTCTCTCTTCCGTAACTCACCGCTCAATATCCCTGCAGCTCCTTACGTTGGATACCTCAAGCTTTGTTCTCATTTGAACTTGACTGAGGAGAGACCAAGTAAGAGCTTGTGGAGCGTGTTGAAGCATAGTATAAAGAAGGATCTCACGAAATAAGTTTTCCCGTGTTCTTCAATGAGCCGACGGGTATGTTACAACAGATGGCAGAGGATATGGAGTTTATTGAATGCTGTAAGTTTTTTAATGTGCTCTTGATGATATGGTGTCGCTGATGTACTTCCATAGTGGATGCGGCAGTGGAAGAAGAAGATCCATTGAGACGTATCGCATTCGTGATGGCTTTTGCAATGTCGAATTACTCGTCTATGACCAGGTGGATCGCAAAAACTTTCAATCCGATATTGGTTAGTCAAGTCCAGCCTCTCTTGCGAGTGGATGACGCTGACTCATTTGACAGAGCAAGACATTCGAGTGTGTGCAGTTCGATAAGGAGTTTAGGTATTATTCGGAACAGGCGAGCCATCACCCTCCCATTTTGGTATGCTGGGCCGAATCACCATCATGGCACTACTATGGCAAGGTTCATATTCTTCATGTCTTTTCTCCTTGACTTTCTTGAGCATGTTTCTTGCAGGTCGATCGATGCTCAAAACAAGTTCATGGAAAAGTCCTTTGAGATCAGGCCAACGGGTATCGCACATGCAGAGCTCATTCTTACCGCTGACCGAGTTGGCAATGGCTATCCAAAGGCATCTGCGAGGTTTGGGTCGGACAAGGTTTTTGAGCACTATAGCTGGAAGAAAGTCACGACAAATGTGTCAGGCTTTATTCTCAGCTCGCCTACTATCGATCATTATGGTGACATGATCGTGAGTTTGACAGTGTTTTATTCTTCACTTCCTTTTTAATAAAGTTTTCTATAGGTAACCAATCATAGAACAGGCGACCAGTGTATCCTCATCTTTAAACCGTGCAGGTGGCGAGGCAAGGATTCCTTTGAAATTGCTGGCCATGTTGTCGACGCTTCAGGTCAGCTGGTATATCGCATTGCTGGACGATGGAACTCACAACTCATCGCAAGTCCCACCATCATTGCTCTAAATCCTAACTTGGATTTTGATTGCACGTCAGATTTTCTCTTTTTCTCTCTTCAATCCGCCACCTCATCCCCTGCTCACTTCCTATTATGGCACATTTCCAAGAAATGTGTCAGGTCTCTGTTCAACCTCACACTGTGTGCCTTCATCCTCAATGATTGTCCTAAGGATATGCTTGTCCCTTATATCTGCACAGCACAAGAGCAATATTCTTGTTTTACATTCTTCTGAAATTTGAAGTATTGATTTTGTTTTGTCTTCTTCTGAGGCTCAGGGTGTGTTATTGGATGCAGATATGTCTGAGGACATTTAGAATAGCTGGGACATGTAGCTTAACCATTGACTGGTAGAATTTTTATGATATTTCTCTTTGAATTTTTTTTATTGAGAAAGAAATAGAAAAGAATATTTTTCTCCTGATCCTGTGAGGTACATGGGGTGTTTTTGAGTGCAGCGGGCATGTATTTCAAGAGGGCTATTCAAATATAATATTTTCAGATTTTTTAAAATTTATTTAAATAAAAATAGAAC